>VXBQ01008789.1:1624426-1707722 GCA_013400175.1 Phainopepla nitens | reverse complement strand
CGGCTCTGGAGCGTCTGTCTAGTGGGGAGAGCTGCGGGAGCTGGGCCCGTGTACTCCGGAGAAGGGAAGAGAGACGGGATCTCATTAATGCATATAAATATCTCGGAGGCAGGTGCCAAGGGGACGGTGCCAGACTCTTTTCAGTGTTAGGACGAGGAGCAATGTCTGTAAAACTAAAACACAAGAAGTTCCACCTCAGCATGAATGAGAATTTCTTTACATTGAGGGTGGCAGAGCACTGGCACAGCTGCCCAGGGAGGTGGTGGAGTCTCCCTCCCTGGAGACTTTCAAACCCCACCTGGACGTGCTCCTGTGCCACCTGCTCCAGGTGACCCTGCCCTGGCAGAGGGGTTGGAATGGATGATTTCCAGAGGTCCCTTCCAACCCTGACAATTCAGTGAATCTGTGAAACCACTGCCATGTTGCAGGAGGGCCCTGCACGCTGCCCAAATCTTGGGTTTATCTTCATGTGTTATAGCATGTCTACCACTTGTACTGTAAATGTTCTGAGATGAGCAGGTGCTGCATGCGCAAGAAACTTGTTCTCTGAACTTAATTTTTCATGAGCACATAATAAGTAGTCCATTATATGTAGTTGTTGTCAAAAATAGCATCATGTTTGTGACAGGTTCAGCTATCAAAGCCCAGAACAACTGTATGTTGTAGCTTGAAGTGCTTTGGCATTTGCAGGTTCTTACAGCACTGGCAGGAAAGCTTTGTGCTTTAACACAAATTAAAAATCAGAGTACATGAAAAAGTTGGATCCTCTATTATGGAACTTTTTATGTATATATATATTTATGTATATATGTAGATATATATGTGTATATATATGCAGAGCTACCATGCATTCCTCTGTAATGTGTGGATATCAAGAGACCTGTAGTTGCTGTTCAGTTTTGTCAACAAAAGGGTGTGTGCATCTGATGACTCTTTGAAGTTTTTCCCCTGATATTTCTGTTTTTTTTCATTTTCAGACATAATTCAGTTGGAAGAACGTATGGCTAGCAAATAGTAAGTATGATACTCTCTGCTGTGCTAAACTATGCTCAGAGGTAGTTTGGCAATGCTGTGAACAGAAAAATTCTGCCTTTTCTTTATGTAATGTCTCTAATAGTTTCTGCTCTAAAGTCTTTTATCAATACAGGAAAGCCACTGCTCTTTCGGAACACCTCCCATTCCATTGCACCAGAACTTCCCAGCCGAGTCTTGGTGGAAAGTATGTCTTGGGTATTGTTAATACCTCAGGCAGTTTTGGTTTTGCTTACAACAGAAGTCATTATGAGGATGGAGTGGGGATGCCTTTTCACTTCCTTTGGAATAGTTTTCAGCCTTTCCCTTTCCCTTTCCTGCTGTGTGTGCTGTTGGCTGGCTGGGAAGCTCTTCCAGCTGAGCTGGCAGCCTCTGGAGGTGGCTGTGGGTGCAGAACCTGTTGTCTTGATGTGGTTCAGCGCTGTCTCGTGACATGTGCTGCATGCCTAGAGCCAGATGAAAACCCTGCAGTGTGAGGGTTGGCACAATTCCTTTGGAGGTGTTGGCACTCCTGTGGGCATGTAAATTCATTCTTCATGGAGCTGGGTCAGCATCTGCATTGTAGCCCTTGGGCCTTCGTGCCACCCACTTGACAGCACGGGTTGTTTCCCTGCTGCTTTTGCTTTGGCAGAATACTGATGGTGTTCTTGTCTCCGGCCCTGCAGAATAAAAGATGCCCTGGCTACTTGCACAGGTTGTGTTCTGTTTGGTCTGCTTTCCTGTTTGCCATAAACACTCTTTCTTGTATTAATTTTGAAATGTCTCTTGGTTTCAAGTTCCGACAACTTACGTTGTGCTACTTTACAAAATCTCGCCTTTCCCTGCTGCCATCTGCTCAATCAGGTCTGGCTACTTTTCACTGTTTCCTTTGTTCCCTCAGTGTAGGGCTGTGCAAAAAGCTTTTAATTTCTTTTGTGCCTTTTTCCAGCTTAAGATGCTCAGCTAATACATCTTTTATACTCATGCATATAACTTGTTCCTTTGTGCATTTTATGAGAGCTCTGAGGTGCTGCCTTTGAGAAACTGGTGGATTCATATGTCTTACAAAGCTCTGTTTTGTTTTGCCATAGCCTCTGAAGAAATATCAGATTGTAGCAGATTTATTTCACTGTTGCCCTTCAAAAGCAATTTAATTAGGTATTTGCAGCTTAAGGGACTTTCTAGTCCCTCACACAAGAAAGCTGTTGCTGTCATCTTTATGACAGCTATTAAGCCATTGAAATGTAAACTCTTAACTTTTCCTGACTCTAAGAAAATACTAATCGAAATAATTAGAGATATTTTTGGCCTTGTTGAATAAAAGAACACATAAGCCAATGCAATTTGATAATGCTGTGGGGAAAAAATAGTCCTGTCCTTCCAGTGGCCTCCTCCTTGATCTTCATGCCAGAACATGGATTTGTACAGCTGTATAAGACTAAGGGAATAAACTAGTTGGGAAAAAAATGAGCATTTTTCACGTGGACCTTTATTTCCAACTTGAGCACAAGGTGAACTATGTATGATGGACGAGAAAAGGAGGCTTTAATTTATTTACTTCAAGATTAGCATCTATAATCTGCTGCTAAAATGCCTTTTATATTAGCATGTAGATTGTGAGGTCCCAAATAGTGTGGCAGATTTATTTGGGGAAATATCAGACTAAATCTACTCATATAGCTTGTTGTGTGTTAGATGCAAAAACCAAAATAAGTCTTCTTTTAGTTCTTCATATTTACTTGGATAAAAATTAAATGTAATAAAACCAAACATTTCTTGAAGCTCCATGGCTTCTTTCTGTTAAGCAGGCTGGCTAAACAAATTCCTGAGAAAAGAGCACAGTATAGCAATCTCCAGAATGAAAATGTAGATTGTTTAGTAGAAATGTTGCTTTTACCTTAAGTGTTTAATAATGGTCATTCAAGGTGCAGAATTTCAATTTTTCAGCTGTGATATGTAGCCTCTGATGGTGCAATCATGTCTATTTCTATTAAGAATAATGATTTTTTTGTTATTTGTTAATGAATTTGCCTGCTAAAATGTCTTACAAGTGGTAGCCAGCTTTCCTCTGATCTTAACCTGTGAATCATAAACTGGGATGTAACTTGGGCTGGTTGTCAGATTTTGTCACTATAACTCTACAACCATTTAGTCTTGTTTCTCTCTCCTAGATTGCTGCAAGGCCTGGGAAGTTGACTGGAAACAGCACGAGGGTGAAGGTTACAGTGCTGTGGTAAGTGTGCTATTTTGGAGCATGGAGGAGAAGAGCTGGGAGAGGAGCTGATAATGGGATGTGAGTCCAGGAGTGAATCACTCGGTGATGAATTGTCTGCAGCTGTGTGTGGGAAGATGAAAGAGCTGAGAGTTTAAGAAGAGGAGGCAGCAGTAGCTGGCAGCATGTTCGTGCTCATGGTGAAGGGAGGGAATGTGCATGCACAGTATGAGGGCAGGTACTGGATGCTTCACGTTTTCATAAAGCTGTGAAACACACTAATCCATTTATGCTCTGTGTGTGTTTGCTAAGTAGAGTGTTAATATTTTCTTTACTGCTCAGGTGGGAAACTGGGGGGAAATAGGATGTTTTCCATTAGCTACGTGCAAGTTTAGTGGTGGAAGTCAAAACTAGACGTTGGCTGACCTTGACACCATACTCTATAAGCTTTGTTAATTTATTAGTTTGTAAGAATGTAATGGCAGTAATAGTTTGTTTGCAAATTTAAGATTTTAGTCTCATTGCACGTTACATCTTACTATGATAGAACCAATCCAGAGTATTTCCAATGAGCTTATTTATTGTTTTTTCTTCCTCCTTAAGAGGTTTCTAGAAGATGACCATAGAGGATCTCCCAGAACCTTCCTTCGAAGGAGATTCTCTCATTGAAAGAGAACGATTCTTATTCCCAAACTCTGAAACATCTGTTACTTTTTCTGTTGCTGCAGCACCAATGCCTTCAGACTGTGGTATGTACTTGAAACAGAAAATGAATTTCTGATCAGCAGAGGATAAATTTGAATAATAAATTTTAAGAAAAGCTATCAACTCTTAATTATATCTATCCAGAAAAAGTTTTCTTCTTATTAAATGGATTCTCTGTTAAATGAAATGAAAGATGAAGACCCATGCTTTTTCCATTTTTCCTGTTGCATACACTATAAATTATATCTTTTCCTTTGTACAGTTCTGTGCATGTGTGGTCATATTTGTAGTTCTTTCACATCTCAATGTAGAATTGGATATTGTGTTAAGATGTAAAATTGGAGGAAGTAAGGGAAGTTAATCAACACCACATTTAAAACCTCTAGAGTTAAACTTTTTCTTATGCTTTAGTCTGTAAATGTACTAGAAGAGGATACTTCTGTTGGAAATGTACATTTTTGTGGTGGTAAGGACTGTAAAGTGAGTGGTAGAAAATTATACCAAGTATCAGTGATCAGCTGTCAGAATGTTTGTCTTCAGTAACTGTCTTCACATGTATAAATTATGATCAAATTTCTAACAATATATAACGTGTTAAAATGTCACCATAGGTAAGGAGCTTCACTGATAGCTGCAATTATAATGCCTTTGAATGTTGCAGAAGATATTAATAGCATCTATATACCTTAAAAATCACTCCCTCCACCTCTGTGTTTCCCATGCATTGATTAAAGCAGTGAGCTGTATTCAGGGAAAATAAATACATACCATGTTCTATCTTTGACAGACTCAGCATTCTTGAGACCCATTTTATAAGTTAGCTCAGGTTGGAAATGTAAGTGTTCTATATGACAGATTTCAGTACATGAAATGTGTCTTTACATGATTTAGCCCTGTTCTCATCACTTGTCTCTTCTAGTTTACTCTAAGTACTGCCATGATTTATTCCATTCTTTCTTATCACTTAGGTAAAGTTTCCATTTTCCTTCTTTAAACATTGTTTTGTTGTGACATCTTCTAATAACTCTATGATCTCACTGCTATCTGTTCTGCCTGATCTTTGCCTACTCATTAAATAAAAAAAAAAATCCTTTTATAGGAGATTGCTGTCACCTGTGTAACAGTAACATTGCTGAATCTGGGCAGAGGAGGTTAAACCATGACAGAGTGAGATTCTCAGTCTTTACATTCCATGCATTTATTTTTCCTTAATGCAGCTGAGCACTGTAATCAATACTTGGGAAAGACAGAGAGGGAAGAAGTAGTATTTTAAAGTGTCTAGATGCCATTGCCATCCTTTCATGGGATTCAGTGCTTTAACAGATTTTCTGTAGCATTGCTTTGGTTTGCAAAGACTACAGCTGATCACCTGTTAAGCACTTAGGGTGGTTGTTATTAATACTTGATACAGTCTCATATTTTTACCCTACCATGCTGATTGTAAGTGTTGATTTCTGATAGATAATTTAGATCAGGTTTGTGGCTAGAAATCTTCCTGGTAGAGTAAGAACTGTGAATATTGTGCAAGATCATGAATCTTGTTGCCTAGTTTTCTACAGGTTTCTGCTGTAGATCAACTGTGGTTTATGTGGAAGGTAAATATTAGTGGATAAATCAGTAGATGTGTGTTGATGCATGGGATGTTGGGAAGAAGCACACTTCATGTAGGGCTGGGAGATAAAGGATTTGGCTTTTTTTATGTGCTAGGTGCAAATAAAAATTCGTGTTAAATATCAGTGAAGTTGTCCTCCTTTCCCATTCCTGCAGTTTGAGGAACTCTCAATAGCCAGGAAGTGAACGCAGTACTGCTTTTATCTGTTAATCCAGTCTAGAAGTCAGGTATGCTGTTTTTGGGGAAAGGCTGGGATGATTCACCCAGGAGTGGTTTATGCCATGTCACACACCCAGATGGGTGATGGTGTGTGTTGCTTAACCTGTCTGTCCTGTCTGAGAGCCGTGCATCTGCGATGGATGTGAGCTGAGTTGTACATTTATCCAAACCTGTTTAAAAGGCAGCTCCCCGACAGCTGCAGTGGGGGTAAAAGTTCAGTGTTGCCATGTTTCATTTGCTGATGGCAGGAGATTCTGCTTCCATTCCCTTTCCTCATAGCCATTGCTATCCAGATTCTTTCATATAATTTTCCAGAGTTGGGAGAAATTCCACAGATTTAAAACAGAGGATGTGTATAGATGTACACACTTACCTGAGAGTGATGTGACATATATACTTTTTTAATAAGGTGTTTTATACACTTACAGTTTGGGTTGCCTAAAAGAACATGAGGCTTAAAATCTTTAAAAGATTGTTTTTTTTGTTTTTTTTTTTTTGTCCTGGTCTTGGTTTGGTGTCTTAATTTTTGAAGGTATTTGTTTCCTGCAGTTGCCACCGGCTGGGATTGATGCATTCATGAAATGTCTGAAAACAGTGGAGGTGACAGAATGCCTTCCTGATTAGAGCATGTATTTATATTTTAGTATGTTCCATGTAAATTGTGATGGAAGAAGGAAGAAATTTTCTCTCTGCTATTCTTTGTCTCTGAGTTTGAAAACTTAGATGCATGTTAAATGTCAAGATTTTNAACAGAGTTTTCCTTCTTCGATCCCAATGATGCAGCATGCCAAGAAATACTCTTTGACCCCAAAACATCAGTTTCTGAATTGTTTGCTATCTTAAGGCAGTGGGTTCCTCAGGTCCAGCAGAATATTGATATTATTGGAAATGAGGTGAGATAAAAATCAAGATCCTTGAGTGCTCTCAATGTTAAATACAGTGTTGACAGTGAATAAAACCAGTTCATTCAGAAGCAGAAATAATCATAAATGCAGATACTGCAGAACTGCAAATGCAGTTTCTGCCTTTGAACAAGTAGTGACTTGTATACCTTGTATTCCACATGTTGTCAGCTTTTATTTGGAAAAAGAAAAAGGATGGATAAAATTCAGTATGAATGATGGATAAAATTCAGTACATTTGCATAGATGGTATAAACAATGTTTCTCTCAAGGCAATTGTGTTGAGACCCTTCACCTTGGTGTTTCAGGTTTTCAGTTATTACTTAGTGGTAATCTCAAACTCCAATATATGAAATTACCATTGAAGCCTGACCTTAAAGGGCATTCTTTCCTAGGCACAAAATGTGTTTCTAGTATTTCCATGCTACTTTCTTATTCTTCTTCTGGATTACAGATTTTTCTGGACATGTGGGGAGGTGTAGTGAAGATTAACCCTATCATATTACAGCTGGGAGCTTCTTTTTGGGGGTGTGTGGGAGTGGGGTGGATAATTGTTGAGAGATCAAAGAGTAAGGGGAAAGCTTCATAAATCATTTTCTCATGCAGTTAACTGCTTAACTTTTTAGCATGTGAAGTATATGTTAGAAGGAGCAATATAAGCAATTTTTTTAATCTGTAAGTAATGAAGGTTAATTATGATGGTATTTATTGCATTTGTGTATGTTGCTCAGTTCTGCTGTTAAGAGTCCTTTCTGGCAGGCTTCTTTGTTACTAGTCCTTGCAATGAATCCAGGAGTCAGAACATCTTAAATAACTTAGGAAATAGCAGTGATGTCAGAGACATGCCAGAGGTAAAATGTGCTTGTTTTCCACTTGCCTGTCAGATCATTAAAAGGGGTTGCAATGTGAATGACAGAGATGGACTGACTGATATGACCCTCCTGCATTACACTTGCAAATCAGGGGCTCATGGCATTGGTGAGTAAAAAAAGGTCATAATAGATGTAAAATCTTATTGACTCACACAAGCTTATCCCACTGACTCTTAGAGAATTTCTCCTTGCAGATTTTTTTCTTTAGTGCCCATGAACAAGGAAGATGCAGAACTGCAGCTGTAGCCATGGAGAGTAAGCTGAGTTAGTGCTATGGGCATTACACACAGAAGTAAATACATACTGCATGCAGTAAAGGCAGTTTCAGACTGAGGTGCAAGCTGCAAGTTTGCCATAGTTTTTGCTGTAGTTTTCTTGCAGCAGAACATTTAGGTGACTGGCTGTTCTTTTTGTTTTGTTTCTTTCACCCTATTCGTGTCAGAAGAGAACAATAAACTTTGCATTTTTGTGGTCATAAATACTGTAGATGAGGGCACATTTAACTCTATTGGAACACCCCTATTAGCTCTTCTATGTTGTGTTTCTTTTTTGCCTGAGCCCACTTCTCTGTGTTTGAGAGAAGTCTGGCATAGGTCATGTTCCCTGGTGTTGGCAGATCTTTTAACATAAACTTCAGCATTGTGATGTGCAATTCTTTTCCTTCTATCAGATACTAAAACTCCTGGATTTGATGGCTGACACAGTACTTATATTAGAGAAAAAGAGATAGTGTTATTATACCCTAGAGATTTCAGCCCTTTATGATAAAGGGCAAAGATTTCTGTGTCCTAATCCTAAAAAGAAAACCATAGTAATCTGTTGTGAGCTTGAAGGGCTTAATGTACATTTGTGTTACACATAAACATGTGTGTTTTTTTCAGGTCAAATAAATAAATCACTAATGCATACTTCACAAAAATTACCCTGCAGGTGATGTTGAAACTGCTGTAAAATTTGCAACACAGCTTATTGATCTAGGTGCTGACAGCAGCTTACGCAGTCGCTGGACAAATATGAATGCCTTGCATTATGCTGCCTACTTTGATGTTCCAGAACTGATCAGTGTTATTTTGAAAAATGCAAAGCCAAAAGGTAGGCATTGTCACCTTTGTCTCATGTAGTTGTCCATATTTTGTAGACCCTAAGCTAATGTATAGTGGTCTGTAAGTGTGTTCATCCATCCATTATACATAAGTAATTTCTTTTATTCAGCGTCACTGGTTCGTTATTCTCTTAACCTATTTTTTTAGTGGTTTACTGTACTGTTTCCATTGCTGGTTTTTAAACCTGAGCTTTGTACAAGCCAGTAGAAGTTTCAAATAGACTGGAAAGCAAAAAGGTTAATCTTAAGTTATTGAGAACTAAGAGAATATTTGCAGAAAACCAAAGATACAAGTTATTCTAGTGAAAGCTTGTGGATTTTAGGGTTGCTTAAACATTGAGAAGTATGTTTGAAATGCAGGGAGAAGGTTAGAGGAGTGGTGGGGATTTGGCAATTGCATGTGGCAAACCTATGACTGAGGCAATTTTGACATGCTCATTTTTCCCATTTCTCAGCTATGTAGAAGGTCCTGTTTAAGGAGCAATTTGACTTTAGTGCTTGGCATAAATAGGTAACACCCTTTGGAATCATACTGTGGAGGCTTGGTGATTGGAGCCCTATTTATTCTAAGGCAAATGGAAATACAGCAGTGATGCTGAACCAGAACTGTTTGTTTCTAATTTGGTCAGGACAGCAAAACCAGTAAGCAGCTTTATCACTAAAACTGTACAGATGTGAATCTGTTCCACTGAATATCCTTCTGATTGTGCCCATTTGCAAAAGGATTTTTATCTAGGGACTCTGTCTTAACAGTTTGAAAAGCTGGTAGGCTTTTGGAGTACCCAGGGCTTGCTTACCACATCTTGAGTCTCCATGGAGGTAATTGTTAGGCAGCGCTGTTACTGGTGTGACTTGCTTGGGAGGTGACAAGTGTGGATTGGTAACAAAAGACAAAATCAGACTGCACAGTAGTTAAGTCCACATCACATTTCAAATAACCTGGTCTCCATAATTAGCATCAGCAGTTGAGGTCTCCTTTCAGACCTTATTTGCATCTGGTGTTCTCCTCCTGTGCAGTTCCTACAGGAGGGGTAGGAGTGCTCAGATTTCCAAGGAAACCACTCCGGTTAAATGGCTCGGCAGTTGCAATTCTTGGATAAGCAGCTGATGTGTTTTATCTCAGGAAATTTATAAAATTATTTGCCCTGTGACATGGAGACAATGGATAGTCTGAATTAGTAGAATAATTTTAGCTCCATACTTCATCAGACAGTTTGCAGAGAAGGAAGAACATACGTAGAAGGTGAACATGCTTTGGATGGATCCATACTGGACTGGAGGAAAAATGGTTGTTAATGTATAAATAACTTTTCAAGACAGTGGTGTGCTGACTCTGAGACACCCATTGTGAAGCACAGATGTTTCCTTTTGATTTACTGCTGAACTACTTTCTTTATGATGCTCTGTAGTTAAATTCTTCATACAGATTAACTCCTCAGTTGTTACATGAGAGAGCTATTTTGATCTTGGATCTTTAGAGATTTTAAATACAAAAATAGTATATTATTTTCCTCTAGATAGTTTGAGGGTAGCTACCAGATAACATTTGATATTTGTCTTTCTTTCTCTCACCTTTATTAAGCCCAATTAGGTCAATGCTGTAAGAGAACTGTTCAGAAAATCTAAGCGTGAAGTTTGCAAGTCTGAGGAACTCACACAGTCTAACTCAAAAAACCAAACCACACATCAGTTGTTTTTCAAAGTATGAGTGCATGCAACTGTTGCTGGCTCAGTAGCTGATGCCACTGACCAGTATTTCTGCAAATTGGTTCCGCTGTTTGCAGAAAATGTTTGGCTGCATTCCATGGAAGTTTCAATGGCTGTACACAGCTCCTCAGATTCTAGCTGGTTTTAAACTGGTAATGTCTTCTGACCTTTGGTACATAAAGAGTACATGTATGACTGAGGCATGTGAGTGCAGTCTTTTTTCATGTTTGTGTTCAATCAGTCCAGTTGCAAAACTGTTGAATTCTGACTGCAAATTTGTTACCTTTGATCTTTATAAAATGGAGTCAGTTTTATTAGTGTGTATGAACTTAACATGTCTGTACAGACATAGATAACTGTGCATCTTCTATACATGTTGATGATTTATTTGTTCATTTAGTGTAACTATACAAGGACGTTGATGCATTTGGGATATACTTTGTTTATGGCATTGTGAGAAGGGCTTGTGATTTTTGGGATGGAGACTGATACTGGAAAATATGAGGAGACTCTTCAGCCCTGAGGTGGAAAGTTTTATGTTCCTCAGTGGTATTTCAAATTGGAACATGATTGCTAATACTTGTGGTCTTTTGGTTTGTGTATTAAATCAACTGGCATTTTTAATTAACAGTCCTATACCTAATTGACTCAAAATGACATCTCTCTTGTATAATTTAAGAGAAGAACCTCAGACTAAACAGACATTTAAACTCCAATCTTCTAGAACAGTAATAACTTCATAGCAGATTGAAAGATATATTGGGAACAACTGATAGAAATATATATTGTGCTAAATCACTTCCAGTCAAATGCAGTGCTCCATTTTCCAAACTATCAGTGCGAGACCCTTCAGAGTGCAATTCTGTGAATACAAAGAAATTATAACAATCACCAGCTCTTACTTCATTCTTGGCCATTTGTAATTAAATCAGTGTAAAGCAGATGTATAATCAGTTTTCCCTTGCCCTGCTGCCTGCTCACAAAAGAAAACAACTGGTTGAAGATGCATCTCATTTTAATGTTTGACACCTAGAAGCAATAAAATATAAATGTTTCTGAAACATTGAAACATTAATTTACTTGCAAACCTGAAGTTACTCACTTGTTAATCTGACACAGCAGATTGGGCATCCTGAGTAGCAGCAATTTTCCAGTTAAGCCATCGGTATTAAAAAATGTGTTGAAAGTACATGCTCATCTTCCAGGTTGGTTCATGGTATGAATAAACAGATGCAAATAAGGTTGATATTCTATATAGAATTATTTCTCATATGTATTTGGTACATAAATAATGGTGTGTCTACATAAACTGGAAAAATGAATCTCCTTGCAAGGAATCTATAGGGGAAAATGTTCATGTAACAGACTTGCATACCTCACATGTGATGTTTAATTGCAGATGTGGATGCCACCTGTAGTGATTTTGATTTTGGAACAGCTTTGCATATTGCTGCATTTAACCTATGCACAGGAGCTGTCAAGTGTTTACTGGAACATGGAGCAAATCCTGCCTTTAGGGTAAGGAGTTAGGTTGTAGATTCACCAGAAGGTGAAAAAAGGTACTTGGAAAAACTGAACAGTCTGTCCAGGATTTTGATTAGCTTAAAGTGTGCTACATGGAGTGACAGTGCCTCAGGAAAAGATATTTGCAACTCATAGTGGATGATTTTGTATGCTTTGTCTTACTTGTGTATTGAAGTTTGTATTTTTGTGCCATGGTCTGGTTCATTAGTTCAAATATATTTCAAGAGGTTTTTTCTGTTTGTTGTTTGAACCTTCCTTTATTAATACTCATGGGTGTCTTGCAGCAGCTAAATCCCCATGGCAGTGGGAGATCTTTTCAGAAATGGAGGAGTGCAATCTTTGTCCTCCAGAAGTGCAGTGTTGTGCCTAGCAGTGAGCCTGGTGTTAGCATGAGTAACTGAGAATGCATAAACATCACCTGCTCTGCTTGGTAACCTAATAATAGGCACAGGTTATAGTGCAAAGTGTTGCTGTATGTGTCTAGCCACAATCTTGGGTTTTGATTGAGTTTATGTGTTTGATTTGGGCGTTTGTTGTTTTGTGTGGGGGTTTTTTGTTGGTTTTTTTTTGGGGGGAAGGGCCTGGAAAGTTTTCTTACTTTACCAAAACCAGTATCTCAGTTCTCCATTTTCAAATCCAGGGGATTGTTTTAAATGAGAAATCATAGTTGTTTTAAGGGTACTCAAAAGTCATTATTTTATGTAGCACTGTTGGTGTGAAATCTTCTGGAACATTATTGTCCATACAGTCCATGATACTCAGTCTAGATCTCTTAAAAAAATGGTGGGCTTCTTTGTCTCTTTATTCAGTGTGCATGAATGTGTCTCAGGTTCTCTGGCGGCTGGATGTTTAGGAGTCTGTTGTCACAGGGAATGCTGCTTTGTAGTTGCATGAGCATTCTGAGCTGGCAGAGGTGGCTCTGTACTTGAGAAGGGAAATCCTGAACTTCCACTTTGCCTTCTTGCCACTGCTCTGCCCCTGCTTTATGTTGGCACAGAGATTTGCAGGGCATCTCATGGGCTAAATTAACCAAAATAATCTCTAATGTCATCACTACAAACTCAAACTCCCCACTTTAGCCCAGCTGCATCCTGTTTTTAAGGTAGTGTGATTTTTACTTACAGAGTGATTGGCGATTTTTAAGGAATGGTGGGTGTTGAATTGCTCAAACCTGAAATAAAGTTTTGACTAGAGACAGCATGTAGAGTTTGATTATTTGGGAACAGCAGTGTAAATTCTGAGTAAGGATTATACTTTTCTAGCTTTGAGATGAATTGAGAGGGGGCTCAGGAAACATTGAACTTCTAATCTGTTTTTGAAGGGACCAAAACAAATACAGTCTTTTTCTGCATCATTCCTTCTGGTAATGTCTGAGTCCAGAGGCTCAGCTGAGATAAATTTGGAAGACTGAGATGATTATTTTTCCACAAATGGTGTGAAAATGGGCAGACAGCTGAAGCTCCACACCAATGGCTTTGCTAAAGAGTGTAGGTAGAACTGTCCCTGGAGCACCCTGACAGTACCTGCTGTCTGGGCAACTGGCCTGGAGTTGAGGTTAACTCCAGGGGAGCTGGTACTCTGACAACTTGTCCTGTCACGTAGGACATGCAGGGAATCACAGTCACTGCTCTCTGGGAATGGGACGTGTTTGGAAAGGACTCTGTCCTTAATTCACCTCTCATAGCATAATCTGTGTCTAGATAAACCTGAACAGATTTACTCAGGTACTCCTGTGAGCCATCACATTTGCATATTCTATACATGCAACATACATTAATTAAATTCCCTCTTACCTTTGGAATAAGCCTCAGCAAGGAGCAAGCTATGTGCTGGGTAAAGACAGATTCTTTGGGAGGAGTTGGCATTTTGGTATTGGCATTACACACCTGAAGTCTGCCTTGCTTTCTTATTCTGTGTTCAGGTACAGATACACAGAAATGTTTTGTTTCAGGTGTTCTGAGTCCTAATAATGCTCTTAAATTTGAGAATGTTGGTTACATGTTGGCTTCAAAAATGAGATGCTGTACATGCAGGCTGATGTATCTAAGGATGTGTTGGCATCCTTATTTGAAAACGTGTATTTTTTCATAGTTGTTTATATTCTAGGAAAAATATCTAATAACACGGACTAAACACTTCATAAAATGTTGTGGTTTCACCTGATCAGATTTATCTTGTAACTGCATTAAATCCTGTGCTGTGTTATGTTTCTGCAGAATGACAAAGGGCAGATTCCAGCAGATGTGGTTCCTGATCCAGTAGATATGCCACTGGAAATGGCAGACGCAGCAGCCAGTGCAAAGGAAATCAAGCAGATCCTGCTGGATGCAGTGCCTCTCTCGTGTGACATCTCCAAAGCCATGATTCCAACTTATGACCATGTCACAGGCAGGGCCATGCTTCTGTCACTTGGCCTGAAGCTGGGAGATCGTGTTGTTATTGCAGGACAGAAGGTATGGCCACCAACCTGGTACTGCTCTCATAATTCCTGAAGAGTCCATTTATTTACCACTTAGGAGATATACCTCAATTTGAGGGTCTGAAATGCTTTCTGGAAGGTGTGATCTCTGGATGGCAGCAAGGAACTGCTTATGGAAAGTAATAAGCTGAAGAGTTGTGTGATAAAGTCATTATTATGAAAAGCAGTTTTGACAGGCATAGGCTGCATTGTGTCTTTAAATGATTTTTAACAGTCTCCTATAGTGTGGGGGTTTGGCTCAGCTTTTATTAGCTCAGCTTTTTGGTGGGTGTCACATCAAAGGGATGGCAAAATTCACAAATTACTTTTTGAGTTGGCCAGCTTTGTTAGGAGTGTGCATTCCTGAAGTACTCCTGATAGTTTCCAGAAGGCAGGGGAAAAACCCTTCAGTTCTGCTTAGCCTACAGTAACCCAATTTCACTGGTGCAATGCAGCTAAAATCTTTGAAGCAGTGCTGTGCCAACAGGGTTGTTACACGGTTCCGTAGAAGTATAAGGATGTAGCTAATAGAGGTCCAGCTCAAATGTGAATGGCTTTCTAGAAGCTACCACAATTGCCACCTTTCTAAAAATATATTTGAAAACTGTAACATTAATATTGCATTCAGTATTAAGACTTTTTATTTGCTCTGATAGCAAGGGATCTAAGTGCTAGAACTCTTCTAAAAGTACTTTTTTCCTGGTAAATATTGAAAGCATTTGTGAGCAAAATTTTATATTTGAATAGCTTTTGTTTTATTAGCTTTCCTAATATAACTTCAGATTTGTAACTCTTACAACTGAAGTGTTCTTAAGTGATCTCCAGCAAGAGTGCAAAGCAGCTTCTATTTGGTGTTTTAATTTGGTGTATTCTTGAAATTGGGTCAGGGAAAGTGAAGGAATCGCTAGCTATGCAGAAGGCATTTTAACTGAAGTATGTACAGAAAGCCACTTACTCTTTAAAGACAGAAGTTTCTTTATCAGAAATCACAGTGGCAGCAAGGGGAGATGATGTAAGTGCAAGTTAATGGAGGCTTTAGAGCAAGAAAGTGATGAAATTGGTGCTGTTTGTGTATCTTTCCTCTAAGTAAGGCCCACAGAATGGTTTGTGCTGTAATGTGCTCACTGTGCATGGGTACGGCTGCCTGGGTTTGGTTACTTTTATTCTTCCAATTGATTATGCTGTTGCAGTTTTTAAGAAGCTGTTGGAAGCTGGTTTTGTGCTGCCAAAGGCCAGCAGGGCTTTGCAGCTAGCTTGTTTTTCTTTAAGGGAGCCAAATCTGTTCTAGAGCAGGTGGGAAGGAGGAATGTGATTGTGCTGTTTGAACTTCCGTTTCCACAGCAGCTTTCCTCCCTTCCTTCCTTTGTGTGCCAGGAGCTGTTGTGCAGTACTCCCACATTGCTTCCCACCCCTTTTCTCCATTTGCCTGAAAGGAGAAGTTGTTCTCAGCCCTGCCTTCCCCTCCCCCTCGATACTCTTAAATTCCTGCAGGGTGGAGCAAAAGTGAAAACAGGATGATGAAAATCGTGCCCTGTTTTTAACCTTCTCCTGGATCAGTTCTCATTCTGGAATATGGAAGCTGGGATGAGGGCATTTGGAACAGCAGCATTTTTGGAGCTATATTTACATGCTCCTGTTGTCTTTCCTGCTTCTGCAGTCTCTTAATATGTCAGCTTTAATGAAGCTTGAGAGCCAAGCACAGTGGATGCCAGAGGGAGAATGGATTCCTCTCTTGACTCCTACTGCTGTCATTCTGGTTGTCTTACAGGGTAGGAAGCTGTGTAAGCAGGTGTTTGTGGACGTGATTTGGGGCCCCACAGCTCCACCCGCTCGTGCTCTGCTGGATTGAGTGTCCATTTGGAACACAACTGATGAAATGGGAGAGCAGGGAGACCAGCAGCTGGGAGAAAACTGCTCCTGCTCTGTCTCATTCAAGAGGGGGATCCCCTGCTCGTTGCTTGCACAGGTCCTAGGGCAAAATTGGAGCCACAGTTTTTGCTATCTCCCACCTCCAGTTTAAGATACTGGCTGGTCTCTTCTCTCTGCTCAGTAAATGCCCTTTGGCTGGTGCCTGGAAAGTAAGAGGAGGAATTGTAGGAATCTGTGGGGCTGTTTGGCTGAACTTCCCCTGGCTGAATTTGATCCCTGTGTCGGTAGCTAAAAGGTCTCAGTCTAGATTAGTGTGACATACCTACCTATAACAATCGAGTTTAAAGGAGATCTTCAGCATAAGAGATGAAGCTCTGGGTCATGTTTACTTCTTTACAGACATTAGGAAAGAGTAGCTGGAAGGTTTTATAATAATAATAATAAAAAAAAAATGTTTCTATCTGTTTACTCTCTGAGGGTTGGATTAAACAGTGGAGTCATAGGGGAGTGAAATGAACTAATATTCATTTTTGCATGAGATGATGAAAACTGAGCAACTAAAAGATCAAAATTTTTTATTACTAAAACTAATTTAAAAATCAAATATGAAAAGGAATTTAAATCAATGTTAAGTGCATCTCTTGTAGTTATTCTTCCCCTGCTTGGTTGAAATGTGTGAGCTTATAATGTACATTTGCAGAGAAGGAGGTCCACCAGCAGGACTGGTCTGGCTTGATATTCTTCATATGCTTATCTGTTCAGAGTTTATAGTAAATATTGAGGCAACAGCAAATTAAATTTAAATTTAAAAACATTTGCTGGCTCTTAAAATTTTGTTTAGTCATAAGGAGGGGATAGAAGACTTACGAATCTTTTCCGAAGAAAAAATTAATTATGCTCTGAAGTTTACCCTTGAACCTTTGCTATATATATATATATATATAAACACATACATACAAATATATATGTATATATTTGTATGTATGTGTTTATACACACACAGGTTTGTCTAATTTAATATTTCTGTGGAACCTCCAGTTCAGGAAGATACTTAGCCCTATTTCTGGAACTCTTGTTGTATAACCAGTGAAAGTAAAACCTCTCATTGGGCATGTGCTCCTGTACCTTGCTGACCTAGAGCTGTGTTTCCAGTGGTTGTTACTGTCTGCTTGTCAGTTGTGACATCTGTCCATAACCATGGCTGCTGTGTAATGCAAAATATACACAGGAGGAGTAAGACCTTTTGGAAGATGTTTTGGGTGGTGTTGAAAGGTAGGAATGTGAATAAGTGAGGGAAATAATGTTTGCATTTTTGTGATGAAAAGCTTGGAGGTGACTTTCTGTCTCTTTCATAACCAGTACTGTTTCCTCCTGAACAATGCTTGTTTAACAAACCTATTCTGTGTTGATTCTTTTTCTCTTAGGTTGGTACCTTAAGATTTTGTGGCACAACGGAATTTGCCAGTGGCCAGTGGGCTGGTGTAGAGCTGGATGAACCAGAAGGAAAGAACAATGGAAGTGTTGGAAAAGTCCAGTACTTCAAGTGTGCACCGAAACGCGGTATAGCCTTTATTTTCCTTTTTCTTCAATTTTTAAACCTGCAGATTTTTAAGAGTATTAGAAGATATGAACCATTTGAGAGCATAAAAACAGGTAGCTGATACTATTGCTTTTCTTTGTAGTACTTTGTTTGATTTATTGTTTCTTTAGCTGGCCCTGAAGTTTTGGCTGCAACTGTTGCAAAACGACTGAAATAACCAGCCAGTCAAATTTTGTGGTTATTTCCTTGAAACTATGAGATTTCCTGTTTTTCATCTATGCTGTTTAAACTACTTGTTTGTACTGCAGCAATAATGTTTCTTTACCTGCTTTGTCTTCCTTGGTAAGACATTCATGCTTGTAGTTTTTCTCTGACTTTGAGCTTGAGGTATTTTAATTGAGGTGTTGTGGCCACACAGGACATACAAAGGTGTTGTGTTTTGTTGCAGTGGAGACTGAATGTTCTCTTAGGACAAAAAGGAGATATTCTAACTGATGGTCTTATGAGTGTTCCCAACTTACTCTGTTCAAGTTGCTTGATAAGGATTTTGGTTTCACTGTTCACTTAAGCTTGTCCTTCCTACCCTGCAAGTGCTTTGTCAGCATAGCAAGTTATGATCGTGGCTAAATAAAAAAACCCTGAATTAATTGATGTGAGAGAGAGTAGCTGCAAAGTTTTATTACTTTATCATTATCCCTACTTCTTTGTTAGCACATAAAATTTTCTCTCCAGGTATCTTTGCACCCCTTTCCAAAATAAGCAAGGCTTCTGATCACAAAAAAAGCTCTGTACGAAGCTCTTCCATGCGGTCTTCACCTTTGGTCAAATCCAAGAAAGTAGATGTGACACACATAACTTCCAAAGTGAATTCTGGTGAGTATTTTCTTGCATGTTGACTCAGGATGGAGAGATACTAATCTTCAAGAATTAATAAGTCTTGGTATTAAAATTCTTGTTTGGAATTAGTTCATAACCTGGGATGAGGTGATAAGGTGTTCATTAACTCGATGTTGTTGTGGTTGGAAGGTCGCTGGTCTGTGGAGTGGTGCTGGAAGGATGTTGTGTGTAGCTGGGAAGTGATTACAGTGATCTGATGTACTGTGAAAATCTCTACTCTTTACATACTCTATATAGAAAACCCCTCACCACAACATTTATTCTTGAACCATTAAAGTAATTTCTAATTGGCTCTGATACCAGTTAAGTGTCTCACCTTAATGAGGTTCCATTTACTAAGATATTCCTGGAGAATTTGCAAGGAGTGAAAATCTAGTAAATAATCTATACACCTTTATGCCTAGAAATTGAAGAGATTTATTTTCTGGCAACATGATAAAAGAACTATTTAACTCATTGTGTTTTATCTGCTGATTAAGTTATCTGAGTAAAACCAGTGCCAAATTAGAAGAGAAAGGTTGTCCTTGTAATAAGGACTCAGTCTGCTGACTGGAGTTGCAGGCTCAGTCTCTGGCTCTGGTTTAGTTTCTTAGTAATTTGCTCAAATTACTTAATCCTTCTGTGTAAGTTCTCTCCCTGTGGAGTGAATGATCCATGTTTTCTGACTGTTCAGGTTCCAAGTTGTTTGGAGAACAGGCTCATCCCTGCTGCATGCGGTGCTGTCCATGCATAATCTGGCCCCCTGTGTTTGGCTGCTTATATAATAATGTCAGTAAATATTTCATGAGCATTTCCTCTGCCTTTTGAGCCCTGTTTAGGTGACTCACACTAAGGCAGCATGGCTTAAGGGATGGAAGATAACACACCTTTTCATCGAATTTACCCAAGCACCCTAGAACACTGCACACTTTACCCATAATATGCGGGGTATAGAAACAATGCAGCAGGCTGCTGCCAGGAAAAGATGCATTTTGACAGCTTTTTGGATGACTTATGTAACTTCTCTCTGCATATATTGAGTGGGGAGTAAGTTTTAAGTGTCTGTGTTTACAATTAGTACAAGATTCAAGCTAATTATAAATGGTCATCTTGCATAAAAATCTTCTTGGGATAAGCAGTTTGTTAGGAGTATTGCTCAGGAGCAGATCCAAGCTGACTTCTTCAGTTAAATATTTTTCAGTGTTTGATTCACTTTGCTGTGAACTGTTTGTAACCCATAAACTATAATGGGAGGGACTTCTCCTTTGTCACAGACAGCTTAGTTCCAGACAGTTTAGTCATAACCCACCTTTTCTGTCCCAAAGGTGCAGTTGGGTATTTGTAACATTTAAACATTTGATACCTTGCTGTAAGGTAGAAATCAGAGTGAGTTAAGCATCATCTACCCAGGAGAGCTTACATCCACGGGATGTGAATGTCTGGAAGCTGCTGTGTGCAGGGAGTCCTTGCATGGAATTCCATTGGAATAAATGTGCCTGGCTGGTTGGCTGGCAGGAGCAGGGGAAGGACAAAGTTGCAGAGGCAGAACTTGGGTTTGCAGTGTTTAGGTGCATCACCAGGTCACATTTCTTTCTTTAAACTTCCTCCCTGGAATACATTGGTTTATAACGACTCAAGAAAAGTTAATATGCTTTCTGTAGATAAGGTCATAAGCTGCAAAGTAAAATATACTTATAATATTGTATAGGGGTTTTGAAATTTTTATTTGGTTCTACTGGATTTGCATAATCCATCAGATTGATGAGAAAAGATCTTTTTTTCAAGTTTCTAGGAAAAGGATTACTGAGATAAAATTAAGAAATGTGTTCTTAGTCACAAACAACTAGTTTTTTGGTCTGATGCCTTAATGGCCATAAAATTTTGGGAAATACACTAAATTTGCAAACTAGTTCAGTTTGTAGTGCTTTGTGGCTGAATGAAGCTGAGAGATGTAGTTGAATAAAACAGATGTGATTTTTCTTTCATGACAGGGAGGGGATAAATCTTAGATAAGCTTGTCCTTCATTGATTTAGGGTAGGAAACTGTCAGAAATGCAAAATGACTGTTTGCAAATTATAACTTAGGTGAGAGTATGAGTTCCTACATGTCACAACATTGCTACTCTGAGAGTTAGGGTCTTAAAAATCATATTGGCATGCTTACATCATTATTTGTAGTCTGAATGAAGATTTGGTCTCAAATCTCTCTCAAAATTTTGATGTGTAATTTTTAAAGCAGATACTATGAAATTAATAGTGGTGAATAGTAGACCTTAAGTACTATTAAAGTGAATGTTATAGATATGAATGAAAGATTTAAATAAAACTCCTTCAATATAAAAATTGATATTTTATAGACCACTTGTTTATTTTTTTGGCAAGATAGTTTGTTTAATGGTTTAATGTGTTAAGGGGTTTAATATCTGTGCTTATCCATCAAAACAATTCTGCAGTTCTCATTTTACCCTTTTAATAAGTGTCTAAGGAATAGTACAGTTTCATTCATTTTTCCATGCATCCAGTTATCTGTAAATCTGAAATTATTGTTGCTTGTTAGGATGTGTATATTTAATTGTATATATTCTTTTTATAGGCCTAAATATGGCAAAAAGAGACAGTGCTTCCGAAAACAACTTTCTGGCTGCTAACAGGGGAAAAAATGGACCTGCAAAAGATGGTAATGAAATAATTTAAAAAATTATTTTAACAGCTTAAGAAAAATTCTCTGTATGGTAGAGGCAGTATTATTGCTGTCCTACCTCTGTAAAAGCCCTGTATCTACACTATAGAAAAAGGTTGCCGTGCTTGTTTAATTCAAGTCCCAAGCAGGCTGTAGGTATTTAGTTTTCTAGGAGCAAAGTAATTTGTGTGGATGTTTGGCTGGCTTTCTGTGTTGGTTTGGTAACCACTTCTGTCTGAGCACTTGGGCAGGAAAAGCCCTTAAAGCTTCCTCTTAGTAAATGATCCTGCAGAGGATCTGCAGAATTACCAGTTGAGGTTTCTGAGGCAGACCTTTTGCCCTGTATTGGTGCTGCCTAGATTTTAATATTCTGTTGGCATTTTTTTTTCTCTCCTCTGTCTTTATGTTCATGCTTCTGTAATAAAGTGTTACCATCTAACAATGCTTAATAGTCTTGGTGTTGCATCATGGCAGACTAACAATAACAGACTTCAAATATGAAAAATTAAACTAGCTTTTAAAGAGTGCCTTTTGCATGTGAGTAATTTTCTGCAATTATCTAGTTTCACAATTGCATAACAACTTTTTCCACAGCAGTAGTTTACTGAACTTGAAACACAAAGGGGCCTCACTTTCAGCTGTCTTGAACAAACCCTAAAAGTTGTGTCTCCTTTCAGGCTTTGTCTGTAAAATCACACTGTAGTTGTGGTAAAAGCAGTGTTTCTTTGGAATAATTTGAAGTGTGAATTTGAATAGGCCTTCTTTAAGTCATAGAATCACGGAATAGTTTGGCTTGGAAGGGACCTTAAAGATCATAGAGGGGCATCCACAGCTTCTCTGGGTAACCTGTTCCAGTGTCTCCCACCCTCACAGTAATTTCTTCCTAATATCTGATCTAAGCCTTCTTCCTGTCAGTCTGAAGCCTCTACCCTTGTCTTGTCACTGCTTCCACTTGTGAAAAGTCTGTCCATCTTTCCTGGAGGCCCCCCTCAGGCACTGAAAGGCCACACTGAGGTTTCTCTGGGGCTGACCAGCCCCAACTCTCTCAGCCATTCCACATAGAAGAGGTGCTCCATCCCTCTAAACATCTTCGTGGCCTCCTTTGGACTTGGTCCAGCAGGTCTGTGAAAGAAAGAATCTTTTTATATCTGTGAGTGAGCAGTTGTGAATTCAGAAAAGACAACAACTGGATTTATAAAACATGACTTAGGAGTAAAGATTTGAAATTTGTGATTGTGTGATTAAAAAGAAGATGAAAGGTATAAAACTGGAAGCTTTGGAATACAAGGGATTGTATAACCCACTCTGCATGTGTAGTGGGAGTAAAAAACCTTGATCTAAACCGGTGGTGATTGAGGTTTTTTATTAGGAGGGGAAAACCCTGTAGCACTAGAGATAATTTTGTAGTGAAATACACTAATGAGGAAGTCTTGAGATCTCCCTGATGGAGGTTTTTAAGAACAGGCCAAATACTCACCTGTCAGGAGTATTACAACAAATAATTGTTGTGCCTGAAGGAAAAGGAATCATTTACATGGCCTGCTGAAGTCCTTGTTGCTCTTCCTTCTCCCACCCTGTTATTTCCCACAAGATGAAGTATCTTGATGACAGGTTTAGTTGGAGCAGTTTTTGTTGCATCCCTGTAAAAATGGTGGTCTGACCTCCAGTGAATCCATCCCTGGACTGGCTTCTAAATAAGGACTTGAGCATGCGTTTGCAAATACACACGTGTGTTTATACCTCGGCCATGGAGCTGAAGTTTGCCTGTTAAGTCACTATTTAGTCAGTAATTTGCATTTTCTTCATTGTAGCATAGCTGCAGTGATTATCTCAGAGTCTTCAGATTTCTGTCCTCAGCTTTTGCTTGGACCCACTGCCTTTGCCCTTCCTCAGTTCTTTACTGTTTTGCAAAATTTGAGAATTCACATTGAACGAACTAAGCCTGTATCAATATCAAGCTATTTGTGAAAACTAATGGATTAAGGTTCTCAAAAGCCTGGAAAGTTTGACAGCCAATATTATCTTAATTTTTCACATTGATCAAGCTGAGGCATAGATGTGTCTTGCTGTACCCTGCCTCATTTTGGGCAGAAGGGCTTAAGAAAGGGGAGAAGAGGAAGAGCCTTGAAAAGGAAGCAGGAAAGATGAACATAAGTCTTACTGGACAGTTTGGACTTTAGGATTTGCAAATGGAGATAAAAGTGATTTATTTCCCATTCTTGTTTTATAGTACAGATTTTAATATTAATACAGTATGTAATGGAATATAGTAGGCTTTAATCCAGGCAATAATTCACTCACATAATACCACCTTCCTTCCACTTCTCATCAAATCTTTAGTAGGCTGGATGCTGAAAGGCTGGTGGTATGAGCTCTTATTACTAAAGCTCATGTATTTTAATAAATATGCTTGGGACTGTTTAGATGAACTTTCATAGAATAATAAATTTGGGCTTTTGGAGACCTCTTCCAGCACTCAGCTATCACCATATTCCCAAGGCAGGGTCATGTGCACCTGCGTCATTCCTGACAGGCGTTTGTGCAAACGCTGCATAACAAGTTCTAGCTTTGGCTCTTTGCTTTGTATTCTGTCCTCCATGGAGAGCAGAGAACTTCCATACTACTACAAAAGCTCTCCTTTCTGCTTAATCTGTCCTTTTCCAAAATACAATCCCTGAAGGACAACTTTCATTTATGTCTTTAGGTTTTCCTGGATACAGCAGCTCTTCCTCTTCTACTGCCTCCTTGGAAGGCAAACGGAATTACTCCAAGAAGAGGAACTCAACGAGCAGCAATAAAAAGGTTCTGACTAGAGTGTCTTCTGCCTCATCTAAGATCAGTGCTGGTATGGTCTGTTGTATTGAGGTGTATTTTTAGAGGGGGAGTTCACTGCTGCATTAAGTACTTACGTAGAATTACTTGGGTTGTTTCAGAATCTGAGACAGAGAAAGACGTTTGTGAAGTAGTTTAACCATAAACCTAAGTTCGGCAACTTTTAGAAAGATTTTTGTAGTATCTCCAAGATGCAAAGTGTTTTTATAGTTGGGCACTGTACCTTTCCAGAGCAAAGGCTCTAGTCCAGTTTTTATGCTGGCACAAAGCAAGTTTTTGTCTAAGCAGAATTTGTGTTGCCATGTGTTGAAGGTACACTGGGTTAGAGATAAATACTCTGTTCACTAATCAGTTGGCTTGCTATTGAAAACTCTCAAAGATTTAATCTCACTAATTTCAGATCTTGTTCTTCTCTTGACCAGGGCTGTACAGTTCCCCAACCACAAGGAAAAATGCTCTTGATGGAGAAATCCAGGTTGGAGACAGAGTACTGGTGGTGGGACAGAGAACAGGCACTGTTAGATTTTGTGGGACAACAAAATTTGCACCAGGTATGTGCAGTGCTCTGTATAGATTGTCAAATCAATATGGAATAGCTTACATGTGAGCACGTGAATGGAAATCCACCTTTTCCCTCAGTCCTTCCAAAAGAATTCTAAATTTAAATTGGTTTGTTTCCAAGTTCTTTCTCTCTGTCTCTCTCTCCCCCTCTCCCACTTATGTTTCACTGATTTTTTTTTTCTTTTTTTTTTTTTTTACTTTAATACAACTGGCAGGAAAAAATAATGGTTTAAAATGTGACTTTTACTTGTCCACTATCATGGCCTAAGTGGGAGACATACTTTGATGTTGAAGTTGCAGGTGTTACAGAATCACAGAATATTCTGAGTTGGAAAGGACCCACAAGGATCATACAGAGCAGCTTCTTAACAGAGCTTTCTGAAATCTTGTTTAGTCTCCAGAGGGGTATATAGTTTATCGAGATCACATGCATTTACTCCTTACTTTTTTGTTTTTTCAACTTGTCTCTTGCAATAGTGACACTCTTATGTCATGTACCAGTCTCATTTTTTAACTTATAGGCATCTCTAAGAGGGTAATTGTGAACATTAAAATTTTAAATAAAAAACCTTTAGGTCACAAGATCAATAAAGTTACAAGTATCTCAAAAAGCCCCAACCCCTACCACTGTTTTCTCATCCTTCTCCCTTTCAGCTTCTCCCTTCCCCCTGCTAAAAAACACTTTGCAGCGTTGCCGAGTGCTGTCAAAGGCAGCCAGTTGTTCTACATTGTGGAAATGGTTTTCCAAATCCAATAGTGTAACCAAATTTATCTTCTCTATGGCCCTGTCTATAATCTTCCTGCAAGAGTGATGCAGAAGCAGTTGTGAGTGTTGGTGTGAGTACCTGGTTTGGGTGAGGGCTGTGTGATTGGTAAGTGATTGGCAGTACTCTGTCGTGACACTGGGTGGCATCAGCATTTAAAAAAGCCAGTCGGGATGCAAGGTCGTGGTACGAGCTCTGTGCTTGTTTCATCCCTGCCCCGTTGCCCAGTTTGACTCTAGGCAGCCCTTGCTCAGGTCCTGCAGTCACCTGAGGGACTCTTGAATGTCATTGCTCTTTGTGGTGTTGCTGACAAAGTGATCGGTGAGAAAAGGGCTGTTTGCCACATACACTGACAACTGTGAAATCAGAAAGCTGTTTGACACTAAGTCTCCTCCCTCTCTGCTTTAAATCAGGAACATAATTTTTTTGAGGAAAACATGCTATTGTAAGAAGTGAGGATGGAAAGATGACAAATCATCACCATTTGCTAACCCAGTAATTTATAGAAAATGTGACAGATGCATGTTTAAGTATTTCAGTTCTAATGTGTATCAAAGCTCTGGAAGTTTGCCAAGGTTTGTTCCTTTTGCTGCAATGCAGATCTTTATTTAATTCTAAAATTGGGAAGGGGAGAACTTCTGATATACTGAGCCCTTCTAATTCATAAGCTGTCATTCTTGAGTTTCTTGAGCTGATAATTAAAATTATGGTTTTATCCAGTGCCTTACTACCAAGTGACTTGAATTAAATTCTGAATCTTCTGGGGATGGATAGCATAAGGACTACTAATGGAGTATGAAATTTAGCACCTTTATGTAATTAGCTCACATTTATCACAGGTTATGAATGATCAAGCTCATTAACATCTTGCTGCCTATTCAGTGTTCTGTATGAGATTAATTGATGGCCAGTTCAAATTCTTGCACCCTTCTCTTGATATCACATGACCAGCCTTGCAATTTGTATTAATTAGAACTTGCTGGATGGAGAGAGAGAATGAATTAATATAAAAACTTTACTTTTACTGTTGATGATCTCAGATGAGGCATAAACCAAGTGGTCAGAGGGCTGAAGAGGAAAATGTGAAACAGCAGTGCTACTCTTTGCTGTTTCCTTGTTGTCCAATAGCCAGTTATGCTCAGTAATATTCTGTTTGACTTTTTATATATATATACACACACACACACATATATATTCCTCAAATGCTTTACCTTTTTTGTATTAATTAAAATGTCAATAATTTTATTGAAAGCATATATAAATGCTGAGATAATTAGATTTTATTGGGATATAACTTTTGCATAATTGCATGGATAGCTATTTTATAATGTTCATATTTACTATTGGGATATTGACATTTTCTGACCAGAAACTGTTTTCCTTGATGTGGGTGAATGCCAACTGTGCCAGTGGTCTAGATGAAGAAAAGCCTGTAGTGTTTTGTTGAAAATGGCCTGATTTTCCTGTTTGGCAATGTAGGGTTCTGGTGTGGAATTGAATTGGACAAGCCCCATGGGAAAAACGATGGCTCTGTGGGAGGAGTGCAGTACTTCAGTTGCCTTCCCAGATATGGGATATTTGCACCCCCATCTCGTGTACAGAGGTGAGCACTGAAGCTCTTGCCATGTTTGGGTTACCAAATGATTTCTTAATACATTTCCAATGTGAAACAAATTTTTGAACAAATACAGAATATAAAAATGTTTTCTTCTGCAAATGGAAGTTTGTAACCTCCATTAAAAACCTGGTGGTTTTAGATCAGCTTTTTGAAAGCAGAGTGTAAAACTGGAAATGCATCTCCCTCTATTTCTCTTGCAGCTACCTGAAATATTTTTATTCCAGGGCCTCTGATAGTCTGTGTTCATTGAACCTTACTTTCAATCCTGATGTATTCTGCTAAATTCAATTATAAAAGGAAATTGCCCTCGGACATGACTGGAAATGCTCTTTTTATCCCAGCTAACTGCACAGAGGATCCAAAGCATGCACCATTTGCTTGTACTCTCTTCCTTAGGTTCCAGGAAGAGCATCCAAAGAGTTCTGTACTCTTTCCTCCTATATTTGTATGTAGTTACTCTGCCAGACATGTTCTTGCTTTTATGTTTCTGAATAGAGATAGTAAAGGCAGCTCAGGCAAACTGTTAGGAACTTGCCTCAGAATCATACCTGCTGTGTCAGTGAGTGAGAGGCAGGTAACTCAAATACACTGACTTGCTCCAGGCACTTCTTGCATAGCAGGCTGAGTGCAGCAGGAATGCTGGTGTCTCTTGGGGGCAGATGGAGAAGGAAAGAATCAAAACCTCATCAATATTTGACAAGAAGCCACTAGGTTTGTTCAGAGTTGAGTTGAAGTGATCTCTTTATTGTGTTACTGCTTTTCAGACTAACGGGTTCTCTGGATTCTCTCACAGAGACTTCGTGGAGTAAAGTAACTCACACTTTTCCAGGTAGGAGTGGGAGACTTTGGGATTTGGGTGGGGCAGCCCTGGCTCTGCAGCCAAAACCTCGTGCACAAATCCAGCTTCTCCAGAAGCACAAGAGATTTTCAGGGACCCCAAATGCCAGCCGATAGACTGGCTGCTCCCTTCCTAAAAATGTAGCCTGCAGAAGGAACTGTGGAGTACTATATTGTTCTTAACACTCTACTGGCAGAAAGAATTGTCAGTTACGATTGTTGGCAGTCCTCCCTTATTGCTAATATTGCATTCTAATCAGAGAGAAAGGGAAATGGAACCTGCTCCTTAATACAAATTGAGATTGATGAAGGGGTCAGTAGGGGACGTCCCTGTGAAATTACTAAAACTTGCGTGAGGTACTTGAAGTAGTTGGTTTTTGTTCCCTCCACTTAAGCTTTTTGTGAAAAGACCTTCAACTTACCCTTGTTTGGTTTGTTTGATTTAATTTCTGTTCCCTCTGAAAAGTCGAACATATTATCAGCATATATGTTCATGAGAAGTTTCATCATTTAATTTTCAAATTAGAGGGAGAATGTGCAGCAAATGTTGTGGAAGCAGAATAAAAGAAAACACAAAGAATATGTGTTCATAAAGGTTTTTTTTTTCCTTAAGAAGTCCTACACAGCTTAATAATCTTTCCACTCAGGTTTTAGACGCAGTCTAAGCAGCACTTCTGCATCTTCACAAAAGGAGATAAACAGAAGAAATGCCTTAGTTAGGTGAGTGTTATGAGTTTCAAGTGCTTGGGTGAGCTAGCTGTTAGCTTTTCTCAAAAAAAAAAAAACCTTAATGCATATGGGATATCTAGACCTTTACATGTTCATTTTTTTCTTTCCACAATGGACCAGTACTACACTGTTTTTCCATGGGCATCCAGGAGTACAGTCCTAGAATTCAGGCTGATATTAAAGTTGTTTTCCAGTCATTCATCACTGCATATTCTCCAAATTCTTGTATTTTCACACAGCTGGGTGAATTCAGAGGCTCTTGGTAAAGAACTTCACTTTGTTCTAGTGATCCTGACTGACACTTGTATGTTAAAAGTTGTTTTACTTAAACTGTTTTAAGCCCCAAATAAAATGTTTTGTATGGCTTAATTTACCAGTGCTATCACCTCCTGTAAATATTGTAGATGCTAGAATCGGGTGAAGGAAATTGCTTTTCCAATACTTCAGACTGCCGAGGGTAGCAGCCTGTTACTGTTATTTCACGGTTTGTTAGTGACCTGAGATCGAACCCAGGTTTTCTGAAACAGGATTTGAGGGTGTGCTTCCCCCCACCACGCACTTCCTCGAATTACAGATTTGCCCTGGATGTTTTACAACAAAAAAAAGCCTTTTTTTTGCCCCCTTTCTTTTCTCCCCAGATCCAGGAGCTCCGTGTTGCGGCGCAGCTGGAGCAGCGGCACTGCAGCTCCCTCCGAGGGGCCCGTGAAGCTGCACGAGGGCTCCCAGGTTCTCCTGACCAGCTCCAACGAAATGGGCACCATCAGGTACATCGGGCCCACAGCCTTTGCCCCGGGGGTGTGGCTGGGGCTGGAGCTGCGCAGTGCCAAGGGCAAGAACGACGGCTCCGTGGGGGAGAAGCGCTACTTCAGCTGCCGGCCGAACCACGGCGTCCTGGTGCGGCCCAGCAGGGTCACCTACCGCGGCATCAGCGGGGCGAAGCTGGTGGATGATGTTTGCTGAGCCACAGGGCGCTCCCAGCGCGGGCACCGACTACTTGAGAGCACACAACAACCCGCCTAGAATGCAAACTTACTTTGGAGTCTTTCAATCAGCATTTGCTTTTGACACATATAAGTGTATATGTGTGTGTGTGTGTATATATAATAATATATATTTTATAGAAAAATATATATATATATAAAAAATATAGAGAGGTAAAAAAGAGTTCAGTCATGTTAAGAGGTAAAACCACTGTTAAGTTTCTCTTACTTTAATGACCTTGAGTTTCTCTTAGTTTAATGACCCTTGCCTGGAAGGTTATTAAAGCATCTTGGGATTAAGATGCTGCATCCTTTGAAAACTGTCCCCGTTGGAGAACAGAGTGTCTGCAGCGTTCTCTAAAGTTCCTGTGTGGTTCATGCAGTATTTAGAGGGTTTCTCTCCATGTAGTAATGAACTGGAAATGTTTGTGCATTGCCTGCCTTTGACAGTGGAGGTGGTTGATGGGTGACATTAGCCTGGTTCCTGGGCACTTTGTCAACTCCAATACCAGCTGCTAGCAATAAGAAAGGAGGAAAAAAAAAAAAAGCCAAAACCCCCCCCCCTTTTTCAAACAGTTGTGGAGTATTTTTGCATTTTATCGTTCAAATCTCTTCTTTCCCCCTCTCCTCTTCTCCATAATGCAAAAGGGCTGATAAATACCAGGATTTGCCTCTCTCCTAGTGAAGAGCAGCAATTAAATAAAAAGCCTTTAAAAAGCACAAATATGCTGCATGTCAGACTGTACAGTAACAAGCACTTTTTTGTTCTGCATCTGCAGAAGGTGCTATGTACAAGATGCACTCTTTAAAATAACGCACTTTGCACTCTCCTGGAGAGCTTTCCCTCATTTTTAGAGACTATTTTTTTTGTTTGGGGTGCTGCAGACAATTAGTATCACAGTTGTAAAATGCAGATAAACCCAGAGTGGAATACGTATTACCCTTATCCTAAATGAAGTCTGTATAAATACAGCGAGGTAATTCCTGCCAATGGTATGGAACAGATACAGGGTTTTCAAGCAAGCTCTTGCCATTATTTGATTAGTTTGTGATACATGTTTCTTTCTGTTTGCTTTGGAACAGTTTCCAGTATAAGTTTTTAGTGAGATCTTATGATGAATTAAGGATAATTTTAGGTACAGCACTGTAATGGGCCTTTATGTGACATCATTTGTGTGTCAGTCTTTTAGAACAGCTAATCTTTTGTCCATGTTTTAAACATAGAATGTATTTTAATTGCTCAGCATATGTAAATATTATCTTAACTGGATGGGTTTGTGTTCTGGAACAGTCATTTTACTCTTAAATTATTTGCTTGCTCTTGCTTACTTGAAGAAGTGACACCTAAAATTGTAATATCCTATTTTTAGACAGAATCCTGCTGCCGTAACCTTCTTTTAAATGTTGCTGTAGTTATTTTTCCTGATCTATATTTAAAATAAAGCATATTGTATTCTAACTCATGGGAATTTTTAATTGAATATCAAAGCTGTAAATTTTGAATGTAAAAAACAAAGTAATGCTTTATATTTAGAGATGCAGATATTCAGTGATGTACTGAACTTTACTTTGTCTAATATCTGTTTCCTGCTGATATTAATAAAATGAAGCCCTGTTAAATAGTAGAGCAAAAAGGATTTTCATTGGGTCTTTACAGAATGTACATTTCTTACTTCTGTTCTTCTGTACAAACTAAGTGCAGGGGGTCCAGTGTGGAACAGCAGCTGCCAGCTGTGAACCAGAAGCTTTTCTCTCTCCTGCCAGTTGCAAACAAAGCCTTTGCACAGCACATTCTGTCACAGCCTGGTGCTCCTGGGCACGCAGTGGAGGACACACTCATGATCAGCAACGTTCTTTCCTGCCTGACCAGGTGGGGTGGGTGGAACTGCTTTATCTGAGGGGTAGCTGGAGTTGTCCAGGAGATAGCTATGGGAAGAAGTGTGTGGGTGAGGCAGCAAGCTGGAGCAGCTTGTTAGAGTCAAATCACTTCTGTGGGGTCTGTCTTGCACAGGTGATTCAGGTTTTTCTGCAAGGGTGTCAGGCTGCACCTTCCACAGCTCTGTAGCTCCAGGCAGTTCAGCTGGAAGCCGGGTCTTGGCCTCACTGCAGCTGCCTGGTGGGTGCAGGAGAGGGCACAGATACCATCTGGCACTGCTGTATTATGCTCTACCTTCCATTTCAGCTTCAGCCAGGGGCACATCTCTCCTGGAAGCTCTGGCTGTAATTGGCTCGAGCCCTGTAGCTTAGAGGAGCAAGTCTCACTGTTATCAGCAGGAGCTGCTTCGGTAGCTCTCAGAATCTTCTGCCAGGAAGCAAGAAGCTCTGTAAATTTATGCTGTCTGAAACAGAAATAAATCAGTCCATTCCAGAAAGGATTACTGATGGCTCTCTTCAAGGTGATGATGGGAAGGGATTTGTGCTTCCCTAAATCCAAGGTAAGTTGCCATAATCCTTTACCCCAACTCTTGCAGGAGGACACTGTGTCATAAAGAAGATTCTGAAAATAAGTGGCAGTGAAGTTTGAAATTAGGTGCTGGGCAGAGGACTGTACTATCACAGCCCCTGACTGGTTAGAAAAAAAGCCAAATGGTCCTCAAAGTCCTGAGAAACTACATAAATAAAACATTATCTGTAGTTTACAAATAAACAAACATGGTCCCCAGCAATTCTGTGCTCTCTGTGCAGACTCTGAGGTCAGTCCTTGTCCCATAGCATGTCTCAGGTCCTAATAAAGAAAATGTCTTTCCTCAGTACTCTTAGCAATTAAATCTTTTAAGTTTTCTTGACCACTGGCTGGAAAGAAGAGACTACATGTGTCTGTGACAGGAGGAGGAGAATTTTCTTGAGGTGGGCGAGGATGGGGAATTAATTTCTATGGAGTTGATCTCAGCTGGACTCAGTGGCTGTTTTGCAGATGGTGACAGTAATGGTTTTCTGGGCAGGGAGCCTGTGCTTTCAGAGTGCTGCTGGTCAGCAACATCTGAGGCACACGGATCCGAGGCTGGCTCCTCAGATCTGCAAGACACAGGGTAGTTTCTCTGAGAAGTTACTCTGTTACCTGTGAGAGGTGGCAAATCCAGCATTTCTGTCACACCTTTTTCAGAGTTCGGAGTTCGCAGAAACCTTGTCAAGGACCAGGTGGAAACTGAAACTCTCCATGAAAGCCACATAGCAGAGCATCCACCTGCATTCTTTTCCCTGCCTGTCTGGAGACAACTCTGGAAGAAATGGGAATTACAGCAGGGATTTCCAGCCAATGCCAGATCCAAACCAGGCTGTGGTGTGGCTAGCTGCTGACCAGCCCTGTTCCTGGAAGAGCATAGGAGAACTCCTTTTTTGAGTTAAGACAGGGAAGAGGACAAAGAAGGGAGGGGAGAGGTGCCTATTGGAAAAGTCTTGTTAACCAAACCACAGCACTATCCTGCAGTAGAATGAGCATGTGAAGGAGAAAGTTTATAGTAAGTCAGTCCTAATTTCAAGGAGCATTTCTTGAGAATGCAGCTACCTGGGCCATAGGAGTGATTTGGGACGGGATAAAAAGTGAATGTTTCAGGGCAGGAGCTACCTCTTCCTAGAATTGTCACAAGATTCAGTACTGTCATCTTCAATACTGAAAATGTATTAAAATACAGCTTATAGGTAGACCTCAGTCTAGACTTAAAGGCTGTCTTATAATATAGGAAAACACCCAAATGCTATCTTCAGCCGTATCCTTTGTTCTCTTTTTATACTGGCCAGTTAGCTGTGGGTAAAAGCCAGCCTTCCTTGTGACAGAGAGAAGGGCACCTTCCCCTGTAAGAAACTTGGTGTGTAACATCTGCAATGCAAGAAGCCTTCTGCAAGCTTCTGCAAGCCCAAAAGGTCACTCGGGGTACCACCAAACCTGCTCCTTAGGGTGTTCATCACCTTAATACTTCTGCAACTTTGCCAAGTGAAAATGGATGTCCAGAGCCCTCCCTCTGACGTTGATCCAATCATTGCACAGCCCAACACAGAAAAAGCCAGCTACTGTCACTTTATTTGTCTTCATGCCTTGTGGTTCACTACACTTGTTTACAATACAAATACACTATTCAATACAAAATACTCAATGACCATATATTAGTATTTTTCTTCATAGTATCCCTGAAGTGCACAGGCCCTTCCTTTATAAACAATGTTGCATAAATGGCTGTACACATGAGACAGACACTCCTATAATGAAGCACGGTACTAAAAGGAGCCAGAGGCGGACACTTGGGACGTTTCCCTGTGACGGGTTCAACTCTGGGACAGATGAACGGCGATGTCTTTGCTGCTGTGGAAGGCTGTTTTAGGCTATTCCCTTGTCAAGGTTCTCACCCCCCAGCAGCCAGGTGCAGAACCAGGAGCAGGCATGCAAAGTGGCCCCTGCCATGCCCTGTTCCAGCCCTCCTGTGCAGGGCAGCAGGAGCACCCACACCGCTGGGGCCCCGACACGGCCGCCCGGGACCGACTCGGCCAAATTACCGCAGCCCCGGCGCTTCCCTCCCGAGCTCCCCGCACCTCCTCCCGCTGGGGCCAAGCCCCCTCCCTCGCTGCGCCTCGGGGGAGCAGAACCACCCTCGCTCCTGCCCTCGCTTCGCGCCCAGGCACGTGGTGGAGAAACAAGGTTCACTGGCAAAAAGGGAAGATGATGGGACAGCTGGAAAGGTAGAGAGACGGGCATCCCAACCCAGTTTACCTCCAGCAGCTCACGGGACCAGAAACCTACTTATCTTCTATAGGACACCAGGTAACATCCACGTGGAAATAAGCCATTTTCAGAGCATAAGAGGGGTAGCACAGGGTTTTTCCCAGTTCCACTTTACATCCTGTAGATCATACTGCTTCCCGCTTTTCCACTGTAAAATGAGGGGGGCATAAATCAGAACATCATTACCAACACAAAAGATTAACGGTCTTAAAACAAATTCCTTAAAAATATACAGTGTGTCAATGAACTATAACTTAAAAAATAAGTCATAGACAAAAATGGGTAAGAGGGTTAAAATAACTCGGATTTGTTTTTCTACTAGCATGGAGGGGTTTGATAGCGGAATTTAGGATTTACAGAGTGCTTTGGTCTGGTGAGCCCATGGTGACTTAAATCCCTTCTGGTCCCTGCAGCTCTGAGTACTGAACAAGTGAATCGTCCTAGACACAGAAATTAAAAGTTTTGGTTCATGCTCATGGCAACTGCAGCCTGAACACAAGTAACAGAGCACCTTTGGTCCAAGCAATTAATGGTAGTATTTGTTTTCTAAGAAAGAAGACAGGCAAATTCTCCAGCTCTTCTTTCTAAGATTTGATTAGCACCAATATTTACAGAACAGTTTTTGCAACCTGGGGTACTGGGCTTGGACAGCCCACAGGGATACCAAACTAAATGCTTGCTGTGGAAGAGCTCAGAAATTGTATGGTTTTAAGGTTGAAAATAAGCCCAAACTGGATTTCTCAATTCCAAGAGTTAAGAGAGAGTGATTAAAAAAAAAACCCTCAATAATAAGAACAAACCCCAAAGCTCCAACCAACCAAGCAAATCAGAACCATTAAAGAACACACAACAAAGCATTTTGCACTGGAGACACTAGAGGGAAGCTCACTTAAAAGCAGCAGCCAGTGCTGAACAGTATTTGTCTCAATGCACTGTACTCAGCAGACTGGAGAATTTCAGTAGTAATTCACCATTTCCCCTAGTCAGAATTATCTCTTGACATATTCCATAGGTAAGGAGCAGGTAACGAAGGTAACTCCTTTTTTTTTTTACAATTCTCATTCTGTAAGAGTATTTCAGTAGAAATTCTACAATAAAATAACTGCACAACACAAACCCAGAGCAGTGACCACATCTCACCATTGCTGGGAGAGCCTGCCTTTCACACCTACAGACTTAAAATCGTCTCTTGCTGCTTGTGCTTTTTAAGTTTCTTTAGAAATGCCACCTTTAACATCATAACCTGGCAGCTTATCTGCATTTGTGCAGCATCGAAGCTGCTGCCCTAGATCTAAGAATTAATAATTTCAGCTAGTCAAAGTTCATTAACTCAGCAACTTTTTGTTCTTGTGCATTCTTTTGAAAACACTCATCAGTAGACAGGTCAGTTTCTGCCCTCAGTAACTTTGTAAGGCAGCAAAAACTCAGTGTGGTCCTTTGCAAAGAATAGCTAAAGAAAACAATGAGGAGCTTCAGCTCTTCTGAAAATGAGAAAGCTGGAATACTTAAATGAAAATTGCTATTATACGTGAATACTATACTAGTGTAATAAATTGTTCAAATAGTGCTTGCCTCCTGAATTAATCAGCTTTCCTGAGACTTGAGAAACTACCCCACTGAGTTTACTGAGCTAGAGAGGAGAGGGAGACGGATGTGACACTAACACAGCCCTAAGCTAGACAGACTCCCTCCCCAGTGGCTATTTCACAGCAAGAGCTGTGAGCCTAATAACCCTGGAGATGACAAATACCCTCTTAGCTCAACCTAAAGAAGCCTGTAAGTGTAACCCTTGTTATCCCCCCTAACCCATGCAGCAGCAGTGGGATGGATCTCTAGCAGATGAACATGAAATTCAGAGCAGCCCCTGACCCAAGCTTCCCAACACACGAGCACAGCCTGTTAACCAGTCATCATATCTGCTTTTGGCTTTGGTCTAAAAAAAGGAGTGAATTCTGTGTATCAGAGGCATCAGAAAGGCAGATTAGGAGAGCACATTAGTGCTTCCCCCACAATGTGTTTTTTACAAGGCGAGTGGCCCAAGCCAAGTGTTCCAATTTCAATCTGCCCATCCCAAAGTTTCAGATATTTAGGAATTCTGTTTTTTTCCCTTATGAAGACAGAATGCTTACCTCAATGTTTGGATCCAGGGCCAGACTCAGAGTCACTTCACTGAAACAAAGAGTCTCAGACTGAAGAACACTTTCCCACTCCTTTGCTGATGCTCCAGTACTCTCATTTCTATGGAAATAAGCACCCCTTTTTTGGATAGCGTTCATGCTAAAACAGCTCCTCCCAACCCTAAGCTGAAGTTACTAATGCACATCTTTATACATGAATTATTTCCTACATCTATGTTTTGACAATACACTTAACTGGAATATTTTTCATGCACGGGGTGTACAAAGTGAGTCAATGGAGTGTTTGTCCTTAAACCACTATCATACACGTATTTTGTCAAAGGAAAAAGGGCTCTAAACCCTTCAATACAGACAGTATCTGGCTTCCAGACAGTGGCACGATGTAGTCTTCTGCCTTTATGGTGTTGTTCGTACAGGTATGTCAAAGGCTATTTCAAACCTTCGAGGTATGCAGGTGGCTGTCCATTTTCAGGGCATGGCGAAAGTCTCTCTCATGACCATGGTCCTTTAAAGCTTTACCTTGATTCCACTTGACACTCACACATTCATGATGAAGGGCATTCCTACTTTTGTAGGACAGAAGGAATTTTAAAGGGCTTTACTCAGTTCTGGTGCTTAAGCACAGTAAACAAAAACAAACCAAAGAAAACCCCAGCCAAACAATGCCCGCCCCCTGAATGGCTCATAGCATCTACACCCATGCTCTGCTTCCTCTCCTCTCCCCTTCAAGTGATGCAGTGTGACCAGGGTTATTCCACTGCCCTGCCAGCACCCCCACAACACTGTGCATTCAAGGACTTTCGAAGACTGGATTGTAGCTGGAACAAGACTTGAGAATGTGCCATCGCGTCACCATTCAGCGCTGTCCTGTGGTTTTTTTTGGTTTGGGTAGAGGATCCTCTTCCCAAACCCACTACAAACTCTGCCAGCAGCACGAGACCTCCAAGTCTTCCACAGCAACGACAAGTTTGGCACGGAAAAGCCCAGACATGAAACACTCATGGCAGTGAGCCGCGGCTTGACACGGAAGCAGAGGACGCACGACTGGGAAAAGCTCACAGGAAGGGCATGACGACAACCATGCGGATGAGTTGACGCAACAGCAGCTGGGCCTTGCAGTTAACAACAGTTCCCTGCATCCTCCCTCCCCCTTGTGTTCCTTTGACTCTACTGGGGCTCCAGTGGTTTGAAGCCTCTCGGGTTAGTAGAAATTACAGCGTCAAGGGTGGCACTTTTGGAGCAAGTTTGCACAAAATAGGAGGTGATGCTGTCAGATGCCTTGCTCGTGGTGTGTTGGGTAACAGGACATCTCTTCAAGGCTCAGGGGCCACAGGGGGGGAAAAGTCAAGAGAGAGTCGAGGGCTCTCGGGGCCCCTGCTGGGTTATGTGGCTCTTGTTTCTAAGGACAGGGTCCTCGTAACTGCTAGCGCAAGGTGGTGTGGAGTTTTCCAAGGGTAAGCCCTGCTGTTGGTATCCATAGTTGACATTCCCACAGGGGAAATGGCGGAGCCTAAAGAGAGGCACTTCTTTAACACTTGCTGTTAGGGAAGATGGCTCTAAGAGCAGGGAGGAGCCTGGCAGCCTGCCAGTCACAATGTTGGGCCCCACAGTACAGTTTCCTTCCTGTCCCAAATTCTCCCTCTCGGGCCTCTCCTTCTCCAGCAGGGAACTGTTTTTGCTGGCCTGCTTCTCCGCAAACCAGGAGCCGTAGGTTGGATTCCAGAGGTTGGTGGGCTTGTTTCTGGAGCCTCGGCTTTTGTGAAGCTCGGAAGGGGGATTGGACTGGGCGTAGGCCATGTTGATGTGTCCTCCCCCTGCGGCTGACTGCACCTTCCCTGGCACTGGCTGTTCCAAGGCTCCCACTTTCCCCAGAGATTTTCCAGCAGTGACGGCTGATGGCAGGGGTGGTGGAGACGGCAGGGTTTGCTTATCATCCTTTCTGTCTTGGTGTGTTGAGACCAAGAGAGGAGGAATTCCTTCTGGATCGTCGGGGCGCATCGCCACCTTCTCCTCCTCCTCGGCCGATGGGCCATACTCTACCGGCAAGGCGGTGTTGATGACATCGGGATCCTGCCGAAGGGAACAACGGGAATGCCTCAAAGGCTGCAGCCATCACACATCTAGCAACTGTCATGCTATGATCTCAACACATCCCCCCACCCAGAGCCCACATTCCATGAGGAGGGGATGCAGACAAATTGCAGTTAGGTGTGAGATGCAACAGGATAGCCTTAAAATCCAACTCTTTAAAAGAAAGTAACCCTTAAACTCACCACAGAACAGCAGAGGCACAAAGACCAGTGAAAAGCATTTTTTATGTCCAGCAAAATTTCCTGTGGGAATGTTTTTTGGAATCTATATCATCTCAGAGTTCATAACACTCTCAGATAATATTGAGAAAGTTGGAGCCATGTAAGTATTGCCTCCACTCAACAAGGGAGGAATTGGAATGCAGAGTGAAGACAATACTGGCAGAGCCCTTGAAGCTTGAATCCATAGGGACCGTGGTTCTGAGCTATTTAAGCAGTGTTGAAAATTAAACTGAGAGAAAATGTGGTGATCCTGGCAACCTTTACTTATTGCTATATGCCATGGCAAGCTACAGATAGCAGAAAGAAATGCCTCCCAATCCCAGGATCCAAACACACATAAAAAACAGATCAAGCTTCCCAAACAGCAAGGGAAAGCAAACTGAATGAAGTGAACAACAGTGAGATCATACAAGGAGCCTGCACTGATGCAGGCACGAGAACTTTTTCCAAACTGCTCTACTCCTCACAAGCTAAACTGGTGGTAAAAAAATAAGTAAATCAGATTTTGGCCTGGAAAGCCAGCCACAATCTTTTCCCCACTGCCCAGCCTAAGAATCCCCAATCCTTTACCCTGGCCATCTCCACCTGCCTTCTCCAGTGCTGTCAGATTCCAAAAATTGCCAACAGCTGCTGCAACCACCTGCAAAGGATGCTCTGAGCTGAGACCATTTCTGTTCAATGCTGACTATGCCTTAAGGCTAAACACTGGGATGGAGTGGCTGGGACGAAGCATGTGAAAGCAGTGCAGGTGCTGGCCTGTCTTTGCTCTTTTGCTTGTTGAAATCTGCGCCTCTATGAGCAGAAGCAGGGCTACAGGTGTGCTCTTTGTAAAGCTGTGTCAGCCTGTGCCTTTCAGCAGCAAAAGACAAGAAGGATCAAGCATCTGATGACGTGAATATCCCAGCCAGGGGTGCCAGAGTGACATCAGTTTCCCTGGACTGCTGACTGCAGTAGTGCAGTGCTGCCTCCTCATCTTGTATCCTGGCTTGTCTGTACAGCTCCTCAAGAAGAACCCTCTCCACCCCTTTCATCTGAGGTGAATGAACACTGATACCTGAGTGCAGTACTCAATCCTCTCCAGGATTATGGCAAAGTTTGGCCGGTCCTCAGGCTGGTGCTGCCAACACTGGGTCATAATGCGGTAGCTGGAAGGGCAGAACAGGAGACATTCATGAATGGCAGATCCCGTGGGACGTGACAACTACTCATGTCAGCTTAGGAATCAACATTCATCACCATTCTTGCTTCTAACAAATGAGAGCCCTCTGCCTTCCCTGGAGTCAGACAACTGATGCATTGGTAACCACTGCAATGTGACCACCAGTGGGGTGAAATCCACAGTCTTTCAGAGAAATTACTCATCCACCTGAAGTCCCTTGGACAGTACACTAAAGGTAGGCAGGGCTACAGATAAAAGAACCCAATTTTCCCTGCCTGTGAACACTCTGATGCATTGAAGTTTCACAGCCAACCTAAGATAGAGAAATATCGTGTCATCTTTGACCAAACAAGCAGCGGCCAGGACTTCCCAAATGGGTCCTGAATTATTCTCCAAAACAACACAAAAATTAAATATGAGAGAAGTCACCGGCACTAATGTTTAATAAGGCAGATTAGCCATGATTAGGTCAATCTTAAAAGTCATTAACTTTTGAGTAGAGAAAAAGCATTTGAATCAGAAACTTAGCTGCATGAATATATCAAAGTTATAGTCTCATACACAGGGCCGGGGCAGTTTTTAGGTGGATCCATCCTTCCTCCATTGGTGACAAACTCCAGAACTTCCTGGTTGCTTTTGCTGGGGTAGGGCATGTATCCCAAAGAGAATATCTCCCACAGCAATACGCCAAAGGACCTGAGTACAGAAGCAAAGAAAAATAAAGTGAGGGTTGTGGGAATGGCCATCACCAGTGGGCAATGCCCTTAGGTTCAGTACCATTAGCATTGCTCTTTGCAACCTTTGATCAGGCAGCTGGTGGAAATCCTGCTGTAGGATTCAGACATACATAAGCTACACAGTTATAACAGTGAACCTTAAAACTTTTATCAAATACCAGACTGTTTGGTGAGTGAAGCCTGTGATGTAGGTATGTAAATATGGTTGCTTTGCCCTTGTATTCAGCACTGCTCAGCTGGTGGTAACAAAAGTGAAAATCAGGTTATTCTTTCCTGAGACACTGACCACTGCTGGAGACAGGAGTTATGGCAAACTTTTCTTCTGGAATAGCTATCCTGCATGAAGTATCATATTCATGCTAGTGAATCCCCACTGATGCTCTGAGGCCCAGAGGCCCCACCTGTCGCTCAGAGTACAATAAAAACCTTCCCCAGCAAACACAGCCCTGGGCCTGGGTGCTGTGGCCTGCAAAGCCCTGGGGACAGTGGCTGGAACAGGACCAAAGCATTCACCTGGTCAACGACTTGGCAACCACAACCTCGCTGTTTAAAATTGTAGAGAGAGATGTGCTGCAGTGGGAAACTCCTCTGCTTGGTTCTGAGACAGGCAGAGCTCAGCTGTACAAGAGTGTGGACCTCATCCCTCTGCTGGGGCTTGTTCAGGAGCTGTGTCCTGGCCACCAGCCCCTTCCCCCTCCACACGCTCCCTGAGCTCTTGCCTCCTGCTCACCCAATTTTCCTCCCCACCCCTAGCCGCTCAGGAGCTCCAAGTGCTGCTGTAGGCCAGGAGAAAGGCAAAACCCACAATGTGCGACACCCTTCTCCCTGACTGGCAGCATGGATTGTGCCTGCAGCCCCCCATGCTGCTTTCCCCAGTGTGGGACTAATGTTTTCCTCCCTGGAGCAGCATCTGCATCTGCCTGGATCTCCCTTCCCTGCCTGCTCACCTGCCCTGCAGCACCCACCTCTGCATCGGTCTGACCTTTCTGCTCCCGTATCTCCTCAAACACTGCTGGCTCTGAAAGACCCAGCTTGTCTTTTTAGTATGTGAGAAGTGAACAAGAACGTGTGTTTTTTACAAAATATTCACAGTTTACAAAAGGGGTTACAACACAGGCAGACCGGACAGCGGAGGAAAGGAAGCGCACCATGTGTCTGTTTTTGATGTAAATATCCCTTCCATGAAAGCCTCAGGAGGCATCCATTTGACAGGCAACATTGCACATCCACCCTTACGATAGTAGCTGGCTCTGCAAAGAACAAACGAAACAAAAGGGTCAGCCAAGAATTCAGAAAATGCCATTAATATGGGATTTTTGTAATTACAGATATTAAAATTATGAGCCAGAGAAGAGACTAATTTAGGTGGAACAATCCAAGTGCTGAAATGACCTGTTTCTTCTCATAAAAGTAGTGGAAAAGAGCAAACCATGGAATTGCTGTTTAATCTACATCACTTCAGGCCTGATCTGGTAAACTAGTTATCCTCATCCTCCTAGGGAATTACTAACACAGTTACTGCTGCTGGCAGAGCCTACTCTTGCCCTTTTTAACAACAGCAAGATCTCCTCACCTCATCTCAGACATGGTCATCTTGGGCATACCCGGCAAGAATAAACCAAACCTATCCCATATATACCCAGTCTAAAGTACTGTGAGTAAAATCCAAACCCCTTTTAGGAACAAAGGAAGAGGATGAGGAGGATGCCAGGCCATTAGAGTTGGGGCAGTAGCACAAAAATGTTCCTGAGACAGGAGTTCCAACTTTAGAGTCACTGTCATTTAAAATAAAACCTGCAAGTCCCAAATCCCATCCTGGCAGTTGCAGGAGGCTGCTCATGCAAGCTGTATCACTGATGATAACTGCACAGCCTGAGCATCCAAAGGATATTCCTGGACAAAGAAACATATGCAGGCTTCAAAGGCACCTTTGAAAGCTCAGCACCAAAGTGTTAATCTTGGCAGTCGTTCTGCTGATTGTGTGAGGGTGACAGATGCTACTTTGTCCCAGCAGAGCCCCATCTGACAGTGGGGCAGCATGGGGGCTCTGTGGAGGGAAAAAACCCAAGCAGCTTTGATACACTTGTGTTTTTGAAGGTAGCACTCTGTTTGCATCACCTCAGGCTGTGATACTGTCAGAGCTCAAGCTAAGCAGAGCCAAGCCTGGCTTAGTAATTGCACAGGAGAATCCCCAAGCAGGGAAAAAAAGAAGGCAAGGCACTGGAATACACTCTGCAGGTGACTGAGCACAAGGCATTCCTTCTTCCGAGTATGGGCAAATCAATTCCTCAGCACAGCAGGATATGGAGCTGCACTTGTAGAGGTGCTCTATGGAAGATGAGACATCAAACTGCAGGCCTGACTGCTTGTGGTCATTAAAGATTTTCTGGCACTTCTTGCAAGAGCAGAGGTAGTTGACCCCGTGTCCTGGCTGAATTCCAGTTTGGGTGAATACATTTTCCTGACCTTCTTCTGCACCTTCCTCCTGTAGCTGCAGTAAATTGAGGAGATTTACTGATGACACCAAACCAAAGGTGCAGGGGTAGCATCAAGGAGAGAGATTAAATTCAGAATTATTTGGGATCACAAAACAAAAGGGCACATCAATGCCATTCAGTGTGGAGAACCTAAAGAAAGGAAACTTAGGAGAGAGTCTAAGAGGGAGGAAAAACACCTTCCATGACCATTAGAATTCACTGCCCAGGAGAAAACTGTCAGGAGGGGGAAAAGTCTCCAGTACAGTTTAAGGAAAACACCAGGAAGGCATCTGCTGGGATTCACCAGGCTGGGTTCTCTCCACTCTTGCCTCACCAGTGTTAAACAGAGCAGCACAAGAGCCTGCACAAACACTGCTCCTCCCTCATTTCAGTGACCTTCTGCTTGCAGGTACCCTGGACTTGACTCTGCTACCTGTATATGTCCCGGGCCATTCCAAAGTCTCCAATCTTAGCCACTCTCCCAGGCCCTCGACAGGTAAGGAGGCAGTTCCTGGCAGCAATATCCCTAAAAGGAAAGGGAAGAAAAGAAACAGAAAGAGAAGAACCACTTAATCATTTGACAGTTTTGCAAGTCAAAAAGAAAACAAAAAATAGTACCTACTTTTCTGAGCAGCAGAGAACCTAAACAGCCAGAAAAGTCAATGTTTATGGATAACTGCAAGGTCCTCAATTCCAATCTATCTCCACAGCAGGAGCATTTTTGTTCTTCAACATTTTCTCTTTAAACTTCACATAACATCTTCCAGTTGAAAGGGTGGGCCTCCTGTGAGCCTCCCTTCACCTCAGGAGCTATTTTTATGTCTCTAAAGAGTACAAGAAGAGGAGCTGATTTCAGCAATGTACTAGTCCCGACATCAAGCTGTCTGGGGAATGATCCACTGATCTGTTCCTACTATGCTTGTTGTCAAAAGGCCGTTGTACTGCCAGAGACAGGTAGAAAAACAATGTGCAGGTATTGCACTGAATACTGAAGCTATGGGCCTGAATCTGTGTATGCAGGTAAAGCTCCAGGCTCCACCTCTGCTGGGCTGGAGTAACCCTTGAGGTCTGAATAACACAATGGCAGAACCTGTGGGCAACTCTCAGAACTGCAAACTGTCACCTCTCTACTCATCTCTACTTGACAGGCAGATTTTAGATGCCTGCCAAACACCCTGTTTTGCAGGAGCAATGGTCACCTGATGTTGCCCTTCTGGCTGTGCTTGTACAGGGGTTCTTTGAGAGGAAGAAGAAAAGGCTTCCAAAATGAGCAGACAGGCACTAAATAAAATTCATGACAAGGAGAAATTTAAAGACTTCTGTCACAAGACTGTGTCCATTTGCAGAGTAGCCAAATAGGCTGCACAAGTGCAGGCCCTGAGATAGGACTCGGGATCTTTGGCAAAACAACAGACCTTTGCCAGCCTGATTTATAGCAGCTCCTCTCCTTATTGCTTCTGTGATTCTGATTTTGTCTACCTCATTTAAAGGTATCCAGCCACTAGAGTGCAGCAGGACACAGACAGATGGAGCAGGGCATTAGGAGCCCGTGCTGGCCTGTCTGCAAGTCCTGCCCAGGCTGTGCTCACCTACCTGTGAATGAAGTGGTTCTCCTCCAGGTACTGACACCCACAAGCAATGTCTCGGGCCACGTGAAGCAAGTCCAGCATGGAAAGGGAGGAGGGCTGGTTCTGCCAGAAGACAAGGGACATGGTGTGAGTTTTTGCACTGGGAGCTCTCCAGCAAGTGACCTACCTCTGATGTTAATACAAAAAGGGATTAGGAAAATGCACAAGAGAGAGTTCATACCCATGAACTATGAAAGGATGTGCAGACACAGTTTTATACACATCCCACAGATGGAATCAGAACAGACAGAATCAGCTGGATCTGACTTTCCAGATCCATAGGGAAGCCCCTGTAAGAATTTCCCCCAGTTCTCATGGCAGATTCTTCTGAATTTTCAGCACGATTTTTGAGATCTGTAGCCTGAACTGTTCTTCACTGAGTTTCTTTGTATTATTGCCAGCTCCTCTCTAAAGTCACCTTGAACCACGGGAATGACATTTTGTATAATGGCATGAGTCACATTTGCTCTTTCCCTCCTCCACATCTGTGTAGGTTTTATCTTGCCCCTTAGAGCACTGACACAGTTTTGTGTAGCCAATGGCTATGGAGGACTAAGGCTGCCAACTCCTTGTTCCTGCCCCTCTGATGAAGTCCACAGCCCTTGCCAGGAGGAGCCAGATGCTTTAGTGGAAAGGGCAGCATTCAAACTGGCGCTTCTCAGCCCCTGAAGCCAAACCATCAGCTGCTGCCCTGAGGTGTGAATCAGTTATGCCTGAGGTGTGAATCAGTGATTCCTGTGGTGAGATTCAGTGATCCCTGTGGCCAGTCCTGTAGGGGAGGAGGAAAGTGCTGCTGCCAGTGGAGTGATGAGAAACAACTGGGTTACAGTGAGTGCTCATGCCACAACAACCATTTCCTAGCTAAGTGTTTATCAGCCTTAGTTATTGGACCAAACAAGCTTATCACACTCCTTAGCTCCCTCTCTGAGGACACCAACCAGTCAGCCTGTTCCCAAAAGGCACACCTGCCCTTGGGGCTCTCACACCAGTGAGAGCACAGCTTCTCTAATGGCAGGGACTGCTGGTTCTCCAACCCATCTGTTGTAATGAAACCTGTCTCCAGACGGATGCAATGCTGTGCTGGCCATCCCACCTGATCTAAACCACTGAAAACTGGCACTGGAAGTAAGTCCAAGCTCTGCAGCAGCCAGTAGCTAAACAGTGGTTGTTGGCTGGTAAAACTAAAAAAAAACAAAAATAAAAACAAAACAAAAGCAAACCAACCAACAAACAAAAACCAACCAAAATCAAACAACAACAAACCAAAAAAAACAACTTAATGTTCTCTGAAGATATTAGGAAAAAAAACCTGGCCTCCATACTTGACTAATGAAATAATTGAAAAATGGTGCATCTCTGTGTGAACAAAGCCTGTTTTGTTCAATGCAGGGCCATAAACCAAAATGTGATCTTGTTCTGATCTTGTTCCACCTGCCTATATTTTATTATTTACACAATATAGTTCATTGCATATATATACTTCACGGATTTTTTAAAACACTGGTCTGCATCTCCTCTTTAACTTTCCTCTTTACAGAATAATTATTTTCTGCAAACATAAAGCAGCTCTTTCCCTGCCATTTTGTGGGGCAGGGGGAATAATATCTTTTACCTCTGTGAGTTAAAGTGACTCACTAGCTACACAAGATGGCTACAGTAAGAAAGAGTGCACGTTCTCTTTTTCCCTTGCAGGGAATAACCAAGGGGAAATTAATATCTCAATCTACCTATTCCCTGCTCTTTTGAGCAAGGGTCAGAAACCTGAAGTGAAAACTGAGTAAAAAGCCCAATTCTTTACTCTACAATCGATTTCAGACTCAAGCTATACTGCAAAGCAGTCAGTAGGCTGAAGCCACAAGCTGATTTGAGCTGTATAACTTTTTTTCTCTTTTTCTTTTTATTTTTTTTCCTGCTTTCCTTTCCCTCCTTGGATGAATTCCTTCCACCTTTTATTTGGCTAAGTACAATCCTAAAACAGATGTGACTGCCCAGCCAAGGACAATTTAGCCATGTAATTTGTTTGAAAAATGGAGGTTTGGGATTCATTTTGCAAGGGGGCAGCCTTGAGACACACCAAAGGACTCGCTTTACAGCTTTTGCTCCCCAGATGAATGGATGATGGCAGCTGCAGTGCTCTGCTGCTCAGGGCAGTGGGCATGCTGGAAGCACGGGTGTGACACCTCCCAGGTGAGGCTGAATCTTGGTAAAGGTGAATGAAATGAAATTCTGTCTGTTGTTCAGTGTAATCACTGCTCTGTGCAACAGGCTGCACAGCACAAAGGAGGGGGAATCATTTATCTATGTACCATTTCTCTCCCAGAGCTGGGCTTTGATTGATGTGCTGTGTGTGAGAAAGATCAGCACTGAACCTCCCAGAATGGACAATTCTGCAATGCTCACACTGAGCTAAGGCTTCAATTCCAGGTGTCTCTGAATCTACCAGGTTGCCTCTCTGCAGATGAGGGGGAAGAGGTAATCCTGTGATAGAAGTGAAATTCTATTAGAAATGCAAGAGAAAAAGCCTTCAGGGCTGTCAACCATGGACTCATGGGGAATTATGAATCTGAACCTTATGGAGTGGACCTAGCTGGCATAAATCAACATATTCCACAAGAATCACTGGTCTTGTATCAGTGATGTTGGATGGAGATTTGATCATTCTTGCTTAGAGTCCAGGAAAATCATTACATGTTGGCTGAACTGAAACTTCATTTTTTACATGAAGAACATAGATGAACAACATGCAACAGTGCTGGCAGCGTCTCCATCTCTCATTAAGTTGGATCTCATGTTCTGATACCTCCTGCAGTTGCTTTAGCTTTCCATTTCATGTGTCTTGCAATGCCTAAAGTCCCTCCTTCCCTTCCTTCACCTTCTCCTTCACCTTTCCCTCTGCTTCCTTTCCTGCTTTTTAGGGTCCAAGTGCATGGCAGTGTGCTGCATGTGTCTTGTTCCAAGCCACACAGGTTGTGTGGCCAGTGGCAACTGGTGGTCTCTCCAGCATGGTGCTTTCTTTTTCCATAAGCCTTGGAATTAGTGCCAAGTTCATGTCTTTCACACCTCTATAAGGTCTATCCAAAACTAGCAAATGAATTTGATGTTACTGGCAAGGCAGTGCAAAGAGCAACTGAGGGATGAAGGTAGAGACTGAACACGTAAATTTCTTTTTTGTAATTAGGCTGAAAGCAAAAGTAGGCGGGAAAGACAAGGTGGTAAAAGAAATTAGCTGGAAAAGACAAAAGTGGAAAGAAAATAAGGGGAAAGGCAGTAATTAATATGGTGCTTACTGCAGAGTAAGAGGTGCACCTCTGCCACCCAGTCTGTCAGAGAGGGCTTGTGTGTTCAATTAATTTCTTCTGGAAGCAAAGCTCATCAAAACCTCTTTACTCTGCTCTGTGCCTTGTCTTTCCCTTCCTTTAATGGCCCTGAAAAGCTAGACATCCAGCCTGCTATGCCTACCTTCTGCCTGTCTTCCCTGAATGAGCAATAGGAGGAACAAAGCAGCTCAGGGTTCATTAAGAACAGTGCAAAGATACATCCACTAGCACTGAGCCACAGGCCTTACGTACAGAGAGTCTGTCACACCTCGAGTGTGTGCAGAGGGTAAATCCACTTCCAGGACCAGATCCCATACTTCCCAGAGCACAGTGCCCTGCACACATCTCATCTCTCATCACTCATAGTCTCCTTGCCTCGTAGTTTGTGAGCCAGCAGTCAAAAACGCACCAGAGGCTGATTTCTCAGCACTCACAGGTGCCATTGGCCCCTCAGAAGCTGCCCCAGCAGCCAGATAATGAATTACCCTGTCATTCTTGCCAGGCAGACACCACATGGGATGGCTGCAGAAGCAGGGCAAGGCAAGGGGAAGGAAGGTATTAGAATGGAGCAAAATCATGCAGATCTGTGTCTGCACAGAATCAGGCTGTCCACATTCACCCAGCTGTTCAAGAGAGAATGGAAACTGCTTTTCTAAATCCGTTCCATCTTGAAACTACCCATCTGCATTTGCATTTGAAGCTCAGCTTTCCCAAAGTGTGGAAGACATGGGATGAAGCAGGAAACAGAGGCATCAATCCAAGATCTGCTTCACTCCTGGGAGCAAGTTAAATGCAGAAACCAGGGAGAATCTTCAAGCTGATGGGAACAGCCCTTGTGCCTGGTAGTTGTTATGGTCAGTCTCAGGTAACTTCAAACAGGTAGGAAAGACAAGGAAAGAAGAGGAATGGAAGGAGCGGCTGTAGAGGCAGAAAGAGAAATACTAAGGAAGCAATGGAATGAACCATCAGCCTCTTCTGAAATGGGCTTTCACACGGGTTGCACAGAACTACTGCTGGCAGGAACAGAAGTTGTGTTAAGGAAGAACTCATGACTGAGGTAGGGCCAAACAGAAGAAAAACTCCTCAGATCAGAGGGCTCCTGTGACTTCACCCTGTCAAGATTAAGGGCTGTTTCATCTACAAAAGCAGCTGGCTCATTTTACTGCAAATAGCTGAAAATTCCTGCTGCGCAGGACTAGTGCTCTTGGTAGTTCCTCACAAGATCTGTACCATCACTGAGCTTTAATTTAATTTAAGCAGCCAAATCCCATCCTGTTTCACCTGCCCCTTCACTCATCTCACACAGCCTGGCCTGGCAGCTCTGAACAAAGCACTTACCTGGCAGCATATCTTGCCTGTGCCATTTTACACTGCACTGGGTGAGAGTGGAGACCACGTCGCAGAACATGAATTTTCCCATTCACCTACCACCAAGTTCAGCCCATTTGTAGGAGCATCTCCTGGTGCTTCAGAAAAACAACCTGTATTTATAAAGTCTCCTTGGTCAGATTTCAGACTTTCCTTTCTGGGTGTTTAGCCTCCTTATCCAGGAAGGAGCCACTTTATTGCAGCCTATTCAAGACTGCAGTGCTTTTGAGTCTCACAGACCATTTTATGTCTGAAAACCACACTGCATGGAAAAAATAAAAAAGGTTGATCTGCTTCCAGACGCCTCAAGGAAGAATCTTATTGATATCTGTTAGAGCGAATTTGTGTCTCACTTGTACTGATAAAATGCAGCATTTTGTCCTTTGTCAGACTTAGAGACAAAGTATGAAGCAGGGCCCTGGTCTTAAGCTTCAGCAATATCTGTGTGACTTTCTGACTCAGGGACTCGGAGAAAACTTTATTCTTCCAAAATAATGAATTCTCTATAGAAGTCATAATTTGTTTCTTCCACATTTCTAGCCGACTGTCTCTTCCTATTGATGCTGATTTCAGTAGGGAAAATCTTTAAAACTCTGGACTAAAGATATTTTTTATTAAGTTGACAGCTCCAGGCCAGATTGTCTTCTTGCCTATGCCAAATCTGAACTGACAGCTATCCACAGAAATGCATCTGATCGGCAGTTTAAATAATGGATTCATTTTTTGATATTACTAGCTCAACATTTTCTCCCAGCCTGCCCCCAACTGGTGAGACGAAGGTAAGAGTTGAGTTTAACATTTATTTTTTTAGACTTTGCTTTCGCTCTTTCTTTAGGTAGTATCTGCAATGTTATCTAGCAAAGTCCAGGGATGAGGCACCTCTGCACAGCCACAGCAGCATCTGTACCCTCTCCTTCCGGCTCCTGCCTCCACAGTGGTCTTACAGCAACAGAAATTTTGTGACCATCTAAAGTGCTGGGAAATAGTATCTGCATAGATGAGCTCTTTTACAGCTAAAGTGTTTGCCTAGTGGCAGCAGCTCTCTAAATAAAATACAGTTTACTCTTTCCTTACTGGTCGAGGCCGTGTCTCCCTCAGGAAGGATTTCAGGTCTCCTCCAGCCATGAGCTCCAGCAGGATGAAGCGGGGCAGGGCCTGCAAGCTCACCCCGATACAGCGCACGATGTTCTGGTGGTTGAACTTGCTGTGGAGACAGGGACACCCAGTTGAGGAGCAACTTTGACCCAAAAAGCACAGGAACAGAAAAGATTAAAACCTTTTTGCTGCAGGGATTTTTTTTTTCTTTCCCAGAAAAAAAAACAAATCTCAAAGGTAAGCAATGGGATAAAGCTAAAGCACTACGCCTGCATTCTGTGTCTGTCTGGACAGTGCAGGGACAGACAGAGGTGGGGAAACAGCAGCTTTTGGCTGCTTTTCCTCTCCCTATTTTCTGCATTTTTTTGGGCTACAGCAAGACTTGTGGTGCCTAGGAGGCAGAACATGTCTGATAACAGAAAAAAGTCTGCTCCTAATCTTCCCCATCCAAGAGGCAGAAGTTGGGCTAGGGCAATGTTGTTCTAAGTAACAGACTGACATGGGGATCTGCTTGTGGTCTAGTGTCTAATACTTCCTTATTTCTCCACCTCTCAAATGGGTGATGGGAAAGTAATTCCACGGATTCTGGGATTCAGACACTGACACATGACATGACAGCAGCATAAAGTCAATGCCATCTGCTAGTTTTCACTAGTCAAACCCAAATTCCTAAGGTATGTTCTCCTCTCTAGGAGAAATAAAAATAATCTTATAAATTCTAAAATCTGGGCTTTAAATTTTTCACTTTGGGTAATGAAAACCAATGTGGATCCTTTTGAAAATTTAGCCTTTAATCATTTGGTGTCTCTTCATTTGTAAGAAGAACAGAAAAGGATGGTAATACCTATTCTCTTTGTGCTAAAACTACTACATAGATGTGCTGAGAGGATACCCCCTATGAAGAATGTTTTTTCTTTATTTGTTGGGCTTTGCAAGCCTACACAAATGGTGTTCATACACACCTAATAATGAGAGCTTCCATGAGGAAGTCGAGCTCATCTTGCTCTGAACACACTTCTGGCAATGTCTGGAAAAGAAAGAACAGGTTGACAAGGAGAACAGGTTGACTTCAACTTACAGAGTAGAACACCTAGGACTAACATTGTCTGCAGCAATCCTTCTTTCTCTAAAAGAAACCTCACTCTAAGACAACCATTACAGCATTGCTAGACTAGACTGTGAAGCCTGTTGAAAGGTAAATATCAGAACTCCTGGCCCATCAACACCGCTGTCATCCTCCTCTCAGCAAAGGAAACAGCCCAGAGCACACAGAGAAGGGTTCAACACAGGGGACTCTGCTGTATAGAGGATGAGGAATGAGATCACAGTTCCTGAGTTCTCTGCAGTTCAATGATCCTACCTTCCAGCAAGACTGGGATCTATAACCAGCACCAGAACTGTGCTGCTGTGTCATCTCTAAGAGAAAACAAGCCGGCTAGACTGCTGAAAGCCTGCAGAACTCTACCAGGCTCTCTTAGGATTTAGCTTCACATCCAATGCATATCCATCCTGTAAGAGAGTGGTGAGATCCCGGGAAAACCAGCCATCTCCTACTTGCAAGGTCTTTGATGTCTGTGCCAGCAGTTTTTGGCCCTGTGAAGACTTTGGGTCTCTGACTCTCAAGGCTTTGGACAGATTACCAACCGGGTGTAGCATGGGGAGGATGGACAGAGGATGGATTTAGTTCTCATTCCTGCAGTCTGCTGTGGCTCTATGGGAAATCTTTGCCTATTTACTATTCACATAACTCTTTTTTTTTTCACATGGGTCTCACATGTGTGAGCTGTACCATTGCTGTGATGGATTAAAGTGTTGCAACAGAGCAGCAACATTTCTAGCCACATCCTTCAGGATTTATAGCAATGCTTCATTCATCTTCATTGTTAAAATGCATTGGGACTCTTGGGTGAAAGGTGCATGAAACCATCATGATAACTCATACACTGTCACTTACTTTCACAGCCACCTGCAAGGGAGTGGGGTCGCTGGGGATCCCTGTCACCTGACCTTCATATACCTCACCAAAGGCTCCGTGGCCCAAACCCCTGGACAGACCAGAGAAGACAAGAAGGTTTTACTACAGAGAACACACATTATAACACTGTGGACACAGCTCACAGAATGGGCTCACAATTTTCATGGCAGTGTAACAGGGAGAATTGGATATTGACAATATGCAGGGGACCACACCTCGGTGAGATTTTTCATGAACCTACATTTTATTTAATTGGAAGCAAAAGCAATCCATAGAAGTGAACATTCCCCAGTGAAATTGAGCTGCTGGCCTTGCAGCATGTAACAGAGAGCACTCATCTATGGCTTTGGTATCAGTGTTCAGTGGTGGGTGCTCCAAAACAGATCAATAAAGATAGGACTTTAGTCTTGGTGTTTACACACCCTAAACACATTAACAGCCCTCCTGATATTTCTGCATCACCATTAAACAAAACATTGAGCAAGAAACTAGGAGGTACAATGATTCTCAAAAGACCTGAATTCTAAACCAAATAACTTTTCCTGATTTATTGTGTGATTCTGGGCAAGTACCTTATCCAGTAAATGGTGATGACAGTACTTTGTAAAGCACTCAGCTCTAGGAATTTGTGCTGAGAATTGTTTCTGGTAGTGATCATATCACGAAACTTACAGTTTTATTTTGAATAAGGTTACAAGAAAAAGGGAAAGGAATAAGAGTAATCACACAACAGATCCTGTCCCATGTCCTTGTGACACAGATTTTGCATACCTGTCTATTCAGTCCTCACTGTTAAGTCAACTGGCACAACAATAGCTATTTCACGTCAGTGGTCTGTCATAATGACATGGTGAAACACGGCAGAGGATGAGGCTGCACCCCAAATCCTGAGTCCCTCTTAACCCTGCATGGGCTGCACATGGGGCACTAGTACTTCTAGCCTCTAAGAGGCATTCCTGCATCTGAGTCTGGGGAAAAGGCTCTCAGTTAAGCTCTCTGCTACAGCATGTGCTCTCCAGTAAGAGCCAGGTCTGAGCTGAGAGCTGCACTGATTCTGTTCTCTGCTGTATCAGTGGACTGCTTTTGCATGGGCTGTTGCCCTCCCATCTATATGAACAAGGAAGAGCAATCTGCTCTGCTGTTTCATAAGCTCTGTCTGTAGTTTTGCCAGGATAGAACCAGTCTGGGCAGTGAAACCACACTGAGGACTTCTGTTGACTCAACCACTTTGTGTAATAACATTTTGTAGGTATCAGCTTGAGACACCATTCTTGGCTCTGCCTGACCAATCTATTACAAACTGAGGGGATAAACCAGATCTTTACAGCTCATAACTCACCCTCCTTACAAAAAGTCCACTTTCCTTTCCCTTGTCAATTCCCAGCTGTATCCTCTGCTATCTGCTTGCCACACTCCAGAAATCTTTTCAAAGTCCAGTGACAAAGGAAGCAGCAGCACAGGGTACACTGGAAACCTCCAGGTGCAGTCCAGCAAGATGTGCAAGTAATGGGGACTGACATAAGAGACAGCAAAACATTGCAGACTGCATAGACTGCTCTGAGCATCATTTTTTTCAGCACCTTAAGCTTCCCAGTTTTCCAAGGACTCCTGATTCCACTTTTTTTATTTTGCATAACACTGCATGGTACCAGGGTACTGTCATATTCACAAGTATCCTGCAGTAGAGCAAAGTGTGCAAGAACTCCAAATTTCCAAGTTTTTCTTAGGAGACACTTTAAAGCTTTCCAGAAGTTCTCATCTAAATGTGATTATCTTGCTGGCCTTATATCCCTGTCTTTTTAACACTGCCTGGCATTTTCAAATCCATTGCTTTCCTTGCTATTGCACTTAACAATGTCATTGTCTTTACCAAAGATCTCATCAAAGATTTAAAAGAGCCTCCTACAAGCTTCAGGCATCCCAGAATTTCATCAGCTCATGGCAATGGGCCATTCACTGCACAGCCTGTAAAAGATGTGACCGAATTGCTGGCGATGACTATTCAGCTCTCCTCACAATCCCAGGAGATGAACACTGCACCTGTAGCAGGTCAAGGTGAATGCCAAAATCTAGTCCTTTCCACACGAGCCTAACTACTGCAGCTTTACATTTTATGAAAAGGAGTATGAACCTAAAAGTACACAGGAATTTGCTTGTGCCTGCACAAAGCTGTGTGTTCACACCTCTCTAGGAGAGCCTGGATATGTGGGTGTACAATGTGAAGGATGGGGAAGGCAAAGATGAATTTACCGGATCAGGGAGATGTTTTTTCGAGGCACCTCTTTAAGGTCACTAATGGATGTGGTCTTTCCTGCAAAGCAGTAGTTGGGGTTGTAGTCTGTCATGATGGTGGAGGTACGCAGCTTGCTCAGTTTGTATTCTGGGCTCTGCAGCTCCATCTGCATGGCTTGCAGCTCCTGGTGCTTGCGGCGATACACTAAACACGGAGAGCACAGTTAACCACCTACAGAGACTGGATTTGGGACAGCCCTTCTCACTGGGATTCACTGTGGTGTGGCCAGACTTCAGGGAATCAAACCAGCCAGTGACATTGGAATATTTCTGTACATCAAATAATTACAGATAGAAAATGGGACCTTCCAAATAGAAGTCCAGTTTGAAACCGGAAGCTGGGGTATAACCAACTGTCCTAAATCACACAAAAGTGACTAAAGTCTGAAATGAATTATTGCATCATATTGTTCAAAAGGGATAGCCTAAGCTGTTTCCTCAGAAATAACACATTGTACACAAAAAAATAGCTAATTTTTCAGAACTTCCTCTGTTTCTAAACAACAGAGTAGGAGCACATTTGAAGTCAGTTTATGGTATGTTATGTTCCTTGCATTGCTTCACTGATACTTCTGCAACATCATTAAAACCACACCTTGAAAAAGACATCCTGAGGATATTCCTTGAAATAGTAACTAATATTGCAGGACTTTTTCCAAAAGAAGATGACAATCATGAGCAGGTTAAATCACTATTGATTTCTGTGGGAGCTGGATTGAGCCCAAAGACTGTGACGGTAATAGTTATTGCATCTTCTCCAGCACATGTTGCTCAGGGGAAAAATTTAAGGGGTAAACATGCACTTGCAAAGGCAGACATGTAATGACCTATCCACAAACCCTTCCTGTCCTCCATTTTCCTCCTCATTGCCTTTGCTTTGATTTTTTAAATCGTTGCCCTTTCCTGAGATGGAAATGATAGGCTCATTGGATGGAAAGAGGATTACTCTTCCACTCTTGAGAAGTATTTAGTCATTGTAAAAAAGTACTGTCAGGACAGAAGTCATAGATGTAGGACCATGTGCGTGCAACTGATAACTCCTGAAATTCTTAAAACTGAAACAGCTGTGCAAATCTAATTTCCTGCTCTAGGTTCATCCTTCTCCTCCCCCAGAGCATACACTGGGTGGACAAAGAAAGGTGGCAAAGCCGTGGCTGGAATCCCTGACTGCTTTTCATTGATTCAAATCTATTCTGCTTGCACCAAATGTAGGTAAGCAATTGCTTAAAATAAGAACATGAAAAGGTGAAAAATACCTTTTAGAATTTCAAATAAAAATGCCAAGAACACCCACATCCTACAAAGTAGCAGTCTGTGAAAGGGGAACCTATGTGAGAGTTTAAGCTTTAATGTCATACACTGAGAGGTGAATCTGTACATAGGCACACAAATGAAGAAGCTTCTAGGCATTAAACAGCACCAGATCTCACAAAACCAGAAGCAGCTGAGTTCTGGCAGCTTCACAGTACAACACAAACAATAATGTCTCTTTTGAGATGCAGTCAGTAACTGAAGCCTCTTCAAATTGGTCATTGTGGTCAGAAACAACTACAGAAATCTGAAGTTGTGTGTGGGAAGGTGTCATTAAATACAGCAGTAGCTGAAAACCTGAATCCTTTTGCCTCTCAGGGCCCAATTATCCCTGGTTCAGCTCCAGCCCTCATATGACTCTATCTTTTGCAGAGAAACACTCACCTATCATGATTCCCGAAAAAGCCAAAATTAAAGCAGCCACCAATGCTGAAGTCACTACAGACAAGACCAAGGAGAAAGGGAGACGAACCACTGGCTCAGCTGCAACAGAAGGGAGAAGAAGGAATTACATGCTTGAAATTATCTTCCAGGAGCCACTTTCTTGCAGTCAAATTTTTTTCTCCTCTTCTTTCCATTTACTCATCTGCTGCTCCTAGAGTGTAGGAGCAACCTCTGGCATGACCAGTTCTCAGGATCTGTGACTTCTCATACCTCATTGTTTCACTTTCCTCAATTAATATTGAGCCATAAAAACAGATGGCTCACTATCAATGAATTAACATGTGAACTCCCTGGGAGTGAAAACAAGACCATAAAAAACAGGGGCAGGAGGTTGGAGGGATGGAAGGAACATTATATTGTCAGGGTTAAAGTGCTGCTATCAATGCCAAATCACAGCAAAAGCAGGAGGTGGACTGCAATATATCATCTCCTAAATGCACGTAATCCAGGCAGAAAAACCTGATGACAGTGTAGTGAAGCTGCATCCTCATGTGGGATCATGCTATTAAGGTTTACTTCACTTTGACAAAATGGCCATACTTTTTACCCATCTTACAGGCAGGAATGACAAAACCACGACAATTTTCCCATGCCAGTGACAAAGCTGAAAGCAGGATCCCAAACCTCTGGGGTGACCTCCTCTAACTACTGCCCAAGAATATGAAGCAAACCTGGTAATGGTGCTCTGAGCACCTGGTTTTGAAAGAAAAGCAAGTACAGGCACTGTATTTAGTTTTTCTCAGAGCAATCTTGCACAGAATGTCTCACAGTTTCTGAACTTCTACCTTAAATATCCAAATCCACAGGAATAATATTTTCCTTCGCCTTGGACTTTTTCATTTTTTTCCCTGTAGAGAACTGGGCTGGAATTTAAATTCAACTGGAAAATTCTTTCAGCGAGAACACTTTCAGGATTTCAGAGCAGACTCTGAACACCAGCACAGGCAGGCACAAAATTTGACTCTGCTCAGATCTGCCCAGGATGCCAAACATAAACTGTAAAGCAAAGAAGCACTGCTGCTCAGTGCCCCACTCCTCAGAGTTGATGTGGTGGTATCCTGGGAAAATAACTCTGAAGCATAAACTGGCAGGAAAGAAAGTAACATTCAACTGCAGTCAGGTTTAAGGAAGATTAGACAGCACTGTCAGGATTTCACACCATATAAACTACAGCCTTTGGCCACACGTTCTCTGTCCCACAAGTTAGCAGTACCCCACACACCTACTTACCTGTGCAAGACACACCATCCTCAGCCAACTCTGTGCCTGGCTCACAAAAGCAAATGACTTTTTGAGTCTCAAGATCAACATGGCACTCATCCATCTCACAGTGACTGCAGTTAAGGTGCAGCCTAATTTCCACCTCTCCGTGCCCCTCTGTCACTAGGGAGTGGATGAAGAAGCTGAGTTAATTCCTGTAAAGACCATTCTTACAATTTCCTTGGGCTCACCCTTTTTTTTCCCGGCCTTTACTCCCTCCAAGATCAATTACTGCAATATCTTCAAAACTTTCTGGCTGAATCTACCAGGCCAGAGTGCATCTGTATTTGCAAATACTTCTGGCTGTTCTAAAGCAAGATTTTTTTTTTTAACTAATAGATTTTTTGTTGTTTTCTGAACACAGTGCAAACATATTAAAGACTTCTGGGAAAACACAGGTTGGAGTGGCAGTATTTATCACTCCCATGCACTCTGGGCAGCACCTGGATATTTTACCAAGGGATGCTCTAAGGAACTTGCGTGTTAGTGAGTAGTCAGGTGTTTTGTCTTGCTTTCCTAAAGTATCGGAGCTATGAGGTTCTGTTATCACTTTCCTTGTCCAAAATTATTCTGTAGGCTGGTAGACTGTACTGCTGGGAGTGTTTCCTAATAGGCTTGATGTTTCCTCTCCCTGTTTCCTTCCCGCTACTTCTGTCTATTCTCTGCTGTACTTTATATACTTTCTGCTTCCTCATGTTCATGACACTGAGCTGTACTCCAAAAGGTTATAAGGAGTCCTACTGCTTTTAAAATTAAATAAGCCCACGAGAAGACTTCTGACCAATATGAATACCTTTAAGTGCTGGAGTGTATAAAGTACCAATTGGATTAATAAAGGACACACCATCCTCCCCATCCATCTCTGGGTCATTGTCCACTGCAGCATTGCCACCTATGTCAAACCAGAAGTTACCTTAACAGAGTGAGGCTCATGAAACAATAAAACACAGATAAACATGGCAACATGCATGAATTCAGCATATTTAGGGAGGCATCCAAATGAAAAAAGAGAAAAATTAAAGCATTTCATATATATAGGGAATGTTCAGCAAGTTGTGGCATGAGCTACTGGACTTTATCTCTAGAACTTCAATTTAATAACAGAAGTTTGTGACAATCAATTAATTAGCTCTGTTTAGGTAGACTGTTGCAAACTAAGGCACAAACTTCATTTTTAACCATTTGGAGGCTGTGAAACATACAAGCCCTTCTTAAAATTTCTGTAGCCAAGAGACTGGAAAGCACCAGTACTCCAGGGCTAAGTTAGTACCCTTGCTGATCAAGGTAGGTACTGTGTCAGCAGAGGGAATGAATAACTTGATATCCTTCCTCTCCTTTGCACCCTAAAAGCAGGGTGGTCCACCAGAAGTGGGGACTGAAGGAATTTATGAGTTGCTCATTTGTGCTTGAGCATATAGAACATACCAGCAGCAAAGTATGGGCAATACATAACAAATATTAGGAACACAGCATAGGCCATATATTTTGTACTTCAAGCATGCAACGATTCCCCCACCCCACCCAAAAATAGCTTTTTCCCTTTAATTGTCTTCAGTGAAATAAAAAAATGTCATGTGAGTCATTCTGTTGGAAAAAGAAGCATTACACAGGAACATTGGTACAAAACATGCACTTAATCATTTAAACTCATTACTTCCTCTCAAGATTTCTAGTCTATTTTATATTTAATTTAAGCTGTGGAGAACCAGGGGTTAAAGAGTCCACCACAGTGCAGATGGCTGCAGAAACTATGTGGCCCAGGAGACTATGGCTTAGTAGAGATCTCGAATCTGGCCCACACCAGTTGCAATCAACATAATGCCATCTGACAGCTGCCCTGAGACACAGAGGCTCATGAAATTAGCTCCTTGTTGACTGAAGTAATATTAAGAGGGGTGCTGGCTGGCAGCCTGAGCCTCTAGCCCCAGAGAGCCTCGTGCAGGACCAAGGCCCACCCACAGCAGGGCAGGGGAGAAGCTGTGTCTTTCCCCCAGCACAAAGCCCGGCTGCCAGTCTCCAGGACCAAAGTCCTCCAGACACAGGTGCTGGCAACGGGAGCACATAGCTGTGGCTCCTCCTTCTCCAGCACTGTCACCCCAACATGAAAGGCTCAGGAATCACAGCAGGATTCTTAATGTCACATTTTGCAGAGTGCAAAGCCAGGGTTGCAGCTGAAGGACAGGCATCTGGCTCTTTGCTCAAAGGCTACATGCCATAAGTTCATCTAGTGCTAAAAAGGCAACACACAGACATACTAGTATATAACAATCAAATATGCTATCTACAGGAGAGTTATCATCAGCATTTTGCTGATCATTAGCACTAAAGGAGGGGAAGGGACACCTTGAACACGAAGCCACTTTACCTATATATCCTCCGCCTCCTCCACCTGAGGAGCACCCCCCTCCACCCCCTCCGAAACCCCCTCTTGTCTCCCACCCCCACTTCTTCATGGCCTGGGGGCAGGATCTTCCTCCAGTAGCACCTTCCAGCAAGGATTTTCCTGACCACAGGAAGGAAGTGTTATCATTCCAGCCACCTCCACCACCTGCAGTTGAGAGAAAAGAAAAGGCACAGCCAGGGTGTTACTTTTTGTGAAAAAAAACACTGCAGGGATCTGCAAGACAAGCATCCATTAAAAACACCTCACCTGAAAGTCATCATCTCTACCTCTTTTCACCTACCATACAAGGACAAGTATTTTTATAGAAAATGTAAAAAGATATCCCTACCTACTCTCCAACCACTTATTTCTGGTTTACAGAGCCTTCCTCTGCTCTCTGACTAAAACACTTTTGAAAAAAACAGTGTCAGTTCTAAAGTAGAACAAACTGAATTTACTGAAAGAGGTGTGAAAACATGTCCCACTCCTGCTCTCCACACAACATACTTACCAGTGACTCACTTTCAGCTCTGCTGGTTGCTGAGTCCAAGGGAGACTTCTAGACATGGAGCAATTATGCTCTTTCTGCATAAGCCAGAGAAACTCTGAGTATGCCCACACAGTGCAGGGACCAGGACAGCCACATTGGCACTGTAAACTCCCACATCAAAAATCAAACAACTTTGTTTATGAGAGGAACTGCATTATTTTGGAAGGATGTTGCCATTGTCATGGCTATACCATCTCTCAAACTCTTATTTACAGCAAGTGCACTGTGGGTACCTTCTATTTGCATCTGTTATAATCCTCTGTTCCCCCTGAACTGTATTCTCATGAGTTTTGCCTCACCTTCTAGTGAGGAGGAGGAGGAATCTGGGAGTACTGCATATTCACAAAGGTTTTCTTAACAGGAATAAACTTTCCTTACCTGCAGCTCCTGAATTTCCATTCAACCCTGGAATAGAGGAATCATTCTCCAGTCTTTCTGGATGAAACGTGTCCGTTTTGGCCCTGTAGGCCCTGCCACCACCCCCTGCTGCAATTATCAAGGGGACTGGTTCTCCGTTCTCCATCTTAACAAATTCAGAAATAAAGGCAATGTTCAAACTGAGTCAGACATGTGAATGGAAGTTCAGCCACATGATAGTTACTGCATGTTGCACCACGCAGGCATCTAGGGCTGCTCAGCACTGCACACTGTCATTGCATTATTTATGCACCCACACCCAGAAAATTAATTAATAGAAAATTAAGAACAGTCCTACCAAGTTCTGCTACTGGAAACAGCAGTGTCAGTAGCTCTATGAATTGTATCTAGAATGGTGGTGCCTCTTAGAAAGCCTGTAATGTGCCATGTGATGACTGTTATCAAATGAAATAGCTAAGGAGCACTGCTCTGCACAGTGTCTCCTCTGGCAAAGGACTACCTGAAACCAGTGTTTGCAAATGAGTACTGTCTCAGCTAGCACAGGACAGGAAACATCAGTGGTCCACACCCAACAGAAAACATACAGGCTATCCTCAACTTTCCTTGTCAGGCCAAATGTATCACTGAAGTCTTACATTCTACAATGACAGAGTTGAATGAAGTCCTGCAGAATTTGCCCTTTGCTGTAGAACTGTGCTTCAGCATCTCTGTTTTTATTGGAAAAAAAAAAAAACCAACCAACCCAGTTCAATCAATTATGTTTGCACATGATACTCCAAGCTACTGAAGCAAGTGTGGCCATATTGCACAGCAAGTGTCAAGGGCCAACCCAGATCCCTACATCTCTTAAGTGGAAATTCAGGATATCCAGAGGTCACTCTGTGGACCCTCTCCCTGAGGTGATTTTTCAGAGGCAGGGGGCAGGATGTGTTGATGCTGAAGGTGCATGGGGACTGTGTTTCCATACCTTAAATATGTAAGTGGCACCGCCCCCACCTCCACCTCCTCCTGCCCATTCATTGACACTTCTGTTCACACGAATCTCTTCCTCGATCACGTTGTTCTCCCCGATGCAGACTTTCTGGATAACATCATTAGTCTGCAAACAGAAAAACCAGATCTGAATTCAAGTAAGAAACTTCCATGTCCTTGAACACACAGAGGCCTCATGAGCCCTTCACTGTCCCAAAGCAAGAAATTGTCCTCCAGTGAAACTACATGAGCAGACCCAAGTGAATGCTCTTCTAGAGGAATCTGTCTTTTTGCTCAATCTTCATCAGAATAATTTGTTGCCATTTTAAATTGAATTATTTTGAAGCAAGCTCAGTGCTGATACCTATTATCATGTAAAACAGCTCCATAAACTTTTAATGTACAAAATGTAGCAGAATTTGCTGCAAATATTTCCCAGCACTAGCAGCCTGTATTTCACAGGTGGAGGAAGGGAGTAACTCGGCAAGGGTGTGCCTTGTCATACAACAGCCAAATGGCAGAGACAGGGAGAGACCAAGTTTTTTCACCTCATTTCCAGTCCCCTGTTGGTTGGGCCAAGCAGCCAATGTGCATCTCTGATGATCTTATTAGCAATTTTACTGCAACTACCAATGCCTACCAAAAGAGCAGCAATCCCACCTTGGATTGCAAAGTTTCCCTGATGTTAATGAAAATATCTACTAAAAAGCCCTCACATTTTCTACTTAGCATTTTTTTCCCTTCCATCAATTATCACTGATCATAGTGAACTTTCTGTATTAGGCAAATCCCTGAATTCACTAACTGGCTTCAATCTCAACATTAAACCGCCATTTATACCTACTTCAGGACTATGACCTAACTATTGTTTTGATTTAGAATTGGAGCTCTTAAGTGCACAACAAGTAGGATCCTGCTGTGAGCATTTTCAAGTTGCAAACTTTGCTTCTAGCTTATTTTACTTTACAGGTTTTGTCTCAGTAACACTATCTTATATTGCACATATAATGACACTGAACTTTCTAAACCAACAACACTTTTAGGAGAAAATGCACAAAACTTTTGTAATAGTAGGATTAACCTTCTGTTCCTTCTACTTTCATATATGTGTTTTCTTTTGGAAGAAGAACCTGATAAAAGCATACTCAAATTACAAATTATTCTGCTGACCACAAAATATCTTCTCAGTTGTACCAGAGAATGAGTGGTATCCATTTTGTGTGCAGACTTGCCTAAAGAACTAACAGTTCTCCTTTCCCTGTTTTTTCCCTCTCCTTAATTGATTTGGAGTTGGGTGGGAATGATTAATAAAATGACAAAGTCAATGACCCAAAGGAACCACTAGATTACAAAAAAAATAATCCTTCATGGCAAAGACATAACTGATTACAATCCAATCTAGTAAAAGTCCCCTCTTCGAGTCAATGCAATCTCTTTGCCTCAATGAAAGAATTACATTAGCACTCAATAAATTCTCACTAAGATTACAGTGGCCTGCAATTTAATGAGTCCATATATTACCCTCAGCTGGAATGTCCTAGTTAAAGATGTTGGATGGACATTTGAGTTAGGCCATTTCTCATTTCAAAAAGGCTTTATATTAATGGTTTGTTTGTAGATATGTGTAATTCTAGTTTTAACATTATTTACTTCAGCAGCCAGCCTTGAGAACCCCTCTTACTTGTCTATATCCTTCAACCTTTCTCTGCTGTAACAGACTGCCAAGCTTTCATCTCTTGGATGCCAGCTATTTTCAGCTGAGAAATGCACACCATTTAAAGCTCCAGATCAAACCTGTAGGTGAAATTTCATCAGATAATGTTTCGTTTGCTCCATGAGATTGTCCTATTCCCACATCCTCCTCCAAAGAATACTAAACAATTAATAAACTACTGTGTATGCAAATAGTGCCCATCTTTCTGCCACGACATTTGCAGCAAGGGTTGGTTAGTAACATAAAAATCAGGACTGACCCAACAACGACTGATTTGTCTTTCCTACTCCCATATGGAGGATAACCAAGCAGGCCCTGTGATGAGGGCATCTCTAGAGGTGCAGAGTATATGACAATGGTAGGGCTGGGCTCAATAGTGGAACAAAGGCAAAACCCTGCAAAGTCAGCCTTGAAGACTGATCTCCAGAGTAAGGGAAGGCAGGGTTCCCTTTTGTTTCTAAGCCCCAACACAGGTGCTCTGAGATACTCAGATCAGTCAGGAATCTGTTACCTGTCGTGCAATGTCAGTGGGGCCCAAATGTTGAAAAGAAGCAAGTACAGGGACATGGCACTTCATGTTCTCATGGTCTCCCAGTAAAACTACACCTACTCCTTGACTCCTATAGCCCCAAACCTCTTGACAACAGCGTTTTTCTGTGTGAAAAGACAAAACTCCATGGATTGCTAGAAGGGATGAAGGCAAAAAAGAAAGGCAATCACTTACACTAGGACAAGCATCTTCACCTTGCTGTCCCACCAAGATATACAGTGTATCATCCTTCTGGAGGTCAAAAATTCCCAGCACAGACACTCCGTGGGACCGCACCATGGTGTTCTTCCCTCCTTTCCCACCTGCAGCTCCATAGCCTGAGATGCTGCAGATAAAATAAAACACAAGGCTGCCACCTGAGTTGTCCCAGGCAGGTGTAAGGGAGAACAAACCACTTCTGAGCACTGAGTGTTTTGCACATCTGAGCAGGGGGGGTCACAAAGCTGTGCTCTGAAGACCTGACATTCTGAATAAATCTAAACCCAAAGCCTGAGACTGGTTTTCTGCTCTGTTTGAATCTGTGAGCTTGGGTAGCTAGATTCTTTCACATTGATTATTAGGCAAACACTGCTGAGAACAGAGTGAGCAAGTCCCTATAGTTTCCAGCTTTAATATACTAAACACATCTTGCTTCCCAGAAGGCACATCCTTGCGAAGTTTGCAGCAAGGAAGAGAAAAAACAGAAGCAGGAGAACTGGTAAAAAGAGGACATATGGCTAAAGAGAACATTAAGCATGCGATTGACAGAGGGAGATTTGAGAAAGCAGACAGCATAACTGGTCCTGGTAGCATGGACCAGATGGAAAACAGCTCTCTTATTCCCAGGACCAGAGGAATACAGAAAGAAAAGTAGATGGAGATGACACTACCTGCAGTAAACAAGGAAGGCAAAAGCTCCCTGACCAAACTCATGGGGATCAGGAACATCCCACTGTCTCCTGCCAGGAGTGGGCAGGTTACACTCAGGCTGCTGCAGTCTCAGTTAAGGCTCTGGGATTTTTATTTCAAGCAGTCGAGATTCAGAGATGCTTACTGTTGCTGGTGTACCCAAAGATGTGGCTGCAACACTGTATTTCTCAGTTTCTCCCTCTTTCTTTCTAACAATGGACATACTTAAAGCAGTTTTTAGCAAAGGATTTCAAAGCTCTTTTTAAAGAGCATGATAAAACACACATTTCTGCTGCAACAAAACACAGAGTTACTCAACTTTCTGAGCAGGTGAATGAAGGTACAGCAACTCAGTTTAAATCTGAAATAAGCAGGTAATTCTCCAATGACATTAGTAGCTTTCCATCTATTTCTATGAGAGCAAAATTCTGCCTGGAGCAGGTAACTGGAGACTGCAGGACTCAGAACTCAGAAATTGCTCTCGGCTTCCTACCAGGCACAGCGTTGGTGCTCTGCTTTCACACCTCCTTTCCTCCAGCACCTGGCTGCTCTCTGCCCAGCACAGTCCTGCCTGCAAACAGGCAGTGTCTCATAAAGCATATTAGATCCTGGCAGTGTGACATGATTATGCTCATGCCACTGCTGATAACAAAAGCAATCAGTCCTCAGTTAGGCCGTTCCAGAGCCAGCAGAAAAAGTGATGGACACAGTACTGGGCCACCCTGAACAGATGCTGCACGAATCTGAAGACTGAGTTGATTTGCTGTAGAATTTTGCAATGGCTAATGAGGTGCACTACCAGGCACAGCAAGCTGGCAGGGCTAATTGGTTGCCAGTAGGGGCCATACTTTCCCATGTAAGAACAGATTTTGCATACAAGCAGTGATGGCAGAAAGTTCAGGAAACCTAGTCTGGCCTCATTCAAAGGCTGAAGACAAATAAAACCCAGTATATTCAGGTGACAGTCATTCCCTTATCAAAATGGGTGTCACTATTTAAACAGTTATCTTGACTTCAAACTCTAAGAGGAACCCTTTCATTAGGAATAGCTTTCTTTTACAGGAGAAAGGAAGCCTTTTAACCATACTGGCCCTGGAGACAGGTTCAGCCCATCCAGAGCAAGAACACAGAGTACTTTCCACTGCCTTCCTTCTTTTCTTTTTCTATGACACTTGTGGGATCTGAAAACGAAGCCCTCACTTTCAGGAAGGGTCAGGATCTGCAGAATGCAAACCAGGCTGTGCAAACCAGGGCTGGAGAAAAACATGCATCCTAACATCCAGGTTATGGGAAGCATTGGAGCTAGCCTCGAGAGTATGAGAAAATGCTGTGCCTAGGCTGGCTAACTCAGAATGACACTTTTTTCACACCACTGGGCTGTATTCTTGTGCCACCTTACATGAAGGGACCATAGAGAAGAGAGGACAGTGACCACAAATGGGGCACTCAGCAAAATGGACCTAAACCTCTTCCTTTGAAAATGGAAAGAAGTCAGATAAAGGATGGTAATGTGTAATTTGTTACAGTCCAATTCTCTCATAATTGGTCATTAGATCTGGATGACCAGACCTTCTGAATGCTTAGAAGGAAATCTGAAACCAAAAATATTATTTTGTAATGTTTAACTTCATTGTTACACAATGTGAAGCCCCATGAGAATGAACCAGAACAGGTAAAACTCCAGTTTTCAAACGTAGGCACCACAGTGTGCAGCAGCCTATTCAGACCTTCACAGGTGGTGGGGTTTTCTGGGTGTGGTTGGTTTGTGCTGGCAGAGTTTTGTGCAAAATGCAGCTGTCTGTATTTTAATAATGCATATTCTGCCTCATGTTCACAAAATCGATATCCTTCTTGTGCAATTACCAGAAGTGTACATTACACAGTGTAAAACACACTGATATGGCAGAACTTCAGCTTTCTTGAGAGCCCAGCAGCCAGCAGGAGGGTTTTCTCCTTGGGTCAGGTGTTTCAGCAGTGCCCATCAGGAAAACTTACAGGACCCACACTGCAGCAGGACCTCAGGGCAGAGCTAAACACAGGCAGTAAGTCCAGACTCTGGGAAGCCCTGGAATTGATATTGCGACTTGACATTTTCCTAGGGCTGTGCAATGCTGGCGGACTCTGCTGCCCCTTCAGCAGACCAGAATCAGGAAGATGTCAAGTTAATTTAAGCCCACAGTTGCCTCCTGCTTTCCCCAGGCTGTGAATTTTCTACTATAGCCTTAAGAGGTCCAGAAGAGAATGTCATCCTTTTATATATATGTTATGCACGACATTATACATCTATTATCTATACAGAACCTAAAAGTCTGTTAGGTCATTTATAGGACTTAAATAGACAGGTCATCCCTGCAGGGCCCAGGGATGGTATTGTGCAGCAAGAAATCAGCCTACAGCTGCACAGGAATTCTGGCTCTTCTTGGACTCTGCTATTAAAGAAATGACAGTGCTGTAAACTTTTGGGCTGTTTTGCCTGTTCATTTTTGGGCAGTACTTTATAACCATATTTACTGGATGCTGGTTCTGAAAAATTCTATTCACCTCAGGTAACTCCTTGTTGATAGCTAGGTAAAATATCATTAATGCTTTTTGCATTACCATCAATCCTCGTAGGAAGAGGCACTCAGGCAGAACTTGTGCCTAGCCTAGTCAGTTTCTCAAAACTGTGATGCCCTAGACCTCTATTAGATACTGAGACCTAGCCTCAACATTAACATTCTTCTTCAATATAAAGTAAAAAAAAAAAAAAAAGATGGGATCAGACAATTGTAACTGAAATTTCTTCAAAGACTTCAATGGAATGTTTTGCTTTGAAATCCAAGATACCATCATTGGTTTCAATATGGAATGCTGCATTAAAAACCACCACTAGACAGTCACTGGTTCAAACTGACAGTTCTGCTTACAAAATGATGCATGTAATGGCTTCACATTACCATTCAGATACAGTGAACTACACTTCTATTGTACTTCTTTCCCCAGCAAGAGAAAAAAGAAAAAATGATTGGTAAAAATCTGATTAAGTAGCATTGAACCGTATCTGATCATCTCTCTTTGAAAATAACTCCACAGGGGGATTTAAGTGTTAGAACCCTCAGTATCACAGAGCCTACCATTTAGGTGGCTGACTTCCAAAATCAATTCTACTGTGGTAGACTAGGCTTACAAGCTCAACTTGCTGTGTCTAGAGTCAAAAAAGTGAAGATACTGAGCAGAAGTTGATGCAAGCTGTAAGAAATGTCCTGTAAGAAATGCTGACACATGACTGTGCCTTCCATGGCAACTGAAGTGTGGGAAAAACTCATTCTGATCCCAGGGCTCAATGAATGACAAATGGGAAACGCATTCCTCTTGGTCTGGGGAGGTGAAAATGCTTCATTTTCAGCTACCGATAGAGCTCTCCCAACCTGTAACCATTTAGGCTAGAGATTTGCCTGCCTCAGAAAGTTTCTTCTCTTTCACCAAAAATGTTGCATCTTCCAGAGAACAAATCTGAGGCGGGAGAGACTGGAAATCACAGGCTCAGTGATAAGTAAAACCCCCATAGATGTGGCCAAACCTCTGAATGCAATACTTCTAAAATGCCTAGCGTGCATTGCAGCTTGGGTAGTTTCAAACACAGATACATCAGGACAACCAGACACAGTTCCCTTACCTGTAGGTGTTGGTTGCTGGTACTCTCCAGATCTGAATGCCTTGGAGAATCCCTTCGGCTCCCACCACCACTCTGAGCTTGGAGTTCCTGTAGGCGTCATTGCATTGGCTCTGTGTGGGGCCATAGGGCCCACTGGCACCACAGGTTGTGAACAGCCACTGATCTGAAAGGAGGACACGTGCAAAGCATGACCCCAGCATCCAAACACCAAATAGTTTTTCTGCTCTTCAGCTACTCTGCTTCTTGCACCAAGAGCAGAACCTGGCCCTGAGGTTTGAACCCAAACAAATACCCACAGAATCATTTTAAAGTCTCATTGTTCTATGTATCTCACTATTTGACAGCTTTTCACCAACATATCCAGAAATGTATCACAACAATAAACATAGCTTTATTTTTCCTAAGCCTCAAAAAGGCAAAGAGCACAGAGTGGAGAAAAATCCAACAGACTCCTTCCAGTTTCAGGCTCTGCTCTCTGGGCTGTTAAATGCTCATTCATAATCTCAAGCTGGTGCATTCTAGCCCTTTCAGTTTCTAGAGACATTTAGTTATTGAATTTATTTTAAATAGAAAGGCAATTGTTAATTTGATAAAAACCTAAATACAACACCATCACAGTGATTAAAACATAACAACAGATAAATTGCATTTTGAATAATTATTTGCTCACAAGAGACTCAAGGTTCAGAAAGCAAAACACCTGACTGAGGCCTGTAAAACAAGCATCCAGCTCTGCATTTTCTAGGCCAGATCTGTGGGTATAAATCAGTGCCCCCCTATTACAGGCATTTCCATCAACTGGAAGTACTAATCATGTACAAATAGATTTCTAGAACAAGGCTTTGCTAATTTGTATCTCAAAAAAGACTAATTTTTAAAAATTTGAATACATGACAGTGGCAATTATGTCCTTTTCCTCAAAGATTCATTTTAGGGGTATTGGAGTCCCAAGAACACAATGCTTTTGTAAAACTCATCTTGTCCTATTTTCTAGTATATCAGGAAATACTTCATATATAATCAAAATTGAGATCTAGATGGTAAATAAGCGGATAAAGAATTTTTGTGAACATGACATGATTTATCAAACATACTTGTTAATAATCTAATATACACAATCTAATAAACTCCATTAGGTAGTTCTACTGCCATTAAAGAGAAAAGATTTGGAATACATCTGAAGTTTTTTCTACAAATTATGTCGGTCCAGTCAGCCTTCTATACGGCCTTCTCAAAGGGCACCATTTATCTACCAGCTTCCACAAAAGCAATGCCATACATGCAGATTCCTTCAGTGGTGATACTAATTAGTTCAGACAGGGCATTAATTTGACTCAGTGTCCGGGAGTTGTACTCAACGATCCTTGCAGAGCCCTTCCAACTTAGGAGGTTCTACGATTAGCTTGACCTGCTTGTTGGAATTCAGAGCTATTGTCTAAGCTGCTGTGGTCTAGAAATGATGGTCTGCATGTATCTGGATGAGCAAGGCCAAAAGTTCTACCATTACTGTTAATGGAGAGGTTCACTCCCCAGAAATACAAGAAAACACATTAGCTTAGCCAGAAAAAGTGTCTGAATTACCTTTTCACAAACTAATCTTGAAGATGGGCTAAATTCCTTTTTACAAAAAAAGTTCAGTGAATGAAATGGATCAAAGAATTTACAGAACTTTAAGAAATAAAGTGACCAGTATTTCTAAAAAAACATTGGTAATACAATGTGGTGCAAAATTACTGCTCTGTAAGAAAATTTCCCAATCTAAGTATTGCTGAGAGAATAATCATGTTTTACTGAAAAAATCTACACCATCCCTCCTCAAAACTCCACTGCAAGGGTCCTCTACAGATACAGTCACTGTTACTTGTTTAATTTACATACTAATTTCACTTATTTCTCCAATCCTTGTTGGTGGCAGTTAAAATTATTAGATAGCAAATGGAAGAATTTCCCTCTCCACCTTTGCATCTGATGTACCCCCAAAAGCCCCCAAAATAACTGGTAAGAGGGTAAAGGCACCTAAGGAAAGAAGGTCTAGAAGTTACTAAAGCAAAATGCTTCAGTATCTCTGAACAGTCTGGCACCAGAAGTTACTTGTGTTTATCCTTGCAAAACCCACCCCAAACCCAAAGGAATATCTCACAGTAACTGGAAGATGAGAGACTCATTCTGTCAGCTATCACAGTGATTTAACATTGCAATACCCCAGTGGGCTTAGCCACCTGCACCGAAACATATGTTTAGTAAAGCAGGCAGGTAAGTGGAACAATAAGAAACCACTTGAATGTCTCCAGTGAAATATCAAACATGTTCCCAAAGGTAGATGCAGGTGACCTTCAAGGGGACAATAAGCCCAAAACATGAAAGAACCAAAATGGAAAACTGGAAGTGATAAAACCTAGGACAGACTACAGCATGTGCAGACTGCTGCTATGGTTAAGCTTTACATTTCTGATTTAATCCCTTGAAATAAAACTTGTTCCTTAGATATCTGCCTACCTGACCTTGGCAAACGTATCTCCAGATGATTCCACGTGTAATACACAGCACAGCTGGACCTGAAACTGGCTGCTCTTGGCTCCCACTGGGTCCCAGGGACTGGGGATCAGTGAGCTACATCTTACTCCAAAGTGCTTTGAAATTGCCCTCTGGTGCCTTAAAAGCCCTGGTGGAACAGAAGAATGTCCTTCTGCTGTAAACCTTATGCCTTCAGACTCTGAACTGAAGCAACCAGAACAGCTTTTGTATTTTCTGCCTTTAGGACAGACTAGAGGGGGCTCACTTCCAGTGCAGAGGCAGTATCAGAGTCAAGGCAAATACTGCTGGCAATTTGAGATTAGTCAATCTGCACTAAGATTTTAGAATCTGTTTTTTCAGAGTTTGAAAGGATGGGGAATGAAAAAACATGGATATGTTACACCAGGGAGAATGACGTAAGGAACTTGGAGATGACTGAGCACAGGAGGTGGTATCTTGGATTTCTGAAGTGGTCCTGTTGTAATGGATACAGTGGTGTACACAAGATTGTCTGTAAAGCCTCCCAGTTTCTGCAGCTGCTGCAGACAGTGCTAGCAAGAATACTTATTTGCTTTGTTGAGGTAGACGGTAGATAAGAACAGGAAAAATATGTGTTTCAGAACTAGCAGAGCTGGGTAGGGATCTTTGCCCAAAACCTTGCAGGGGGAAGTCTGGCCCAAGTAAGTCCATGGAGAGGCTGCACCTGATTTAAACCAACAGGGATTTTAGTAAAACCTACAGCCAGGTGTTGCACGATCTCCTCATTTGTCATTGCTGCACTGATGTACAAACAGCCCTACTCCTGTTTATAAATACTGGAAGCCAGTCCAACATGGAACAGCTTTGTCACTGATTTAAATGGGACATAATACAACACAGGAAGAAGTTGCACCTCATTTCAAGATAATTAGGACAGGTGGATCTCAGTTACAATTCTGGATTCAAACTAAAACCCCCACACTTCCCTCCTCTCACACGTTTCACAAAGCCAACCCTCAGTGTGCAGATGTAACAGCAGCCTAAGGTCTGAAACCACTAACCCAGCAGCAAAACAGAGTACTGCCTGCCTAAATAACCCATCACTGCTTTTTTGAAAGTAAGATTTCACTCCCTGCAAAGTATTGATTTTCTCTTGATTCTAGAAATGACTGCAGCACGTGTTATGAGCTTGGAGAGAGCATTTCTACAGGGTGCTGCATGCCACAGCAGTTTACAGTAACTCAGTTTGAAGCATTATTTTGATCTCCAAAGACTAAAGCAGCAGCACTGAATCGAAAATCCTTAAGTAGCTTGGTGAAAAGCATAGATTTTTTCCATCCGTGAATAGCTGTGGTCTGTTGCATAGTGCACAGCACATCCCTCCTTCCTTCTGCAGTGTGTGGCAGGATAACACTGCCAGCACCTCACACACCGGGAAAAGAACAGCAGGACTCTCCAGGCTAAATCTCCCCCAGGAACTAGCAGATTGTGGCATCCTGCCCAACTTCACACAAGTTACATATACCCAGTGTCCAGAAACAGGAGAGCATTCCCATGACAAAAAACAACAGGTAGTTTAATGTAGGGTCCCTATATATTCTGCCATTGGTAGCTGCAAGATGCTACCCAGGTTTAAAAAATTGATATCTCTGTTTGAGGTGAGGGGAAAAAAAAATAGTAGAGATCACAGTGAGATTCAGATTGGGGCACTATATTTCAGTGAATAATTTATACATCAGTTCAATTTTATAGAATCCTTCTTTTTAAAATAAACATGGCAGAGGAAACATTAAGTTTCTACCTCTTCATCCACTCACCTGCCTTCCTTCTCTCTGGCAAGCTCCCAAACACATTGGCAAGGTCCCAGAAGCAACATTTTGCAAAAAATATCTTTTTGGCTCTATTAAAACAATTAAAAAAATTCTTCCTTCATAACTTTTCTTTCCATAATGAATTCACCGATTGATATATTTACCCACACAGTTGCTTATCCTTTTGCACAGCAGAAATTCTAGGTTTCACACAGTTTGTCTAGATACATGAAATGCACAGCAATCAAGCAAAAGGGGAGCGATGTCCTGTTGTTGGAAGACAAAATGAACAAAATCCCACAAGCCTTAAAATGACTAATTTGTTTGAAGCTCTGACACTACTTGCAGCCCTAGGCAATGCTGCTGCAGGCACGGCTGCAAATAACAACCAGCAACACTGAAGAGAAAACCGTGGAGCAAAGCCTGAGGCACATTTGTACTTCTAACATAGAAAGCAATTTCACTGGCACAAGTACAGCACACAAACTCCATGCCACAAAACAGACAGAGGCATTTTGGCTGTACCTCAAGAGCCTAAACATATTAACTGGCATTTGTCAAATCAAGCTGGTTTGAACCTAGTTTAAGGTCATTGCTGACCAAAACTCTGGTGATTTGAGCAAAATGCCAACCAAGAACCATGGTACATGGCTTATTTTGGAACCTAGAGTAACATCTTAGTACAATGCATCAGTGCTTTAAAACAATGTGTAGACAGTTTGTGTAACTTGCTGTGACAACCTCTATTCAGATCAAAAGGCTATTCCTACTTCCAATAGAATCCAAACTATTTCCAAAAATCCACATTAATAAGGGCTATAAATTCTCATGTTTCAGAGGTGTAAGAAACCCAGTGGCTAAACTTCTGGATGCAATAAATTCTTCCTCAGAGAGTTCATTTTACCTCTGCTTCTCAGGCAGATGTCATCAAGCTTGATGCCATGAACGAGTGGAATGTTTGCTTCATCTATTTATAAAAACTTCCACAAGCTTCCCTTGCCTGGCAATATTTGGCCAATATGGGAAATCAGAGGCTTACAGGAAACTGCCCACCATAATCTTCACTAACATTTGGCTGCCACTGGCACCATGGGTTTGTGCAGAGCTGTAGATTTTACTCAGTGCACGGACAATCTCAGTTATGCACTACCAATAATTCCAGAGTTGGTCCGTGCTGGAAGCCTGTAGGCAAAATACACTTATAAGAAACATGCTCAGTGAGGTAAGGATTTCAATTTTGCTTTGGGTTCTGCCTTTTAACAGCGTTCTGTGAGCAGTAATTGGAGATTATTACCTTTCCCAGGATTGAATTTGCCAGAGATTAATGGGGCAGGGGGTTGAAAGATGATGGTAAATGGCAGAACTAGGTTGTGCTCACAATCACAGTCCCATACTTGTCAAGTGGGTCTAAAAATGGTATTAGGGGGATATAATGGGATCATAGAAATTAGTGAGTCTTGCCAGCAATATGAGAACCAGTTCCTGAGGTATGGCTAGACTAAGAGAGGTCAGCTTTTCCACTCCTTCTGGAGTTACTATTTCTGTCTTTATTTTCTAAATGAGGGCAGCAGTGGAAGACTTGGATATGTCTTTCTGTTTAACAGGAAGAGCATCTGCAGTGATGACAAATGTATGCCACATTTAACCTTAGTATAATTTCAAAGAAATACTCAAAAGCTTGATTCATGCTTTAGATTTTTCTTAAGTGTTTATAAATAGGGAGCACTATCAGGGCATTCTTGTAGGAAATTGTGGTCAGTGTAAGAGGGTAAGAGCACTACTGACTTTGGACAGCAATGAGAATGCCTCGTTTCTTTCCACCTTCTGAATCCAGGCACTAACAAAGCCGCATGAAGAAAACTAATTTCTTTTCCCTTTTATGTTTCACAAAGAGTCTTCCATAAAGGGTGTTAAGTGATACATCCTACCAACTTTTTGGAATTTCTTTTTGTTCATAATTACAAAGGATGGTAGAAATGCACGTTTGATAATAAAGACCGAGTTGAGTGGAGGTGGGAAAATTATTTAAAAACATTTTCTGAGATTTACATCAATTTCTGTACAATTTGAACTGCTATTGTTAAGAGTGAGCAGCTCTGAAATGTAAGTCTGAAACCAGTGAATTGCCCTGTTTATTTCAAGTGCATGATTAACTCTAGAGAGCAATTATGCCAGTTCAACTTTGCTAGGTTGTATCTGGTTGCATGCTGATTTTCAGTATTGCACTGTTGCTATTTTCAAATCTACAGAGAAAGCAAGTGTAAACACTGCAATAAAGAAATTCATACCTACATATTGTGAGATCCCACTGTTGTGTCCAAACATTTCCGTAACTGTTCAGAATGTCACTTTTGTTGTGGGGAGGGCACTGGGCTGTTATTCACTGTGTTAATTGATGCATAATACAAAAATACAATTCTGCAGATACCTTTATTGCATTATACCAACAGTTCAGTTAGTATAATTGCATACAAAGAGCAACCAAATGTAATTTTCTTTTACTTAATACTTGCTCCGTTGTCCCTTTCAGCTCCTTCATCTGATTAACTAATGTGACTGAGAGTTCTTCCGAGAAACAGCCACTCAAAACAGGACTCTCCCTGATGGAAAACACAAAATCTGTGCAACTACTAAATGCTGTGGGGAAGAAACTGGAGGAAAACAGTAAGCCAGCCAGGGTGAGAAAATTATTTGATGGCAGTTTCCATAAAAGAAACCAAGGCTGCACAATGGCTAGTGGATAAGCAGAGCAGAAGGGACAAAACAATTCAAGATTTGAGGGGCAAAAGGTTTAATATTTTTGCACATTTTTTGTATATTTTTGTGTGCCCTGACACAAATAAGTTGTCAGTGGGACAGAAGAGAAGCTGAAACATCAAAACAGAGGCTATCCTCATGGTATTTAAAGCCTATTCAGAAGCACCAGAAATCTTTAATTAAAGCTTGATTGCTCTGTGTCTTGTTATCTCCTTTCGCCTACTGAGAATCCTATTTTGTCTCCTTCAGCTTCTGTGATAGTAATTTGTTTACCTCGAGTTCCTCATTATTGCTCACTGTATCTTTATATGCCCGAATTTCCCATATTCTAGCCTTGTGTATAAAAGGAAATTGCATTGGTTTGATATAAATTGACTTTTTAATTTGTAGTTGAATGATAGTATTGTTTGAGAAGCTTTCAGTTTTACTTAAACTAATACTTAACCAAATTAAAACCAAAGCCCAAGTAAGCCTGGGTTTACAACAGAATAAACAGCACTCAGCTTTCTGTACAGATTTAAGCATCTCAATGAAAAATGCTGGTTCCACTAGAGCTGTTCCAATCTTCTGGCATATGCAGACCTTGTTACAACTGTTTTTCCAGGCTGCTTCTGGAATCAAGTTTCACCAGCAACCTTTCAGCAAGAGGCCGGTATTGCAGCAAATAACACATCATTAGTTAATTGAAAAGGAAAGTATTTGCACTGCCCTGTGAACATCTATCTAATGGCCACCTTGCACTGCAAATAACTGTGTGATTTGAAAACCACACAAAATTTTCTGTGCTGGTCATCAAGAAACTTGAGAGAGTGACAACACCACATTAGTTGTAGACATTTTAGGTCTTATATTCTACCCAGTGTGTTCATTATCCCAGGTGTGACACACACTACAGTGGGTAACACATTTCTGGAAGCTTTATGATGTTTGACAGTGTGGCTGTATTGTGTGTTTTGAATCTCCTGAGTGCATGATCTGGCACTCCGAGCCATGACCAGCAGTGGCAAGGCTGAAGAAGCAAGTCAGTAGGTACAGGGCCTGAGAACAGAGAGGACAGCGGGGCTAGTGGTGCCAACCATTACTTCTGCTGAAAATGGATTTCCAGGCACAGGCAAAAGCAGCAGCTGTGTGTAAGAGGTTGTGCTCAGATACAAAGGAGCAAGTTGAGGGCCCACGCCCTTGAAAACAACAGAGCTGCTTTGGATTTACTGTTGTGTAAACAAAGTGCTACCTGTCTTTCAGACTGTAGCTCCTGCTGCGAAGGCTGAGCTGGCTTGGGGACTTAGGGAGTGCATTTTATTATCCTGTTGTCTCATCAGCTTTAGGAGCACAGTTCTTTGTTTTAGTAAGATTTCTTAAGAAGGAAATACTATAGTATGTGATCCATCACACAAGTCAAAGATCCTATTAACTGTAATTACTTTTAGCTGAGCTCATAGTGGTCAGTGCAGTCTTTGGGACTTCAGGGTGGTGCTGATGCTGTTGGTTCACTCACACAACAGTAAATATGTGCCCATCAAAGGAAAGGCCTTGACAGACTCAGCCCAAGGTTTCTTAAATGCATTACGAGATGCAGAAGGAAACAAGATTAAAGCCGGGTAAAACGCATAGCCCAGGGACCAAACAAGCATCTGCAGTGTTTCCTGACAGCAAGCAGGGCTCAGCAACACAAAGGAAAAAGGGGATTTTGTGCTGCAGAGACCCTCAGAAATGCAATGACTTTCACTGCAAGAAGCTGCCACTCAGCTTCTCTGTTTCTGCCCTGTCTACTCTGAGGGCACAAGGGAAGAAAATTGCTGTAGGAGTAATTTCAAACCCCAAGGGCTAGAGATAATTTTAGACAGAATGTGAACAAGACCAAGGATAAAACCCAGAAAACAGGCAAGCTGTTTTAGGTTGGAATTGCCTTGAATTTTCACCCCAAGGTCATCACAAATTATTTTAATTGCTCAAAGCACCTCGGTGACCTTCTCTTCTACCCTCATGCAGTCTGATTCCCTTTATTTCTACGATCCAAGCCTTTCTTTAAATTGAATTCCTCAGATAGGATAGAGAGCAGAAGAGCTAGATGACGTCTAGTGAGAAGTAGGAAATAACAAAATTCTCAAAAAAATTTACAGTCACAGGATTTCTAGCCCATACACACTTTACATTAACTTTGCATCTAAAATCTAAAGTTTTTTTCTGCTGCTAAAACAGCAGGTACCCTGGAAGGAAATGTACAGCTGCCTTAGGAAACCACATCACCACCTACAGCCAGAAATTCATAATCTACACCTGCCTACGGATCCTACCATGAGATCACTGACCCGAGGGCAATACTGAAAGCACTTAAAAGAAAACTCCACTTACAGGCAGGAAACAGAGATACAAATATTGAAGGGAAGACTTCAAAGGATCTTCAAAGAGAACATATAAAGACACTTTTGTAAACTATACCTTTGTGACAGCCCAAGCTCACACACAACATCTATAATAGAGCTAAACACAACCTTTATAGCTGAAGTGCAGCTTCACCCAGCCGAGCATCCTCTCATACGGGCTCATTGCCTCCATCTCGCTCCCTTAAGGCTCCTGACAGTGCTTCTGCACTTTTCTTGCTGTATGATGCTCAGGACATAAAATATCAGTAAACTCCATGTGATGACAACTCAGCTGACCCTGCAGGCTGTCCCCTCAGCCTCTGTTGCCAGAGCTTGCTTCGCAAGAGAGCTCAGGCAGCAGCAGCTGCCCTGCTGTGGCAGCATGGAGCGGTCTCACGCATCCAGCTTTCAGGGAGGCTTTGAAGGCTGTGTGGGGCTTTTGGCCACACTGACCAGACTGCTGTCAGCATCAGAGCTAACACTATTAGTTTGTGCACCTCAACAGAACACTGCAGGTAGGAAAGTGAAGCAGCCTAGGAAAGAACAGATGTGAAGAAGTTTTCTTAGGCAGAAGAGTGGGAGAGAAGGAGGCAGCAGGAACAGCTCCCTAGGCTTACTGACAGAGCAAAAGAGACATACATCAACCCTGCTCTCTAACTTAAGAGGGGTGGTATTTCAAATTGGCAGGTAAGTAGCTGGCCCTAAGTGAGGAGAAACAGCTGCACACGGGGCTGAGGGTTGCAGTTGTAACAGGCACTTGTCTCTCCTGTAGCCACTCCTCACTTCCATGGTCAGCCCTGCTGCCCCAGGCAGGCTGGAGGTTGTGGCTGCTTGAACCAGCTTAGGAAGAGAGGTTGGCAAGGAGGAGGGAAGGAAGCAGATTCAAATGGAAATGCACCTTTAAGGCCCAAACCAGTTACTGTGAATATGTGGGAAAGCCTGGGAGAGTAGAGAGGGACATATTTGGGAGACAGCAATGGGAGGGAGAAGGCAGGGAAGGGAACTCTTGCATCTATTTGTCCCACACCATTACAGTTAGTTTAGAAAGAGGAGCTGAAGGGTAGGGGAGAATAAAGTAACATGAACATACAAGACTGACATTTTTAAGTCCAATGCTGTACTGTTTCATATGGACAATGAATATTTACTTAAAAAGTGAGGCTATGTTAGTTCAAACCAAGTCTGTATTAACTAGTGTGGGGTGTTCAGGTTAACAAATGCTAAACTCAGTCAATTTGGACACTTCACTCTGATTCCTGCCAATTTTTAGATGACCATGACACCAAACACACTTATCTTACAGTTTAAACCCACGTTTTACTTCAGGCAGCCCCCTCTGGCTCTTACACCAGCTTGCAGTCTGTTACAGTTAAATCCAAGTTACAGTTAGCAGCTAAAGGTAATTTCTTTCTAGAGCATGTTTTGTTTTATTTGGAAGGGACTTGGGAAAAGCTCTAAACAAAGGCTTTGGAAAAAAAAATGCATTTAGCCACATCTAAATGAAATCTGTGCTAGTTGGAAATCTCCCCTATCTCATAGTGCATCTCAGACTAGACAGTTACCTGCTGGATCAGAAAAAGGGGCACTGCTGAGCTGGAGATTTCCCAGGAGCTTTTGTTCCCATCCAAACTTCTTCTGGCCACCTCTACTGGTGAGCAAATTGCTTGAGTCTGGAGCAGTACCTCGAGGTGTCTTCTCTCCACTGACTAGAAAACAAGAAATCACAGATTGGTTTATGGCTGAGGGGGACTGAGTCAGTATGTAATCCAAAATTGAAGCTAAAATAAGGGCTGCAGACTTCTGTGCTGAGAATAAGAGCCTGCAGTCACAGGCTATAACATTATTAAAAGAAATGGGCAGATTTACTTTCAACTGTTGTTATGGAACTGAGACAAAAGGAAAATGAACAGGTATGACTAGCAGGCAAAACTAAGTGAATGAAGACACAAAGCAGAAATATAGAATACAATCTTTAGCCACTGTTATAAAATTTTTTTAGCTAGTAAAATTACAAGGAATTTTCTTTAATTCCATTGTAATTCTAAGATCTCTTTGAATACTGGAACTGGAGGTATATTGTACTCATGCACAGAAACCAAGAGGTATTACTGCATAAATGGAAAGACTCATGCCCCAGGCAATGCAAATTAACATAACACAAAGCAGATGAAACATTCTGACTGCAGAAGTGGTTTAGAGGTTTTCAGTCTGAACAGGGCTACAGAGGTCACAGCTTCAAGCATTGGAGAAGAAAGGATGCACTTAAGTTCTGGTGCTCAGCCCAAGGCAGAAGTTTAATTTGTTCAGAGCAGTAATTCTCCAGCCCTCATGTAAGTTGTTGGTCTGAGGTAGAGTGACGGATCATTGAACACATTTACAAATTAAGCAATTCAGTATGCATGAGATTATGAAAGATGAGTCAGATACAAACGTTTAATAAAAACCTGCATGTAGCATCAGAGGTATAGATTGGGCATATTCTAGAGGCCAGTCAATCACAAAGCCAGGATCAGAATCCAAATTTTTCCCCAGAGCAGTAGAGTGTGAAGATTCTAGTTTCTGATTCAGACTTAAATGCATGTCAGTCTAAATAAAATAACCCTGTTCTAATTTAACTGGAGCATTGTGCCCAATGTTATTGCAAAGTTAGTGTCAATCACAGGATGCCTGTCTTTTCCCAGCCAGTGTCCAACTGTCATTCATTTTGATAAGTGTCACACAGCAAACCAGGTCATGTGGAAATCTATAATCACAGACTGGCTTCTGCCTGGTTGGATAGGTGATGGTTCTGCCTCAGCTGGAAGCTGATCTCCCACACCCAGTGTCTCACTACCCACTATGCCAAGCTGGGAACCCATTCTCTGCTCAGCTCCACCAGTGAGGGGTGCACCTGAACGGGGTCCTCTGCCTAAGCACAGGGATTTCTGACACAGACCTTCACCTTTCAATAGTCTTTTGAAGATAATGACACCCAGACCATTCCCTACAGTTTCCAAATTTCAATTACATGGCAAATAAAAGGCAAGTCGCTTGCAGATAAAAGGAAAACTTACTTGTTAAATAACAGTCCAGACTAAGGGAGACATTGTCAAAAGCAATAATGGCATCAGAGCCTTCTTCCCATGAAGCGGTGATCTGAAACCAAAACCTGCACAGATTGGAGAAAATGGGATTAAATTCTGCTAAAGAACATGAAATTCAGAGCTCTTCACAATTAAAGCAGTTTTTGAATGGTGGAGAAAAAGTTTTCACGTATAAAAATATTAAATTGATAGAGAAAGTATCCCCACTCCTAACAAGGAAAGATGATCTGAGAAGGGGAGCTATACAGTAATATAGGTGAACAGAATAAGAGAATATTGCCCATCTTCCCTCCAGACAAACAGCCTGAAGGAAGCAGAAGTGTGTGTATGTATGTTGTCAGAAAACAAAGTCCCCTGGATTCTGGCACAAATAAAAAACCAACCAAACAGACCCCTAAGAGGTTTTATTCTCACAAGTTATTTATGCCCTAAAGTGTTAAGCAAAATAAGTAGGCTCCCCGAAGTAATTTGGAAAGGAACTGGTAATCAAAGGCTGAAACCACCTTAGAAGGTATTTGGTGTTGATGTGTTCTGCAGGAAGCAAAGGCAGTCTAACAGTCCTGGCAGTCACAAAAGAGAGGAACTGACACTGGGTAGTCCACAGGAAGAGCAGAACTCATCATCTCCTAATAGAAGCTGAGGAGGTTTGCCTTCAATCACTTCCTGATTTAAGGAAAGCTGGCTTTTGCCAGGACGTTATGCCACTCTTACATTTCCAGAAGAAAGATCACTGTAAATTCACCCTCAATGATATTACAAGTCAACAGGAAGAGCAAAAATTACCCACAACCAAATACTTCAAATCTGACAGTAAATTGACCACGCATTAATTTTGTGTACTCATGGATTTAGGTTTTCTTTTAGCTTAGAAAGTTCATGTTCTCTCAATGCATATCTGCCAAATAAAATCATAATACTCTGCTTAGGAAAGAGAACAATTTCTGAAAGCAGCCAACCATAGCTCAGCAGTCAGATAAAATGCTCAGAGGCTGCATCAAGACTATAAAAACATGAAACGATCACATGATGTAGAACAAGCTGCAAGTGAATATGAAATATTATTTAAACCTAATTCTCTGTTGTATCTTGATGTTTTACACCAGCAGAAGTTAAACCATTCGTGGGTCTCTAATGTAGATCTATTGCTGGTGCTTCCTGCTCTATCTTTTAGAGATAAATGTTCAGTCAGAATGTGAATTCTTGCAGGTGTTTCAGTTTAGACAAGAAAATGATGACAGAACAAGGTATTTTTGAGTAGCATCCTTATTTATTTCAAAAGATTTTAGAAATCTTGTCTCTTCCTTGCAGCAAGGATCCAAACACTGGCAGAATTTATTTTCTTCTCACAGACTCTAGTCTGGCACAGACTCAATGCATGGCACTGGGTCTAAAATATTTTCTCTCAGCGTTGTGTGTGTTATTAGCATTCTTACATTAGTCTTGGCGATTCCTACTGTTTTTAAATACTACCTCTCCTTTACCAGCAAGCCAACCTAAAAACCAAAATTCCAGTGAAGTTGCCCTGGTCACGTGTATATTTACTGTGGGACAGCATATTCCTGTGTTTTGAATGTGGATTTTGACAGAGTCTCCTGATTCTATCAGCAAATATAACCAACTTTCACGTTGTTCTCAAACATAGGGCAGCTTTCCAGAGGGGACAGTGAAGTTTGGCAAAAGCTAAAACAGATCCCAGGGATATTTGTGACTTTGAGGATATGTAGATTGGAGTGTCATTGTCGGGGGTTGGGTGTTATTCCTTTTGTTCCTTTGCATTCTCTCTTGTGGAATTTTTCTCCCATTTGTTGCGGGGGAACCTGATGGCTGGTACTTATGAGTGCTTTGGGAGACAATGAGTTTGG
>VXBQ01008789.1:1428291-1624379 GCA_013400175.1 Phainopepla nitens | reverse complement strand
CCCCATCCTCTTCCCGTCTCTGCTACGGGGTCCCTGACTCTGTTTCTCTGTTGTTAATATTGCGGTTATTGTTGGTTTTCTGTATCTTGTTGTACGCACTAGTAAAGGACGGTTATTCCTTCCCCATATCCTGCCTGAAAGCCGTTTAATTTCAAAATTATAATAATTCGGAGGGAGGGGGGGTTTCCAAGGGAGGCTCCGGCTTTCCCTAGCAGATACCTGTCTTTTCAACCTAAGACAGTCATCATCTCCTGAAACTGGTGTTTTTGCTAAACTACAGCTGGGGACAGAGTCAGAAAAGCTGACACAACCAAAGCAAAAACTCAAAACAGAAAAAAACTCCTGTCAGCCTCCAAAACATGCAAAGAGTTTAGAACAGACCACAATCCATTCACAACAGAAAAGATTTATATAGTTGCTATGTTCCTCCTTCTTTATTTCTGGTAAAGAAAAGCAATGATATTCCAACACTGAAATGTCTCAGTCCTTGGAGATATGCATTGCATATATGGAGAGACTTCTCTAAAACTGACTTTTTATGTTCTAAAGACATGAGCAGCTGCCATGAAAGAGCAGGTGATTGACATGAATAATAGGGGATATGGTGAAGCAAGAGTATCCCTAGCATCAAAGGAAACTCCAAATTGCAAGACACAATTTTCCTTGCTAAACGATCCATCTTTATCAGCTCAAAAGGTGGCAGCTCCATCCATAAAAGTCTGAATATCACAAAAGCATATTTTTAGCCTTCCCAAATCCATAAAAAGTGCAACTGCAGTCTGATGCTGCCAGCAGTCTCACAGTTCTTAGTTGGGATACCTGAAACCCCTTGTGGGTATGTCTAGGAGGAGAACAGAAGGGAACATAAAATCCTTGGATATTAAATTGGCTTCTGACTGAACTGGCTGCCCTGCCCTCTGCCTCCCTCCCTCATTTGTTCTACAGCTGACATCCCACAGCATTTCAAATGAAATTACAAGCTGCAGCATAAACATAAGCTGTTCAGTATGAGACATGCCATACAAGACTTAAACAAGAGCTGTTGGACAGACACAGTGGGCTCTGATCTACTTTTTCCTGCAAGCCACAGTGCCAGCAACAGAGATGATTGAACTGTGTGTGAAACAAGTCCTAAAGCACCACAGGTCACATCCTGGCATATTATGGAGAGCCAGCACCTACCTCAGGCTGTAAAATATAGACTGTAGCTCAGCAGAAGCTTCTCCTTCCCTGTTGTGTGCTGCTGAAATGCCCAGGAAGAGGTAGGGTGGCACCTGGCTCAGCTGCATGTCTTTCAGATGCCTCTGTGTGAAAATCAGGGCCCTGCACACAGTGACCATTGGTGCTGCATTGAAGGGACCAAGTCTGGTGCATTTGAGCCTCAGCTCGTTTCCTCAGGGTGCACACTAAATGCCTCTTGGAAACAAGGACACTTTGATATGAATTTATGTTTGTAAGGTGTTAAACTGAGGCTGCAAAATTAATTACAAAGACAAATAAGCAATTCTTCTCTGTCAGCTTTTTCCTCCAGTATTGCAGACTTTAGCTCAGGGAGCAGAAGAGACAGATACTTCTGCAAAGACTACGATGCACCTTCTTTCTGCCTCCAGGCAATGAAGCACTTCTAAAAATATCTTCAGGCAATTTCCTTGGTAGAACCTAAGGTTCATGCCCCAAGGTGTTATGCTTTGATGCACTTTTCATGTCATGCCTCTTCAGTCAATACAGGGTTGTTCTTATGAGAATTATTAAATGTTCAGCTCCTAAGACCTTGAAGGCATGATACAAACCAGTATTTCTGTTGTTGAAGGGAGTGCCATGTAACATGCCCATATCAGAACACAATAGGTTGCTTTTTACTTTTATTTACAGTCCATTCAAGTTAAGAGACAGCCTTGCTGATTTCACCTGCAGGAACACCGGGACAGAACTCATGAGAAATTTCCACAAGTTCACCAGGGATGAAAAAAAATGACAGAAATGCCTCCAAAATACAAAAATTCTGTGAATGTTAAACACAATTAGGACCATCAGTGCTGCTTTGGTTGCCTATTAATCTTATTTTTTGCTAACACGAAAGCAGTTTCAGTACAAACCTTCTCTTGAGACCAGCATTTCTGCAACAAATAGTTCATCATTTTATCTTCTCTAGTTTAATGCCACTATTAATTTAGAAATATGATGTCTTTCAAATTCCATTGAAACGAGATCATCAGTTAACCAACATTTCAATCATTAGCTTTGGTGGCTTTAGCTTAATGGGCTAATTAAGGGAAATTTAATCAAAACTGAAGATGGAAATGTCACACATCAGTGAGATGGAAAAAACCCCACAGACAATCTCATTCCCTTGCTCCTTCTCTCTTTTTTTTTTTTTTTTTCTTTTTGTTTGATCCCTGAAATCAATGAAATAACTCCCTCTGACTTTGGTGGGAGCTGATACTGAAGCAGCAGCAGCAGCACGTGTTACTGCAGTGACTCAGAACAGCGCTGGAGGTGACAATGCCTCGCTGGTGTTTGTGCACAGATCAAAGAGGGGCAATGCTGACCGAACACCCACTATCTCCCCTGGCCCCAGCATAGCACAGAAACTGCTCCACAGCCATGCACAGACACACCCACTGCAAACAGATGATGCAGTGAGCGGCCAGGAAAGAATATTCCTGAAGACGATTATACAGGAGCAGCCAAATTACTGATGGTAAGTTTGTCATGACTTTGTTGCTTAAAAAGTCCCAGCAACTTCCTCACGTGGAAGCCAGGTTCTCATCAGATAAGTCTGTGTTTGTAAGCTACATTTCTTCATAGGAATGAAAGTATGGCAGCTATGAAAGACTTTAATGACTTGGACATTAGAAAAATTATGAGGAGGACTGGTGGAAATTACTTCTTAAGTGTCTCCTTTTGCCCTACTCAACCTGGAGCACAGCTGGAAAGGGGATTCCTTAGCTGTATGACAATTGGGAAGTACAAGTTACAACCTGTAGAGCTGAGTGTTAGCTGAGCTGTGAAAGCAAATGCATACAAAGGCCTTTTAAAAAGAAATTCTGTTTGAGGCAAATAGGAAATCTCCTCTTCGGGGAACATCAGCTCCTCTGTTTGAAGGATTCAAATTTTACATGAATTCAAAAACCACTCAAGGATGACCACTGCTCAAATATTTCAGTCACAGATATGGAATGGCACAAAATGAGCTTTTTTTGGTTTGTATCTTTGGCCTCATCTGTGAAATATCAATCCAGATGAAGAGTTCTTTGAAAGTGTATTGTAACTCAGTTAAATCAGACCAAAACAGGACAACATCAAAGCTTCTGGTCTGTAAACTTTCCCATTCCTCAGGTTTTTTGAATGTTGGGTTTTATTTCAGTGTGGTCAGTATTTGGGCTTTGTCACATCACCCTAGGTTTTGTGTTCAGCTCATTCTTTTTGATTACTTATTTTTTTCTTGATTCTAACAGAAGGCTGGTTCTCCACAAAATATCTGGGGCTTATTACAGAGGGAAATGCAGAACTAGAAGCGTGAAGATATATTTATAGCTATGTTGGTATAGCCTCCACGAGGACAAACTCTTGCTCACATCATCTATCCCTAGATCTTCATTGCACAGAAGTGTTAGGTTTTGCATGTATTCTATCTTCTTCTGATGAAAGGGAAATAAAAAACCCATTCTCATTGCATTGAAGACCTCTGCAAACTGATTTTCTGCAAATTCTGCAGCTCCCTCCCTTCAGTAACTACTTCGAATTTCACCTAAATATTGTCCATGGCTCATACAGACAGTTGAGGTTTTCATTATCCAGACTCAGGCAGCTGCCTTCATGCCATTATTTTAGAAAGCCTCATAATCATTATTTTTTTCCTTTTATCATAAAAGACAGGGATTATTAACCAAGATTGAACGTTAATCTCTTCTGTACTCAATCCCCCATACAGTGACACGAACACAGCGTGTCTGTACGTACAGATCTCATTTCATAACTAGCAATGTTTTGCCTCTGATGGAGCTCATTTCTTTCTCTACCTAGCTAAAATAATTATGGCTGAAGCTGCTTGAGACCGAGGTATTCACAGAATGGAGAAACTTCAGGTCACTAACCCTTATTACATTCGGATTCCCATTAACTTCTCTGTTACAAATGATGCATTGTTAGCTGACTTCCCAAAGGAATACTTACTATTTGGGATAAAAAGATGCATTTAGCCGAAATAAGATTATTTGGGGAAATATAAGCATCTTAACCAAACTCAGTTACAGTGACAGAATTGCCATGCAGGAAGTTACTTTATAGCTAGTAATAAAGATTGAGATTCAAAGGTGTTATTAAAGACAACCATGCATGTACAAAATCTGTCACAGGTACTCTGCACGCACTGTCACCAAAACCCCCTTTTCAGATGCACAGAACAACATTTTCAGAATAACTCTTTCAGAAGGAGGACAGTTGCAGACAGACATAATTAATGCTAGAGAGCAGAAGAGCAGTGATCTGGTTGTTAAGGTCTCACGGCTTTTAACCAAGTAATGTGTGGCCACTTTGGCAACACAGCCTAGGCTTGTTGGGTGGTTGTAAGAAAGACTGAAGAGTTCTTGGGGCAGATGTGACCAATTAATATATATGTGGTGATGTGTAGGCAGACACATGACTAGCTTGTATGGAGGGTCCCTGTTTCTTCTTAGAAAACGGGAAGAAAATTTAGGAGTAACATGAGATAAACAGGCCTCTGGGTCAAAAATCTTGCCAAGAGCCTTCCTTTTCATTTTCTTTCCAAATGGGAAACCCGACACTCAGAAACTTATAAATAAATTCTGAAAGGAGTGAGAGGGAAAGAGCAAAGCAAGAAAAATTACTGGACAAGAGGAGTGCTTAGCCACAGCTGATGGAGATACAGGGGTATGAGATGAGACCATTTCTGCCTACTGCTGCAAAGAGCGAGGGGGTCCCCAGATGCTGTGGCTGCCACTGAGACCGGAGCTGCTGAAGGAGCCAGATAAAAAAGACAATCTCACTCTCACAGAATGAAAGGAAATCCTACATGGATATGGAAACCAAAACCTAATAAGAGACAGTGTAGTTTGTAAAAACCCAGCAAGTCAGCAAAATCGGAATAGGTAATGAAGCCAGTTAAAACAAAATAGAAAGTGCAGTTGTTGGGATATGAATTCTGACTGGTTGCAACAGAATATCACTGTCTGAGGTAACTGCTGTCTGTAGGCCTTTCTGCTTTCTACCTCAGGAAGCTCTCAGCCTTACCCAGCCTTCCAGGTAAGTCACCTTACTGATCCCTTCCAACATAATAAAATTCTCAGCCTGTGTTCAGGAGAAGGTCGTCAGCAAGAAAATAATTTTGAAGCTCTCCAAGCACTGTGGTACCAAAAGAAAATTGGCTTTTCACTTTCTGAACATGCTTCCCTGCTAGATGGACACGACCTGGCCTTGCTATCCTTGACAAGGCAAATGGTGCTGCTATTCATGATTGAAAATTTAATTTCTGGGGACCTCAAGTAAACTTCTCTTATTCCTTTCTCCATCTGGCCACTACTGATAAAGACGGGCTAAGAATATAGATGTTGTAATGCCAAAAAAATTGAACTTAAGAAGAAAGGAAACCAAAGAAACCTTTCTAACCAGTACACACATTTAAATTGCTTTTATATTTCTATACAGTCTCCTTCTGTCATGAGACTGCACTGAGGTGGAACAGGTTACCACTAATATTAGCCATTTTTACCAGATTCCCATTACAGAGGTTACAGTGAAATCTTTTTAAAGAAAAGGACAGAGTTAGTGGAGAATATAGGCCTTAAAATCCAGAGTTGAGCTGGGCTGGCTCACATGGAATCCAATTCCAGGCTACTTCAGCCTGGTGGTAGACAGACCCACAGAACTTTTAGTCTACATGCTGCTCCACATGACTGGGCTCAGCTTCATCAAGGGAGCAAAAATCAAGAGATTTAGAATTTGTTTCTTAAAGCATTAATTTTCCAGTCAGGCTTCAGCCTATTAGAGTTAATCCTTTTCCACCTCTCACACTGTGTAGCAAACAGTTGCTAAGTGTTGGTGATAACGAGCATCAGCCTACAGCAAGCTCCAGAGAATCACTTGTGATTGCATTTTATCTATGTGCTGTACCTTGACCACACTGTTTAACTAACAGAATGTCTAATTATTAGCTACACAAATCACTCATCTTCAATTACATCAGGCTTCTGTTTGCTCTTGCTGTCACATTCCCACAAAATTATCATTACTAAAATTTAAATTCACATGTACTAACTAAAAGCAAATATATTTTAAAAAGCAAGCCCAAACTACCAGCCAACACTGTTTCTTGCTTGCATTTCTATAAAGTTAAAAAAGAACAATCCTTGACAGGCTCATCATTTTCACTGGAAAATAAATAGTAATTTTCCATCAAGTAAAACAATCTTACAATAAGGTGGTTCTCTACTCTACTCTCAATCCAAATGTGGCAGTATTGCACTAATGTGTAAATTCCAGCAAGTAAAAATATCCATTTCTCTATCTTCACTAATCTGTGCAGATCATTTGATTTGTGGATAATGCATCCTTCAGAGAGGGGTAAGTGGCTCTACAGGGGATAACAAATCACAGCGAGGATTGTCCGTTCATGTTGAGTACATCTCACTGGCAACTTACAATGCAGCACCTCTGGAGGTGCTGCCTCTTGCCTCTGTAGGAACAACCTGTTCATCCAACAACTTAAGGAGCTCTTGCCCACAGGTGGCTTCTTTAATTGTAGCTGCTTTGATGACACATCCTTGACCAGGCCCTTGGCCCTTCCTTCCCCCTGCACAGAGGATGCTGAGCATTTGGAACTGGGTTACAACTCTGTTCATCAACTCTGCTGATCAACATGACACACAAGCTCTCAGGATTGTTCTGCTAACATCTTCCAGAACAAAAGCACATAGACAACTGAAGGAAAATGTAAAGTGCCAGCACTTCAGCTTGTTTCAAGTCCATGCAGAAGAAGTCCAATGAAGAATTTCACAGAGTAAAATTGTATGTGTCCAAGGTTGCCCAGGCTAACACAGAGCTAGAAATCTACCATCCCTAAGTCAAAATTTAACTTCTTTGTTTTACTCATCCCTCTTTTCTGTTATTGCCAATTCACCTGAAATATTCTAGCTGTGATTTTCTGCCAAAGTATAATTTCTCCCAACAGCCTGGGGGATATCAAACATTTAAGAAATGTCTGTTTCTAAAGATAGAGCTGATCTAATTTCTTGGAAGTCTTCCTAATGATTCTTTGAAGAGCTGTAAGCCAAACATGGATATTATGGCTAAGCAGCTTTTAAACAAGCATGCTTTTGAGCAGTTTTAGAGCATATTATCTTGTTATTAATAACATTTGCCATTTAGTTTCCCAGTCACAATGGAATGTGCTTTAATTTTGTGTGAAACTGGTACACTGGTGTGCTTTACTCAAGAGCTTCACTCTGTGAGGTGATTTAAACTTTCAGCTCCTCCTATAGGAATTAGCTGTAATATTGTGGTTCTAACACAGACCCTCACCAGCTTCTGACACAGGAACCAATTAGAAAAAGACAGACACAGCAAGCTTTCAGCAGCACCAGCACTGTGGTCACATCAATTAACTACTTCTTACATTTCAATAAAACTGTCATTTATCTCCATTTATATACTGGAGTCTCACCAGTACCCTTTTGGTGCAGACTTCCTTAGAATTATTTCCTAATCTGTACAGCAGTCCAGATTTCCTAAGAAACAGGTTTTGAGGTGGTAAGAAAGATGCTTGCAGTATTTCCAAGTCTCACGGGAGACTTCTTTCTTCCCAGGAAGGATTGGTTTCAACTAAATCAATCTTAGAAGAAAAATTCATTAACATAGTGCAGTTTCTGTGAATAAATAAGGACAAAAACTTTTCAAGAGACACCAAAACTTCTAAGTTTTCCTTGCTTATGTCTTAACCCGCAACAAACTCCCTTCCTTCAGGGAACCCATCTGTCTTTCCCTAAAAGCAATGGGGAAGCAAGCCTGTCAGCACCTGATACATAATAGCACCGTGTTATCAGCTGAATCCATGATTTCTCATGAACCACTGCTAGCCCGACTGGTAAGATCAAAGCGTTCTCTGCCTGATTGTGCAACCAGAGAGAATTTAAAGGAAAGCAATCGTACGAGGGTACAGAATAATTCAGGTACAAAACATTCCCCTGGCAACATTAGGAAATAAATCACATAAATAGTAATGGCAAAATATACCATTCTTCAAAGGAAACACAGCTGAAGGGAATGAAGCAGCCAGGTATTTTTACAAATGGTGCTTCACCGGTGACTGCACAATAAGCTTAATGCTGGCATTTTTTAAATCTTTGATGCACTCATATTAATTATACATTCAGGACCAAAGCATTGGCAGTGTCCTTGCTGTATCTGTAGCCTATGTGCCTCCCCAAGTGCCAGGAAGATAAAAGACATTCATATAATGTTTGTTCAAAGTTCTTAGAAGGCAAACTACCCCTTAACAAAATCCATTATTTCTAGGGCACAGGTTTCCAGAAATATAAGGGACACCAGGGCTCATGATACAGATGGTAGATGCATCTTGCAGCCTAAGGCCAGGGCAGCAGGAGGTGAAGCATGTCTGCACCTTCTCTAGAAACATCACATGTTAAAAATAAACAATGAACAGGAGTATTCCCTTAAGGATAACTGGCAAGAAACAGCTAAAACAACACTTTAAATCAGCATATGCTACCAGATAAACTCTCTATGCTTAAAGTCAGAATAGAGCCATGACTGGCACAGCCCTTTATCAAGGTGAGCTTCTGCTAACACAAAGGTGTTCAGACGGATCCTTGTCTGATTTTGCAGCAGGCTCTTTTCCCACCGCTTCATGCTCAGATCAAGACACATTGAACACCAGGGACTTTGATACCCAGAAAAAATCTCAGCTATGGAGCTCACACCCAACTCCAGTAAACCATGAGAGAGCACCAAACATGTAACACAGAATAGTATGCAAAGACAGCGGTTCCCAGTCAGTGAAATGGAGACACAGAAGTTTAAGCACCTTGCTGTAGACTACTCATGGAATCAGTTTTCGAACCAAAACTTTTACTTGGGAGTTGCAAAATCGTGTGCTTTGCCCAAAATACTGAATTATTCTCATTGTCTGCTTCTAACAGAAGATGACTCACAGAGGACAAAGCAGTTCTGCCCAAGGGAACAGCTTCCAGGAGCAATGCTGGCCATTTTCACTGCCAGATAGCTAGTGCTGACAGGATTGACCATCATGCAGGGGAATGAGGAGAAGACTCATACCTATCCAGTATCTCTGGGAGAGGTAAGATCACCCACTGCCATATTCCCAAACCTTCGCTGTTCTCTGAATGCCAGAATGTCCAGCTCTGCTCCTTTCCTGTCTTGTTCTCGACCAGCACCAGGGACACGTTCCCCAGCAAGACACCCTGGATGAGCCATGACATTCGTAGCTAGAAGAAACAGAAAATAAGAGATCAACATCACAAACTCTATTCAAAAGTTAACAAAGTTCTCAATTCTTCTTTCCATGCTTTCCAACCACCAAAAAGTTGATTCTCCCGTCCTTATACTCATGTCATCCCTTTAGGAACCTTCACAGATGTGGGAGCCTGTAATACTTAGTATATGCTATTAAACATTGAAAATACTGGCCTTTTTTTTTTTTGGTAAAGTTGAGTCTAAACAGTCTGTTTTAGCTTTCCCAAATGTAGCTAATTTTACAGGGATAAGATTATACTTCTATTTTGAGCAGTACAAAGACTACATTCCCCTAAGGTGCCACCTAAGAGATTCAAGTTAGGACTAACAACTTATTCAGTAATAAACTTTTATTTTCCAGCAGCAGTAGCAGCAAAAAACACAGGGAGAAGATTGCAATAAGCAGGCATCACTAGTAATCACATCCTCATCCCCCAGATACTTTTTTCAAAAATCAGTTTTTACTTCCATCCAACTTTCTACAGATTTTTCAATTAAAGTTCAGTAATAATTTGGTGGGTTTTTTATTAATTAAAATACTTCAGGGAACCATTTTTCTAACATTTTTGTTACGATAATGTAATTGAATCCATTTCTATGCATTATCCCTGCATGTAAAATTATTTCATGTAGTTTTCTCATTTTATGACTTTCTCTCTCTCTTACTGTATAAAAAGAAAAACAACTCCTTCCACATCAGGTTAGTTTTACATTCCACAGTATATGAACATAGTCTTCTTATTTTCTTGTGAAAAAGAAGAGGAGCTAGCCCTTTGTTGATAAAGAGCATAAGTAAAATACCCATGTATATTGTATTCAGGAGCCAGGTTTGATCTCAATAACCAGTAGAGGTGAGAATGCTGAAGGAATGAGATTGTTAAAGCTACATTAATGATGGATGTTTTGGACATAAGAAAGTGTTCAGCACAGTATCTAGTATTCATACATATTAAATAAAGCAGTTTATTTTTAGCACTTCAAAATCACCACCAAAGTCAGGAGGCTTGGAATTAAGTTTGTATTTTACAAAGGAACACCTGATAACATTACTTCCTTGCTTTGATAGCACCGAACATCCATAGCCATTTCTCAGCATGAAACAAAACTGCTAAATTTTGCTTGCTGTTCCTATGTCATTGTGTAAGTTTGTTCTGGCAGCCAAATCAGATGTAGGCATCAAAATGACAGAAGTGTTGCTGTTATTCCTAGTTTATGATCACAATTTTGGAGTGGGTGGAACAAAATTCTGGATATCCATTGTATTATCAGTGCTGAATTTGGGTAAACACTGCAGTTCATCTGCCTGTCTCCAAAGCTACGAAGAAGTGACTTTATACTGCAAAACTGTGACAGAAGCTGAATAACCTAGATGGGGCTCTTCTGTTTCTCCAGTCCAAAAATCACTGGACTTGCCTGGAATCCATTGCACTGTATGACCCACAGATTGATAAATGTACAAACAGATATGCCAGTTCGTGTCTGTGAAACCATTTTGTTACATTATTTTGGCCATACATCCAAAATTGATGTGTAAGATTTTGAGTGGTTCAGCAAACCATCACAGGTGCCCACAGCACTTCTGAGGACAAGCTGGTCAAGTCTGGACACTGGTCAAGTCTAACTTCCAGCTCACTCCCACCCCAGTTCTGGGAAAGGATTCATGGAGTCCCATGGCTATTTCCACAGTGTCAGACAGTGGAAACCACAGCATCAGGTGTGAGGATTTTCATCTCACAGACACCAGAGAGAAAAAGCAGAGTTGAGCAGGGTGGCCAGGAGCTATTTCAGATTCACAACATGAGGGCCGCGGAGGCAGCTGAGGAGGGCTGAGTTCATACCCAGCAATCAGAACCAACACTGGTGAGAGAGGCTGCTAAGTGTTCATTGTGTAGGAGGCTAATGCCTTCAGCCTTGGTGTCTGCATGGCTACTCCTAAAACGTGACAGTCAAGATGAAAGAACTTGTTGGGTATTCTATATTTTCAAATGCCTACAAATTGAGGCATTTTTAAGTGTGAATTTAAAGTGAAAATTTATACCTTTCAGACCCAATAAAGTAATTTCCCTTGAGAAAACTGATCAAGACTTAACTATTTTTTTTAATAAGTTTGGACTGCCAGTGGACATTTAAAACCCTCCACATATACCAGGGAAAGTAACCCCTCTTACAAGAGTCCACATGTCCACTTTTAGGAGCCAAGTGCCAACTCCCTGTGCTTACACACTAAGTGACATTTTTAATACAGGTGAGTTGGAGCAACTTCACTGTTCCATTTTGGTAGTTTAAAGTTTGAGAGGTAAAGCTCCTACTAGGCAGAAGCTTTCAGACCTCAGTCTCTTCTGGAGACCTGCCAGAAGGTAAGAGACAACATCTACATGGTCAGAAGTGAGGGAAGAGCAAACCTTTGATAGCTGTTAATGTAACACTAGAGCAAAAGCTGAAGCAATTGATGAATTGGAATGAATGCCTTTGCACACATGTCAGCTGTTTGAAGGAAAGAAGTAGCTGGCAATAGATGTGGGAGATCAGCTCATTGGCAAAGTGCAATATGCAAACTCTAATGAACTGGCTCTGAGTGAATCGACTGGCACTGTGTCCAAATGGGCATTTTTGGCTGTGATTTCCATGGTTTCTAAGCTTCACAGCAGGGCAGTCCAGGTCTTTTCACACCTGCTGAAGTGAACCAGAGCAGATGACGAGCTGGATACCATAGTAAAGGCTTCTGAATGGGGCTGGCATTCATTCTGTAGAATACAGCATCAATGATGGTAGATGGCACTACATACACAGTGCGCCCTGCAAGCAGAGCAGTGGCACGTTTGGAAAAATCTAAATCCGGGCTGTTGGTGGAATACCCCAACATTATGCATCAAACATCTCCCTCTGTGTAAAACTAGCAGCAAAATATTGAGAAGCTAGAAACATCACTGAGAAATTAATTAAGCATAGAAGGTAGGCAGCGGCTCAATGGCACCTTGCTTTCTGGCTTTAGAATCCACCAGAGCTGGTGATCAGCTGTTCATATGCAAAACCACTGACTCAGTAAATGAAATAGTCTAAACTGATCTGGGGAAAATTAACGTGAGGGAGAGCCCATGGTAAATAAACAGCATATTGAGGCAAAACTCAGGTCAGATGGCTCCATGCACTACACTGCGAACACCATCTGGAAGGAAGCCTTCTGAGAATCCCTTTTAGCCTCTGAGTTGGTGGAGTTTCTGAACTGACAAACAGGAGATTCAATTCATCCCAGAAAGAAAAAAAAACCAAAAACTAATCCTTATCAATATCAGCAGGGCTTGGCAGATGAAGAAAAACAAGGAACGTAAATTTTCCAGCACAAGCTGCATACTTTCATGACCACTTGAGAACTGAGACTTCCATTTTACTTCCTTATGCAAAAAAAGAGAAATAAAACACCAAGAACCTTCTGGGTGAAGTTTGAACTTGCTGACACCTGTGAATCTACTTTAATGGCTAGAAGCATTCCAGCATAAACTATCTCTGAGATGCCTGGACGAGGACGAATGGCACACACTTGCAGCAGCCTAAATAAAGCACTCTGCAGTGACACCCTGGAGAGCTGCTGTTTCTTTTTCCTCCCTTTCTGCATGGCAGTGATGCTGACTATTAGCATTATCATCCTATGTGGCAGGAATAGATACTTGGCCATCCTTAACACAAGTGAAAAAAGAAACTGGAAAAGAAAAACATACTTCAAACAGGGCTTGGAATAAAGCATTTTTAAGAAGACAGAGGAGAGTCTACAGGCATTTTGCTCCCAAGGAACTGCAGTAGCTGGATCTCACTGGTGGCTCTCTGGCCAGCAACACCTCAACTCTAGACCATAGGTTTCCATCTTGTGAGACAGCACATTACTTCGTTCTGATGCCCCCAAGTCCTTGCTCTCCACCTCCATGATGCTTGCTCAAAGGTATTGCTCAAAATTTGCCTGACAAGGAACAGTGGATTCTTGAAATGCAGACATTTATTCTCCTAAAAAACATTACTTTTTCCTTGGGTCTTCTTCACTGGAAGGGAAACAGCAGAAATTGTTTTCAGCTGTGAATGCACTGACCCAGTAAATGTAACTCAGGTATTAAAGAAGCTTGGAAAACATCTCATTATTGAGGAGAAACTGAAGCTGAAAGTTGGAATATGATTTACACAGAATTAGGCCATAGCTGCAGACACCTTTGCCAAGTCTCAGTAAGCTTTGTACATGAATATGAGCTACCTTTGACTTGTGAAGTTTATTATACTGACGATATTTTTTTTCTTACTAGAAATGAGAAATGGTTGCACACAACAGTACAAGCAAAGACATCTATTACGACTGTTCAGCAATTCAGACTTGGACTCTTATGAATAATAAAGAGGATCAAAAGGTCTTGTTCCTGGGTTTTGGCCAGATCTACAACAATGCATGATCAGTTTCTCTTATAGCCTGCACAACACTCCTGCTTTAGATGAGGACTCAGTTGTGCAAGCAAAAACCTTTTCTAAATGATAGAATTATAATTAACTGATCTATTATGTAGCTTTAAAATATCCAGGCAGGCAAGAGAAGCTCGTGTTTTATATGAACAGATTCTCCCACTATTTATTCTCATATTATTTCTTACTTTATTTCAGAAAACACACAAAGAGAAAAATAAAAGCAACAACAAAAGAGAAAGCGTTCAGAATTTTGCTGTCAGAGTTCTGTGGAATGACTAGCATTCAAGAGATTTCAGATGCTATAGATCCTCTGATCCAATGACCCAAAAGCCAGGTAGGGAAAGGGAGCAAGAGAAGACTGATGACAGTGAATAAGCTGTACAGATTTTAAAAACAACACTTTAAAATAAAAAAGTATGCTAAGAATATTCTGCCACATAAAGCTCATGAAAGGCTGAGCTAGAAGCATAGCTATGTTGCATTTTTCATGCTTGTAAATTTTCAGTGTCAATGTTATTACCATGTACGCTTCTAAGTTATTGAAAGCTCAAGGAATAGAGGAGACACACTCTGCAGGTGTAAGTGTGGGACTCAGAATGCACTCAAGGAATGATTTATACTATTGACTTACATGCCTTGAAAAAATGCAACACTTCTGCATAGAAAAGAGAATTGAATTAATAAACAGAGAGGATGAAAACATCTTTATATCTGCAAAACTTGACTGAGAAGGCAAACTTCAACTATACTGTTCTACATCAACATGTTATATTTATTTTTGAGAGAGAGTACATTTACATTCAAAAAATAATTTCAGGTGTTAAAGAAATCTGGCCCAGTTTAGTACTAACTTACATAACATAATGGTGGCTTTCAAGAAACAGCTAGTTGAAATGTCAAAATAGCATCAGAAAAATATTTTCATTATTTTAAACACAGCCAAAAGCACAAAGCACATTTACTATCACAGGAATCTGTTTTCATTGTTTTCCAGCACAACTATACCTTTTAAAATGTTTGACCCAGGGCTTACCAGGAAAATGAAATAATCTGGCTCCTAATCACAAAGTAATCCCTCTTGCGGAGCTACCTCACTCAATGGAGGTGCATGCAATAACATTTAAGGCTGATTTCAAATTCACCCCCAGGCAGGCAACAGCAGCTCTGCTGTTACTCTCCTTCTCTGTGACAGCCCACACCCAAGCTGCACGCTTGGATTTTACTTATCAGGCATGGCACTGAGATTCTGTCACAGATTCCCTTGAGCTGAGCAAAGCACAGCCTTTCTAAAAATCATTCTCCAGACTGCTCATGTTACTGGAGTGACTTCCAAGCAGAAGGAGTAGTAACAACCCACCACAAAATGAAATCTTGCAGGATAGATGCAATACTACAGCCCAGGCAGGTACAACTGTACTAGCCTTTTGCATGTCTTTATGAGAGAAACCCACGCACTCTGGGAAGACACGGGCATGTTTCTTATGATCTACAGGTACCACAACATCCTTCAAGGCCTGAGGATGCAGACATAAGGGAACATCACTAAAAAATGGAAGGAAAAGCAAACCTGTACAGCAATAATTCTGGACTGCGGGAGATAGGATTGCCTCCTTGTCTTAGATATGGGGGATCACAACTGAGTCTCCAGCTTCCACACAAAGGTGAGTAATCCCTGGGCACCTGCAACACTTCTGTCAGCTCTCTGACTTCTTTGTGAAGTACTGAGGAGTAGGTGGCCATGATAGTTTGGAAACTGTGTGCACCTGGGGCTGTCAACTGTGGCAAAGCAATTAGTTTTGCCATTGGTAGTGTCTGAGATGACAGCACTTGGATTTAACTGCAATGTGGTTTCCCAGGTTCCCAAACACCAGTACAGCTTCTTATGACATGCATATGGATTTCTTCTTCAAAATGAAGAAATGCCTATCCATCCCGTGCTCCTCTTTGCCCTGTCAACCTTGTACATGCCAGCTGATTCCCCCTCAGAGGAGGGGAATCTCAGTGTGACAGAAGAGGCAAATAATGCTGTGCTTTACTGCTAGAGCTCTAAAAACTCTGCCTTTAAATCAGGCCACTGTTTGGATTAATTCTTTGCACTTCATGTGCATTCCTATGCTCAATTACATGTGCTTTGCTTCCAGTGAACTTTTACATGCGGGTTAAAAGGTTTTCACTCTTGATTACTGTGACTGTTTGGTTCCAGAAGCATTTCCTGAACTTTTTGTTGCATCTCCTCTCTCTGGCTACTTCAGGGTAATACAGCATCACTTCATGGACTATGTGAACCACTTCCTGCATTCACCCAAGATTCAGTAGAAGTGGCACACTTTCCCTCTTCCATACAGAGTGGGTTTTAAACACAGACTTAAAGGGGTCAACAAGCAAAGGGCTCTACTGAAAGTGCAACATGAAAAAGATAACAAAGGCTGTCTGGACTGCAAACAAGAAAGATTCTTTGAAGCCAGAATACTCCAGCCAAGATTTAATAAAACAACAAAAGGAAAGAGAAAAACTAACTGAACCAAGAATAAAGGGCAGCATCACAAACTGACTGCTCTGACCTGCCAAAAGCACTGAAGAACAAAGAAAATGAAAATACAAGGCTGCTCAAAACAAACAGGAGTGAAGTGCAATACAAAGCTGTACACAAAATGCAAGGCACATTAGGGCCAATCCCAAAAGTGTGGGAAAGTACAGGCTGTGTTTATTACAGTACCTCCTGTGTGCATTTTTATCCTTTTCCCATCTTTTGATGCATGTGGGGCAGTGCAGAGTAGGTGAGGCTGACGTTTCCCTTCCTGAGTTAACAAGGAGCCTCCCGCAGGGCACAGAAAGGGCAGGCAGCCCTGCATGCTCCTGGTGACTGAGCTCAGGCCTCAGAGAGCACAGAGATGAGTGTCACACTAGTCCTGCACTCAGTGACAGACTCAGTGCTAGTCACCACTAGCACGTGGTGTCCCCAAGTGCTAACACCAACCCCACTGTATACAGCTGCCAGAACCTCAGCAGGGAAGGTCTTTGGACCAGGCTGGCCAGTCATCTCCTTTTCCAGTTTGCCACAATGTTAGATTAAACAGCCAGGCTCAAGGAGGAAAAACAAGCTTGAACATTAGAAACTCTTCATGGCTGGCCCCTACTGTTGACTGCTTTGCTGTTTCCTGATCATCTTTGAGTCTTGGTTTCATGGACATCCTGGCCAAACTCCAGAAGCCTCTAGCCTGGTAAACAGCATTGTGGTAGGTAATGTTCCTCATGCTGATGCTGAAGTAATTAATTCCTATGATCACCTCAGGCTAAAAAGCAGAGTGTCAGCTTCTGCTGTGGTGGGTGTAATTGGTCTAACATGACTGGATAAAAGAAAATTAGGGGATAAGGGGAAAAAATAATAACTTCATTGAACAGCAGGTGCCTCAGAGCAGGGAAGAAGAAAAGGGAGTCAAAATGATCAAACTGGGGATGTTTGCTGACCTCCTTGTTGCCCTCAGGAGAGGGAACAGATATTTAAAGGATCATGAGACTTGGATCAAATAGAAGAGGAAGGGCAGATTTATGGCTAGATCTGATGGCAGAAGAATAAATGGGTCTAATTCACACACATGCTTGCTGAGATCCCTTTGCAACAAGAATTTTGAGTATTTTCTGTGGGATTTCAGCTGCCAGAGAATCTATCCCAGTTGTGACATTCCAGGTAAAGCTGTCAGCAGTGACAGGAAAAAGAAAACTCATCTTTTAGTGCCTGAACTTGAGCCAGCTCAATCAAGAAGTGGTCGAAGGTGAATAAATACAGGACAGCATTATACTATTTTCACAACCTCTTTTCTGACTATAATTTCACTATTAGGAAGTTTGTTGGCACATATTGGAGGAATAAGTGCGTTGGGAGGCATATCTTCTTTCTCCTCTTCTGTTGTGTTGAGAAGCAGAATTAAATTATTCTGTGCACAGACAGATTGTTCCAGTAAAATAGAATTTGAAGCCACCAGGGACCCACTGAGAAGAGAAGCTTTTACATTATATGAAAAGGCAAGAGACAAAAACCCTTGCCAAAACTCCTTCACTCTTTATTACCGACAGCTGCAATGCTGGATGCGTCCGGATGCCTTTTAAGTGCCAGGGGGAGTGACGGAGGTGGGATGGCATGTGAGCAGATGAAATACATGGCAGCTTCTCCCCTGACGGCAAGTTTAATTATTTGCAGTGTTGTATACACAAGAAAAAAATACACAGATATTGGGAAATCATTCACTGTGATTCCTGTGTCAGGTGGATTATGAAAAACACTCGCTCTTGCTGGTCCATGGCAGAACAAGGTCTTAAAATATTCAGAACCTGCATACGCCTTTGTCACAGATGGGAGGAAAAACAAGGTAGAATATATTTCAAAGACAGAGAACATGAATATATCAAGAGAGCAAAACCAGAGGCACTTTGGGGTATGAAATGAGATATCCAACAGAAGTGAACCAAAACAAACTTTAAGGCAAAGAATCACCTTCTTCTGTGTAGTTTCATTCCAGAGAACTTTCTAACACGTCCCTTCCTGTCCTCTCTGCGTTTTAAGGTCACTAGAACAGATTCTTTTGTCTGTTCAGTGCGCTACCAACAAACAGCTGCACTTTGTTTGTATCAGTTTTCCTAAATCCCTCTGCTCCAAGATCCAGAAGCTTATGTGAGACTTCTGAGTGACTGTAAAGATGTGAAATGCTTTAACTCACTAGGCACAGTTCAAAGTCGTAAGTCAGAAACAAATCTTATCAGTGATTCTACAATCTGTGAAGCTACAGAATAAGAAGATGCAGACAGGTGCACTTTAAGGGTTGAATACAACAGACTCAGAAATGACAACCATGAGCAAGGTTGTCTGGCAAGCCTTGATGCACTTGCTAAAGCTGCTGTCTTATGGCTGTCAATAGCTTTTCTGCTTGAATATGAACCTGGCTCCATTCTGGATGAATTTCTCTCTGCTGCTGCTAACTTCAGCACTCCTATGAACGAGGCCTACACGAGGACTGGTAGGTTTGAAGTGCAACAGCATGAGGAGCTGCCAGCCCAAATCCCAACTGTGCTAGAGAAAGCATGTACTGCCTTTTCTGAATGGCTCAGGGCCAGTCCTGAAGCCTATTCTGTCTTGGATGTTGCAAGTATAATGCTTGTTCATGCAATAAGATTCTTCCTCTCTGTGTTTATGTAACATTGGCTGCCCTACTCTTACAGCATATACACCTAATTATGAAGATTGTAATACATCATGTGATGCAAGGAGGACAGGACATGATAGGATTTTCAAAGCACATTTTGTGGCATTCAAGCAGATAACCATATCTTTCCCCTGCACTGTGGGCATAAATAAGTATATTTTATAGAAAACAAAATCAGAGATAGTGGTTGCCTTCCTACTGACCTAGTAGCTATATTTGAAAACCCAAGTCAAACATACAAAAAAAGCTGTGTAAATTGCATAAGAAAAGAAAACGTTATGACTTGCCTCACAGGGGGAGTTCCTCAAAGGAGCTGGAAATGTCGTGCTGGTCATGACAGTCTTTGCTACTGCTGGTGCCTTGCTGGTGTTAAGGAGGAGTGCACAACCTGGATAAAAGAGAAGGAAGAAGGTCAAACAGCAGCACTCACCTTTGGGTTTCAGGATTTTTAAAACCTGCTCCAAGCCTATGTTAGCTGGCTCCTACCATGGCAGAATTCCAGGGAGCAGAAGGCTTTTTTCATTTCTTAGGAGTGCAGCTTCACCTACCTAACAAACATACTCAGTAACCACACTTAAGGAACCTGTCTACCTTCCCCCCACTGCTACCTTCTGTTGCTCCATGACTTCAAATCCATCCTCCTTTCAAGGCAAATAATAAAGTATATCTTTTATAAACAAAAAGTAACTTGGAAGAAAAGAATTTATCTTGACCAAAGCCAAATAAAAATACAAGCTATAGCTCTTTGCTACTTTAATAATTTGCTGTAAACAAGAGGAACAAGGGCAGTATTGGGTTTTCTCTCAGCAACTTAAGCCTTCAACTGTTTGTATGAGAAGGATTAAAAATGACTGGCATTTAGGTAGGAGAACCAAGTACACAGTAATTGTACATAAAAGTGCAACTCAAGGGATCATGAAGCAAAGAGAAGAAGAGTTAGGATGTGGGCAGGGGTAAAAAGCAGCAGTACAGAAAAATAGAGAAAGTAAATAGGAAAATCAGAAAGAAAATACCAGATCAGTATGGTAGAGGGTCAGGCAGATGAACATTTGGTAGAAGTTTTTTAGAAAGTGTCAAGATCTGTATCTGGTCAGTGGTGGAGACTGAGGTACCACTTTGTACCCTCAAGACAAAAAGGGAGCAGGACAGTCTTTGGCTCAAAGCACTCAGAGTGGAAAGATGGCATTTGAGAGTAAAGTTGGGATTTGTTTCACTGGAGGTTGAATATGTAAGTACACAGGAAAACTTGCCTTGCGTTTCATTCCCTCTCCTCACCATGTGTGTATAATTTTTGCTCTCTGCTGTTTTTGCTCTACACTTACTGTTTACTTCACACACCTTCTATCGAAGGGAAGCGGTTGTGTTCTGGGCTTCCAATCCGCCATGGAGAAGGATGGGATGCAGAGGAGCCTGGCATCCAGCCACAATCCCCTTCTTCAAACGAGCAGTAAAAGCCAGAGGGAAGCTTTCCTGCAAGAGGGAAAGACACACAGACAGAAGAAGCCAGGTGAGCTGAGGAGGCAGCTCCTGAGCTCACACAGGAGCTGCAGTGCCTATTCCAACCCGGTTTGCCCAGGGCACGTGGGCACTCCCAGCTCCTCAGTCCTTTTGTGTGGAATCATGCACATGCCTGACCATGGGAGGCAGCAGCAGAGGGAAACAACCCCCAGACTGTGGCCAAGTGACTGCCCACACACTCTGACAAACCCGAGTGAGGGGACACATCTCACGACACACCACGGGGTCTCCTAAATACCTGGGCTCTCAACCCTGCAGGTATCAGCTCGCTCAGGTTACATCTGGGAGATGACCTTCCTAAGCACTGCTTCTGCTGCCCCACAGAGGGAATCTTGGAGAAGGATGAATTCCCTACAAGATTCCCTCCCTTAGAATCCATATTTCTACTCAGCCCAGGTCAGCAACTTTATCTCTTTCTCTGAGTGAGCACTGATGTGGCCTCAGGTAAAGCCACTGGATCCTTTTGTGCCTTAAGTTTTTTCACCTGTGAGTCTCTTCCATGAGATGAATGGCTGAAAAGAGGACAGTTTATTTTAATCCATACTTTCAGGCTTTGAAGCCTGCTTGTTCTGTCTCTGACTTAGGATTTCAGTTTCCAGCTCCAAACAATAGCGCTCCATTAGCTTTTTGCCTTGAAATTTGCCAGTTTTAAAACAATAGTCATCTCATTCAAAGCAGAACATAATCTCATGCCTTCTATTTACTTCTCTACCTACAACTGCACGTTCTTCTTACAAGGGTGCAAAGTATTGCTCCTTCTGCTCCAAGAAAGGAGAATGATACATGAAATCTGTTTAAAAATGCAAGATAAAAGTGAAATTTCATGGGCAAACATATATCCAGAAGTTTGGTTTTCTTTCACTTTTAGCTGCTTGATAAAATCAGAATAACAATTTCTCCCTTACAAGCAGTAGGATAGACTACAAACTTCTAAACCAAGAGAATCTTCTGGTCAAGTGATATCAGTAATTTCATTAGCTCCTCTGTGAGAAGAGGAGGCTCTTGAACATATATTTTATTGTGATTATTAATTACTTTCCCCTCTGAAATTATGTATCTATAAAGTGGCTGTTAGACAATGAGGCACCAGTATTGAGGCTCCAAATCATTCAAAATGGTTAAATATTAGCAGATCCCCCTAGATGAGATTTCAGATCAATAAAATACCTGCTCACAGGGCCCAGGCTTTGACTCACACATCTCAAAAGGCAATCGACTGTCATTGGCAGATACACATGTTCCTTGGTGTACCCAGAGAAAACAGCTGTGGAACACCACGACTGCAGCATGTAGACCACAAACATCCGCTTTTCTGGGACCCTGAATCAAAACTGACTTGTCAGAGGAAAGTGAAACAAATCCTCTACCTTTTTAGTAGGGTTGGTTTTGGACCTAGAACCTGACATCGAGGCAAGAGCCACATTTCAGTGGTATTTTGTGCAAGCATTTAACCTGTCATGAAAAAATCTAAATTTGTACTGAAGTTAGGGCTTTTTCAAATTTTTCTTTTAAAAAAATCTCTAAATTCATTCAGCCTGGTCTTTAAATGTGAAGCTGTTAAGCAGAGAGTTACTTCCCTGTGTTTCACCCCTCTGCAGAACTCGATTATATTTCATTGCGCAGCCTGAGGCAGGGATACAAAGAAAATGACAAATTATAATGTGCCCTGAATTCCCACTGAAACAGCTTGGCTCGGTGTCCAACTGAATTCATGTCATGGCCATTTGCTATCTAGGATGATGTAAACAAGTCAGAGCAGCAGGAGGAGTCATCTAAGTAGCAGTCCCTGCCTGAAGGCCAGGAAAAGCTCACTGTCGATGAACAAGCAAGGGCATAAATAAGAAGCTATTGCTTTCACAGAATATTTCATTCCCTTTCCCCAAATTCATGTTTTATGAGTTTTCAGATGTCTCATGCCCTGCATGCATTTTCTTTGCTGCTCTTTCTTACCTTGAATATGTACAGCACCTGTGATTCTATGTGTTGGTACTCCCCAGAGACCTCTTTGGCTACCCCTTCTCTCCAACCTGTACTGCTCCATTTCATGTGTTTGTGATTGAAACTCACATTAGCACTGATGAGGGGGAGCTGGTCTGACTTTATTGGAAAATCAAGGAAATGAGGGGGAAGGGGTTACTTCTACTGAAAACGTGCCATTTTGGATATTAATACCAGTGACAAAAACCTCAGAAGATTTAGGCCTTAGTGAGATTAAGATACAGCTTGTGGGTATGAGATGAAGAACAGAGTAGTCCAGTGAAATTGAACCACTATGAGAATGTAAGAGTCTCTCCTTTTATGCGGGTGAGGAAGCAGGAAAAAGCTGTTGGCTGTTAAAGTTGCTCTTAACCAAATATTTTCAAGCCTTCAGAATTAAATGCCTTTTGAGAAAAATCTAAATAAGTTCTTTTTCTTTAACTCAGATTTTTTGTCCATTCACAGCAAGAGAATGAGAAACTGATGTAATTTATGAAGCAGATGGAGTCATCTCTTGCTTCAAAACTAGGTGCAAATCAACCAGATACTGCAGTTTAAACTTTTGGGTGAAATTCCAAAGTGGTATTATAAAGAACAAAAACATTCAAGACTACTCTGTATGTATGGACCTTTACTAAGTTTAGGAGGAAATCTCAGAAGCCAAACAGATCAGTTAGTCAATTTAAAGAATCACTTGAATCTTAAACATGAGTTTGTTTCAGTGATTGCTTCTATCCTAGCAAAGCTGGCCAGCCAAATTCTACCAGAAATGAAGCATAAAAAGAGAAAATATTTTTCAACAGTCAGCAGAGTTATCCTTTAATGGCAGATGGCTTTGCTGAGCTCAAAACTGCCAGAGGTTAGAATTTGTTTCTATAAGTACAGCTTTTGATAAAGAAAGAAGCAGAAGGATTAGTGTATGCAAGACAGGAACCTTAAGAGCATAGCATGGCATGGCAACAGGTTGATACTTCATAATTTTGCTTGCAGGAAGACTCTGCTGGGCTGTATCTGGATAAAAACAAATCCCACTGTTTCGTCACACATTTTTGCCTGGAAAGCAAACTGGCCCCTATAGAATTGATTATCAATGCCTTTTTATTTCACTCATCCATGTTATCAGAAAATCAAACTTTATAGGTTCCTATTCTAGCTGCCATCTGGTCTTTTGACTGATGTGTGCATGCAGTCCTCCAACCACGTAGCACAGCCTGAGTCCCTCCTTTCAAGAATTGGACACTTGTCTTCCTTATCTAACCTGCTAAGGTGTTTAACATCCTTAAATATTCAATGAAGCAGAGTGAAAATTACCCTATAACTCAGTGATTATGAGATTTATTTGAAAGATAAAGAGAACATTACTTCCTGTTCCAGCTAAAATTCATAAAATGTGCAAGCACAACCTCAGGAGAGACTCAGGGAACTCTTTTCTTCTGAACTAGACCAGAACTCCAGACCACAAGCTTGGAGACCCTTTATGGAAATAGAAAATATGGGTTCAAATTCACAGAAGAACCAGTCCTAGTTTAATTGTACCCTAAGTGAATCCCATAAGTTCTGGGTCTCTAGATACTAAATATACTACTGGCACCTCCATTATTTAAAATGCTACAGTTTAAAAAATATATCCATCACTTACCTAACATGCTTGGACTAATTAAACAATTTTTTCCAAGGATTAATTTTTTTGTGCGCATTTGTCACAGAAAGTAAAATAGTTTTGGCCTAGCCAGAATTATATGCATCTCTTTTCAGTAAAGTTTTAACTTTTGCACTGACTTGGCGCCCTGCAATGAAAGATTATTGAACCAAAATCCCAGATACTACTGAGTAAAAAGAGAAGTACAAAACTGCTGAAACAAATTCACCCTTTCTGTAAAACAGAGCCCTGCTCATCTATGTTAGCAAATAATTTGAGTTTTCATGTTTGTCTTGTACCACACAAAGTATATTACATTGCTACAATAAGAGAAACTATGTTGGGGTTTTCTGCAGTGAGTTCTATCCATATGTTGTTGACTGATTTGGAAAACTACTTTTACAGAATTTGTTGCTTAGCATTAATAGATAAATTTGCTGAAGCCTAAGGCACAAGCTGTGAACTTTCACCAGATGTGCTGAACTTTACACTCTGTCAAATAAGAGAAGACCCCAGAGCCAGTTCAAGACGGAAGATAAGGAATTCATTAACAGAAGCTGCAACCTTAGAAATAAGAAACATTTTACTTAGAGGCAAGCAAGGGACACAATGAAGAATGGGAAGTGCTCCCAGAGCCTCATATGGGGAACAACTGGTCCAAACAGTCACATGAAGGCTGGGGAATTCAGATTGTTTGGGTATAATCAACCAGGGACTTCTTTGTTGAAGGTTCCTCTTCAGAGGCACCCAGCTCCAGCTATTACACCATTTAAAAAAAGTACTTTTATAGAGGAATCTTTCAATTTAGGAATTCAGCAGAAACCCAGATTCAAAGCCTGCCATGGTGGCTGGCACATGTAGTTTCTATAGATGGAAAGGCATGAATTTATTAGCAGAGACACACCACCAGTGCTGTCTGAAGTATTAATGTGTGTCTGCAATGTATGCTCTGCAAAGCAATTTCTAGCATGGCACTTCCATCAGGCTGGTGAATCTGTGTGTCTGATCCCGAGTCAACACACACACAGCTCAGCATCTCATCCCACATCTGCCTCTTTGAAGCTGTCTGTTACTCCTGCAAGGATATCTGATTATGACTCAAAGAGCAACGTGCTTTTCTCTAGGGGTCATCCCTCTCTGATTTTAAAATTTCTACACAGAACAAGTGGTTGCAAAGCAGAACAAGCACCAAGACGTTTCATTTGCCGTTAATAAGTAAAGAGATGTTAGCAAACAGCAGGCTGTAGAGAGATCTTTTTCATCTAACCCAGGAAAAAAAAAATCAAATTATTAGGAAAAGAAAATAAAATAAAAATAAAATCAATCAGTACCTGTAAAGCTAAAAGACTGTGAAAGGCAAAAAACTCCAACATCTCCTTGAAGCTCAAAGATAGAAGCCTTTGATAATGGCATTTTTAAAACCTCTCGCCTCAGTTTTAAACATAGCTCATCTTTTTCTGACAGCTCTTTTGTCTAAGCAGAACCATTTGGGAAACCCTTTTCTCAGCTTGATAAATCTGAATCACTTTTTACCACACTTGCAAAAAGCTGATGAAAATATCCGCGTTGCTCAGGAGTAAAATGACAACTAAAACGCTGAAAGATGACATATGTTTTGTGTTAGGCTGCCAGGCAGATATATCTGACACCTCAAACATTAGGATTACTTCTGTGTTTTGTGTAAGAAACCTTATGCCAACAACATTCAGCACCATAAAGAAGCAAAAGCAGAAGGATCAGCCACAGAACTGAGCAGGCTTGTAGGTGGATAAGCAGGCATATGCACAGCCTGGGCTCTTGCTCAGGCAAGCCATGCTTCTTTGTTCCTTGAGTGGAAGATAGTGTTTCTAGACCTTTTGGCTGGAAGTAAGAACTCTCATTTCCGGTACCTATGGGTGAATGCAAGCCATGTGGTCTCCTCAAGCTGGGAGTGATGCTCTGCTAAACAGCTGGCTAAATATTTTCTGCTTTTTACATTTTCTCCCCGACATTCTCAGTACATTCCTTTGCCAACACAGCTGCAAGTGCCATATTGCCTTGTGGAAACAGCTACAGATGAATGGAGGGAGAAAAGACAACCAAACTGAGCCCTGTGGATAACATATGCCAGGGAGGCATTGGCTGCTTTTCCACTGGGCTCACCATGGGTACAGGATGGCAGCAAGGGGCAAAAGCAGAGCCACCCTCCTGACACGTGAATATGAACAACAGACCTGCCACAAGTGCACTCAATGTCTGAAAATAACAGGCAGGTGTGCTCCTCTAGGCCTGCCCTACCTCATGGTGGTATTTAGTTGGCATCCACGACGGGCACAGCTCCACCTTGTGAACTCTGCTCCTCCCCCTGGTACAGACAGGATTACTCCCACAAGGCAGAGCCATTTCTGGCATCAAAATGTGTCTGAACATACAGTTGAGGGTAAATAATGTTTCTCTACTTCCAGTGAAATGAAAATGCATTCAACCTTTTTCTAATTATAGAGTAGAACACAACAGAAATGCCATTATGAGATTTTAGAGTTCTATTTTAAAGGTCTTAGACGGAAATAAAGTTTCAATATTACTAATATGAAGCGTTATTGCTGCAAGTCCACAGTGCTGACACTGTTCCTGTGAATTTAATGTCCACTGAGTGTGTTATTAAAGAATATAATTTCAAATTTTAACAATGTCTAAAATGATGGAGAAGCATGTAATGTCAAGCTTTTAACTAGTTTCCTAGATGATCTCAGGTCAAACCAATGTTCTCCACACCAATAAAGTCTGTAACTTTATTTCTTTATTAGCAGAAAATAAGTGAAATCTGCTAGAAGTTGTATATCACTTATGTTAAGTTCTTGCTAGCAAACATGTTTTTCACATACCAAATCAACACAGTTCTATTGTAACAGCCCACCGGCTAGATCAGCTGTGGCGCATACACTTTGAATAATGAACTCACACTATTTATTTTTCTTGATATATTTGCCCTGTAGACAACCATACAGCTGACAACTCACCACTCCTAACTATTTGTAGGCTGGCAGATGGGAGGATGCTGGAGGTAGAATGTACAGAGGTGTAGAAAAAGTGATAAGGCACCTTCAAGATAGTTAAAGGAAGGTCCTAAAGTATCTGAGTTCCACAGCACATTTTTGAAAGTAGTCAGGCACAGCAAGTTCTTAGAAAACTCAGGCTGCTATCTATCTTCTGCTGTATGTTATTGGACTATTGACTCCTGAAGAGAGGGTAGAAAACCAGAGGAATTACAAAGACACAGGAGTTGGTCAAAGACAAGCTACTGGCTCTACTCATTTTTCATCTTAGAAGTTTTCTCCTTCCTCTCCCCCTCTGCCACATGCTGCACTACATTTTGATTAAAGGCTCTAACCAACTACACATTTCATAATTCTGTAAGGCATCTAGCTGTTCAGGCTAGACTTCCTTTGCATTTTTGATCAGGACACTGGAAGTGATGAAGCGCCGAGAGCATGTTAAGAAGCTGCTGCAGAACTGATGTAGGTGAGCCCAGAAATATCAAATGGTGCACTCCAGGCAGACAGCCAGAGAAACAGCATCTCTTATGGGGGATACAGGTCTTTTGATAGCACCAGATGAGTCTGTTAGTGCCAAAGTCTCAGACATTCAAGTTCAAACCAACCAATGCTTCTGGAAAAGGATGGTGCAGCCTGGGGGTTAGGATTTACTCACTGCAGATATCTCCCTCATCTTCTCCCTCAGCGCAGTCCTGGATGAAGTCACACGCCTGCCCCAGCCTGATCACTGTTCCATTCCAGCAGCTGAAGGAACCCTCCAGAGCCATTTTTGAGAGAGAAGCAGATCCTAGAGAAAAAGAAAAAAACAACAAAAACACTTCAGATAACCAAATTGCCTTCCTTTCAATCAACAGGTCCTGCATAACACTGAAGGGATGAACATCTTGTGAAATTTTCTCAATTCAATACTTACTTGATAATTATTTTTCTGACCTAATTAATCTTGTCAAATGTCTAATAGTCCACCGAATGGAGAATTTTAGTTCCCTAGGCCTTTCTGGTGCTATAATATGGAAGGCAGATTTGACCTCTGGAGGGCTTAAATCCTGCAGCCTGCTCTGGTACTTCTCAAGAACAATACAATACACTCGATAGGTTTTTCATTGTGTGTGAATTTATTGCTGCACTGACAGTCCTGAAGGCTGATATCCTCTCCATCTAGGTCAGGAGTAACATGGCTACAGGATTTAGAAAGAGCACAAGCTTTCATCATGCTCTCCTGGCAACATGCATTACTTTTGCTTTGGGTGTATTGTGTTGTCATATTCTCTGCAGGAGAGAAAAGAGTTCAATCTCTACTTGCAATTTTATTTCTCTCCTACTCCTGCTCCTGCACTCCCTTGAGGCAGGGAGCCCACAGCAGACTACGTCTACCAAGAGACAGAAGTCACCAGTTCATTTTACCTGAGCTAAGCAGCAAAAGACATCCAGCAATGTGCAAAGGAGACATCTCCTATGAAATGAGGTCACCAAATATTACAATTAGAGGTCAGTGTCATCCACTCAGAAATGATCCTGAGTAATTTTCCCTAAGAACCATCCTTTTCTGGAGGCACTTGGTTCCCTCGACAGCTGAGAAGTCAGACATCAAGTAGCCTGACAGGTATAATTTTCCTTACTGTAGGAATTCTCTCCTCCTTTGTGATGATACTTAGGACAAGGCTGGTTTTTTTCATCTTTTTTTTTTTATTTTTTTTTTTAAGAGGTCCATGCTCTAGATCAGACACCTGAAGGAGGCAGGAAATAGTTCAGCAGCATCCTGAAGTCAGTGTGTATGGGGGAGCCTAAGCTTAAGAAATGCCAGAGTTCCTTCCACAAAAATCTGAATGTGGATGCAGTTCACTGACACCTTCCTGAATCTGCCAGGAGATGCATCCAGTCACTGCTGGAAGACAAGCTGGAAGAACAAAGAGATCTGTGCTGTAAATTCCCCATTGCAACAATAACTGCCCTGTCTCCTATTAAATGGGTAAATGTTCCAGATTAAACCAAAGCCTCTGGGCAGAGAGAGCCATTGTTTGCCTAACTCATCCATGCTCACTAAACAGTGCAGCTACATCATGTTCTCTGGTACTACAGGGAGTTGGAAATCACTGGCGATTCAATTAGATATGCACTTGATATTTTTATTTATATTGCCTGCCAAAACTAAAAATTAATGAAGCATGTAGGAAAACAATCACTATTTCTCTTCCAGCTTATTTTATGGTGCAAATCATTCCGGAGTGAGGGGAATACATGCCAAACTTTATTAATAAAGGATGATGGATCCTGAAAAAGGGTGCTCTGTGTTATCGTCAGGTCAGTTTTTTTCCCCTCCCTTAGAGCAATTCTGGCTTGCCACATACAGGCTGCACAACACCCTTGTATTCCAGTCTGGGTCAAGGCATGTCTACAGAGGAGAAGCTTTGCAGGAAAAATAGACCAAGTAACTTGGAGCTGGCTGCTGACAATTTCTGTGGGCTCCTTGGTGAGGGTTTAAGGCAGTGAGATGGTATCTCCCTTGGCTTTGCTGAACTTCCCACAAAAAATGAACCTTCAGAGACACCACTGAGAGCCTTTCCAATGTGAGGTGCAAATCTCCTCACACGCCACAAGCCAGACACTTGGGGCTCAGGTCAGTGTGCAAATGGGCACTACAAAGCTGTAAGAAGGGACTCTGCTAACTCAGCAGGTGATCCCTTCTCCTAGGGATGTGCAATGAGCCTGAATAGCACCCCATTGTTGGAAGTATCATCTGAAGAAAAGTTAGGAGACCTGTCCCAGAGCACTTCCATGAATTAGCGACATCATGACACACTTAAAAGATCCTTATGTCCTACAGAAATTCAGAAGTACTCTTGTCTCTCTGAATTACCCCACAGATGGTTTTGAACCCCATGTTTAGTACCAGCTTTCATGTCCCACTCAGTTTATGTGCAATCTTTTCAGCAATGTCTGTGTTTTACTTCAGCAGCTGCAGAGACACACAGAGGTTCAGAGGAGTGGTTATTGTAGGCAATGGGGTTGTTCTGTTTACTCAATTAATTATAACTTTTTAAAGGCACTCACTTTTACAAGCACACAACTGCATCAATACTAATTATAATGGAACCAAGGCATTCAAGAGAACCTACTTGTCTTCCCAGGTGTTTTTTTTTTTTTGCAGCCTAGGGGCACAAATCTCCTGAAGCCAACAGACTGTACTATTTGAAATATGTCAGTTGCAACTGGGAATCAGGCAATTCCAGGAGCTATTCCTCCAAAACAAAGCAGCAGATTTGCATGCTCATTCATCTCTGTGGAGATGGGGCTTGAATTAGCTCAGATTTGCATTAGACCAACATATACGTGTTCCTTGTATAGGTTAGAGAACACAAATAGCAAAGCTGCAGCCTGTGGAATGGCTGGGCTCTGTTTCAGTACATGATTTATTCTCATCTTGTTTGCTCGCTTACTGTGAGCACAAAGGCAAAATGAATTGGAGAAAGGAGATGATTAACTAGTAAAACAAACAGATAACCAAAAAAAGCCCAAATACAAATAATCCTTTTAATGGGCCACTTAATGCAGATGTTTGCATCCAAGCTCAAGGAAACTCAAATTTTAATTAAAATACTTTGCAAGAAAAACAGACGTTTGATCTTTTCAGTTCCCAGACCAAATTACTCCTGGCAAAGTGAACCAGAATGACCTGGATTGCTGAGTGAAGTGGCCTCAACTCACACACAGAAGACGTGTTAGGAAAGGAAAACGAATGGTATCAAATAAGTATCAGAGTAAAATTTGTGGGAGACATCCTTTATATTTACAGCAGTGTTTATGTAGCCAGTGGTATCCATAAATTACAGCAGTAATTAAGCTGTACCACGGCTGGCTTGGAGGCTTATAAATCATTATTTAAACAGCAGCATTAAATAAATGGCATTTCAGGTTCTAAATTGAAAGTAGAAACAACTCCTTGGGGAACAAGTGCTGACTTTGTACCTCAGAGGTCCTGCTTCTCAACACAGTCCACCGAAGCAGTGTTCAAATCCAGTAACCAGACCCTGGACACAGATGACAGACTGGGATCTTTACTGCCCCTGCTTTTGGACTTAGTTTCCATAATTCAGGATGGAAAGAGGAAGATCATGTGGCTTAGCTTATGCAGGATCAGCAACTTACTGCTTGCACTGTGGGACCCAAATGGATGTATTTCAATTCTCAGCAGATTTCTCTGCCTTGGGTTTCCTCTTCTCTCCCACCCTGTCCCTTGACCAGCAGAGAAATCACAGTATGCTGGCAAGCTCTGGTGAATCTGTCTCTGAGGAACCTGGCTAGAAAGATCGTGGTATTTGATCACTGCAAAATGGGAACCTTCACCTTCCTTCCACCACATTTGGCCAGGTGGGATGGAAGAAATTCTTGCAGGCATCCACAAAAATATATCTTATCTGGAAAACTGGCTACCCTGCTAATTATCATGCAGAGTTTAATGAAGCTGAACATAATTACACCTTCACATGCTACATTCAACTTCTTAGACCATAATTTTTAATTCTACCAAAAGCTTCTGGGACAAACACAGTCAGGTGAAGCACTCCTGCTGAGCACACATTAAAACAGAAGAGCTTAATAGGACAGTACTTGGTTGCTGTTTCAAAATTGTCTCATCTGTACTCTGCAAAAATTCCGAAGACCTGGGATAAATGTACAGCCTTGTCACATTTTACCAGCAAGCAGCTTCTCTCTGGGCTATCCTTGCGGAGCCCATTTTAGAGTGGAGTTTATTTCAGTGGTTCTCAGGTTCTCCCTTATATGCTCACAATGTGAAAAACTTCCATTTTTAATTGCATATATGTAGCAAAAAATACCTACCCATGGAAGTCCACTGTGTTTATCTAACCATAAGCGTTACCTCTCACAACAGAGAAAGTTTCCTAGTATTTGATTACATCTCTTAAAAAATATTTTCCAATGGGCTAGTATGCCCATTGGGGCTTAATATGACTCCACTAAATATCACTAAAAATCTGGGATTGCATAACCTTATTGATAACGTGTGCCTGTCACAGGTATTCGCCATTAACTTCTCAATTTCACCTGCCCCTCCTTTGGCTTGAGTTCAAAGCTTTGACTCAGATATTTACAAAAACATTACTCGGGGGATTGAAAGGTTGTGTGAAAACAGAAAAGCTGCTGTCTAGCTATAAAAGGATACTGAGAATTTGGGGGAGTTTCTGAATACTGATTTTTCCATGACTTGCCATTTCTAATGGCTACATATTTCCTCACAGCACAGACATTCAAAGGCTGCTGGCTCACTTTGTGCTGAGGATAGCCATATTCCAGGACAAAGTAAATTTACTATTGATACAAGTCACTAATACCCATGCTTTCACCATCAGAGAAGTTGGATGTTGTGAAAAAAATAAAGGAGGAAAGAAAGTGAGAGAAATGAAAGATAAGTTCATGTTTGAGGGGAACTAAGCCATCCTTGGCAAATGGCCATTGAACTCCACATGATACAGGGCAGATCACATAAATCTGAACTTTCACAGCAAGCTACACTGCTCTCATTTCCAGCCACCTACCCCAGGACACCTGTATCCAGATCAGCAAGGAACCCCAGCACTTGCAGCTGCAAATGAGACCAGTGGGAGAAATACTTGGAAAACACATTGTCCTCAAAAAATGCTTTGAAAAAAAGACTGTATTCCATGTTTCTCACACCAGGCAGCCAAAAGTGGTCAACACTTCATAATTTCTGACTTTAATATTTGTAACAGCATTGTTACTGTTACTGTCATTGCCTAAGGATGCATTTGTAGGAAGAAGTGTTCTCTTTTTTATTAGACTGCCTGCTACAGGCAGAAAAAACAGCTCATGTTTGTAAATGCCTGAAAGCTCACCCATTTTTCCAGTTACATAAGCTGCCTTTAATCTTCTTACTTCACTTCCTAAATATAAATGGGAATAAACTCATCACAAGAGCTCTGTGATCTTCATTTCATTAACATTTGTAAGGAACTGAGATGCTATGATAACTGGCATGAAAAAACCAGTAAGGAAATTATTTACTCTGTCTTCACAGTACAGCTTGAATAATTTACAGTATAAAATGAACACACCTTTGATGAAAGGAGGACAGAGGGCAGCAAATAACTTCCCATTGAGAGAGCACCCCCTGCCCTGCACACTAAAGGTGCAGCATTCCCACAGTGAGTTACTACAAGAAGAGAAAACCTGCTCATTAGAGCAATGTAGAGACAGAATTTTTATCTCAAAGACAGTGTCAAGATTTCAAAATATATCGAACCAAAAAATGAAAGTGCCCAAACCCAAAGTTCTCACAGAATAAAAGATTCAAATAAATTCCAGGCTAGAAAACTGACTTCAGAGGTTTCAACACATAATACTCTCATAAACTCAGAAATTTCAAAACACTTGAATTAAGACAAAAATAAAATGTTGGGCAGGAAACTCAAGAGGGAACTTATTGGTTTGGAACACACTCATGCCAGTAATTCAGCCAGCTCAGTGCTTTCCCTCTCTGCTGCTTCAAAGTAGGGAAGCTGTGTTTAGTATACAAATTTTAAACATCTGCTCCTTCAGCACTGCCTAATGCCAGCAGGATTGCTTACACAGAAGAGAGCTCTCAGCACACCTGAGGAGCTGGCACTTGCTCGCTGCCACATTTCAGTAGCAAGAACTCTCTCCAGAGTTGCGCAGCATTCAGATTATCCAGGCCCTCTGTGTTCTCTCAGAAATGTTTTTGACCTGGTCTAGTTGCTTTTCATACCTTTTGACTGAATGACTTCCCAACAATAGTGTTGGTGTGATGTATATTCCCTGAATTTACAGAGAAAAATAACTTCATTGAAAAACTATAATGAAACAAGAATGTGGAAACAGAAAGTTAGATGGATTTCACACTTTCTCAATTTTCAATTAGGAAAGTTGGCTGAGGGTCTTCATAGTTCCTGAGACAACAAAAAATCATTGAGTGCAGTAAATGACATGATAATGTTTTCCCCTATTAATCTTGCACAAAATCCATCTGCTTCTTTTGTTTTTTTGCTAGGGCTAACATATATATTTTTTCTGGTGATTTGCTTACCAGTCAATAAGCAGCTCCAACTGCACATCCAATAATTGACAGTAAATAAGTAAACAGCAGCAGTGAACTTTATAATGACAGTGCGATTTTCCATCATACATTGATACCTACATATTCCGTGGCATCTACTAAATTCAAAAGGGCCAAAAGAGATGGAAAATACTTATTTTATGAAATACTGTGCATATATAGTCACTGGACTTTTTTAAAATTTCATCTAACACAGTAGATCTTTAAGGCTTTCATTCATAAATATGAACATTCTGACTTAGAATAATCCAGTGGGATAAAATAATTTTATTAAAATCTCATTTCTTTTGGTTGCTTTCCATTGCCCTTGTTTCAATATCAGGCTGCATTTGCTGTTTGTTTCCCTTTTCTCTCGGATACAAATGCATCTTTCTAGGTACCACTGCATCTTTGTGTGATTAAAAAAAAAAAACAAAAAACAAAAAACAAAAAACCCTCTCCACTAGGTTTCATGTTTCTCCTACAATAAGTGAATACTATATATTTGTAACAGTAAGCTACTGCTTAAAAGAAAAAAAAAAAAAACCAAAAAATTCCCACAAAAACAAAGCAAAAAAAAAGCTTTTCTGTGACTTCCTGTGAATTTTTCAAAATTCGTACTTTGTAGAGGGAAAATAAAACAGTCCAGCTTCTATTATTAGCTCTGCTATTCCCATCAGACTTTTCTGGGTCTGAATAGGCTTGGAGACAAGCTCTTACCAGGGAGCAATCTTTTCCATGGGAAACACCAGCAGACTGATTGCTGGCTCACTGAAAGATGAATGCTGTTTGCCACACGCAGCGGGCACTGACAAAATCATGAGGTGGTTAAGATCACTAGGCTTATTTACAGACAACAGGAGCAGATTTAGCACAGGTCCTACCTCAGCAACAGCCACAGAACTGAATGTGAAATAAAACAAGGCTGCTGGAGAACAGACAAGAAAATTGTGCTTCCAAACCTCATGTGTGCCTCTTGGGGAAGCTGTAAGAGCTGATTAGATAGGAAATACATGTAATTTTCCACCTTTTGCTTCTTAGGAGGCTTAGTTCAAATCCATTTTCAATTATTAAAGTAAGTGTTATCTTTGCTTCTTCCAGTCCTGCAGTTCCAAGCACAACCAACACTGTCACTATACACAGCAGATTTTTTTCAATTCTTGGTCCTTAAAAACAGCACAGCTAGAAAACCACAAACATCAATAAAATTTTAAAGATGATGAAACTGAGGTACTTGGCAACCAATTTCAGTTACATAAATAAGCCTGTAAATTGCCCAAACCAGACAATCTCTCTGACTCCCCCTGCTTCCTGTACCAGTTGGACTGAAGATGCCCAGATTCAAGGAAAAAGAAGAGAAGATTTTCATATTTTCAGTTCATCAAGAGCTGATTCCACACAGGTCAGATATAACCTCTCTCTCAACCCTGCAACAGCAGCATCTCAGCAAGCTCTCTTTTAGCATTGCCAATCCAGTTAACAAAAGAGGTATATTCATATGCCTGTTTATGAAAAACACAAAAAGGTATGAGACTTAACTGTATTCAAACAGCATTTTAGATAGGAATGAGATTTTTCATTTCTAAAATGCAATTCTCTTTCTGTAACTGTTTTAAGCAGTCTCTTTGCTTTAGCTGTTAGCAGTTTTAAGGTTTTTGGCCTTACTACAAATGGGTTGCTGGGGGTGGTGGGTGAAATATCACAAATCAGCACAATCCTGAGCATGCATATGTGGTCCCTCTCAGCAGAGTGCAGGGACCCATCCTCACACCACAGCCAATCCCTTACTGTGCAAAGCAGTGGCCCCACAGCAGAAGAGCAATTGTTGCTCCAGGTAGAAGCAGAAGCTTGCATGGGGAAATAAGTTTCATGTTGTGCCCCTTTCTACTGTGCCAACTTCTGCAGTTGTTTGAAGGCAACAAGTTGGCATCAAGCAGCTGATTTCCACTTTGGTTGAAAAGTGAGCAACGATACCTCCAACCCACGAATAATGAGCAAATAGAAATTGCACCTGAGTGCTTGAGGTGAGGGAGAGCAACAGCTACACACAGCAGGTTTGCCACGGGGAGGGACCTCATGTGCATGGATGCTGCTAGCTTTTGGTTCTGGGGAAGCGAGAGGAAACTCGGTGTCACCCTGTCTCCACACATGGCTGAACACCAGGAGGTCATGGATGCAGTGACTCACGAGTGACTCTTCCAGCTGGATGCACCAACAACTGCCAACATCTTAGTGCTCCGAAGCCAGTCCAGAGGGACGGAGGGCCAGCGCAGTTCTGTGCGCTTACGTTCCAGGCTGTGCTTCAAGGCCTTGCTACGCTTCAATGACATTATCCCAGGAGCAAAGCTGTTGAAGCTCAATGGCCCTCAACAACAGAAAAGAGCCTGGAGGAGGAGGACTCCTTCCTAGAGTCCATGTCTCTGCCCGAGGACCTCTATTAATGTTTGAACGTGTACGAAACTTATGAAAACTGGGAACACTTACTGAAAAAAAATAGATGTCAGTGAACAACAAAGTGATTAGCTCTGTGTAAACCAAGGCACATACTGAAGATATCAGGGAAAAATGGAAGAAGGGATAACGTTACAATTCCAACATTACCACCCTGGTTTCAGGCAGGATCTCTAACCTCTTGGGGCATGCTGAAAACTCTTTGATTAATGCTTTCCACGAGATCACTTTCCAAAAGTACAAGGAGATGCAGACAGGATTGCAAGAGTCGACCAATATCAGTACAGAGACTAACCATGCCCTGAGGCTGAGATGCCTGTGGGCTGCCAGCAGCAGTAATTAGACAAAGAGTGGATTAGTTAAATAATATTATAATGGCTTTTGAGCTTCTTTTAAATACAGTGATAGGAATTTTAACAAATTGTTGCTATGAGTAAAGACAGATCAAGGAGACAAACCATGTCTTCTCCCTCTCTCTCTGACTCTAGGTTTTTTCTAAGACCTTTACCCTTCAATGAATAGAGTGTGCAATCAACTCTCAGGAGATTTTGTACAATTACTCAGAATAAGCTGCCATGTTCTCAGAAGTTCTCATCTTTAAATTCAGCACCATTCGGCACCATAAAGCATATGTCTACCCAAAATATCCCTTTACATCCTCTTTGTCAATAAGCTTTCTGTTCAGTGAAAGCTCCCCTTCAAGGTTTTTCCAACTCGTTTTCCCCCCATTTTGCTAACTTATTCAGTTGGCTATTAATTAATCACTTAATTACTGTCAGCAGTAGTATTAAATTATCACAAACTTGCTACTGCTGTTATTATGTAAAATGCTCCTCCCAGCTGGGTAGGTTTCAGCAAATCATAACACCTTGTTGACTTTAGATAAATCTATTTATAAAATGCAAATGCACCTCTTCCTGGCAGGCAAATCCTTTATAACTGCTCAGTGATTCGTTATACAAAATAAAGAATTAGCAAGACACACAGCTCTTCATCAAGTCCTAGCAAACATAAACATTTTGGTAAAAAACTAGTGATAGAGAATATGAAATGGTAGCCCCACTGCAAAGTAAATAGGGTTAGTCTGGTCTCGTGGCAGAGTACCCTCAAATAACCAGCCATAAATGCACAGTATTCCAAATGACTGGCAATCAAAAAATAATTAGGTGCACCAGGAACCAAGAAAAGAGAAATATAAACCAATTTACCAGCTATAGGAAGCAATGAAATTATGTATACACTCCACCAAACATCTACTGGATCATGGTGCAGTTTCAAAGAAGGTATTGGCAAAAATCATCACCAGTTTAGGAGAGGGTTAGAGTAAGCAAGCTGTACTGGGCAGGACACACTTGACAGTACAAACACACTGAATAAGAAAAAAAAAAGAACTACCAAACTTTCTTTTGGACATAACCTAGACTAAAGGAGAGCTAGAAGCTACTTTACATGTGTCTACATTTGATCTTGAATTACTAATTTAAAAGACTAAATAACCATTAACATTTATTTTTGTACACATTTCATTAGGAATTCTCTCTGGCAGTGGCTATCTGGACAAGGGCAGCCATCTTAAGGGACAGACACTCTTCCTGTTTCTTACTCTGCCCCACTGGTCACTGTATTTGTACTTCCATTCACCTTAAGCTGCCCATGGTCCTCTCTGTGCTACAGTAAAGTTATACTGAGTGCAAAGGTTTTATATTCCCACTATATATTTTTTACAAAGAGAATAGTTAAAATACCTGACTTCCAGCTCTCCCAGGGCTTTAACTTAATGGGATGTGGATGCAGTTCACCAGCCATAAAGAATGTCACTGGCTTACATCACCGCAGTATCTCAAAGCCAGGAAGGCAAATTGTAAGACACAGGCAACCTTCATACAAAAAGTTTACTGAAATACCAGCAACAAAATCAACTGCCCTACTCCTTACACCAGGAAAAATGTCTTGCCTCCTTTCCCAGGATCTCTAGAGAGACAGCAGTAGGACTCTTATGCAGCTGCAGTTTCTGCAAAGACTCTCAACTCCACTTCCACCATGCCCTTCCTTCCCATCCCACAGGTCATTACTGCTGCTTTTTAGTGAGCAATATAATTTTAAACAGTCTGTCAATGAGGTATCACAAAGATGATAAAAGTGCCTTGCCCTAGCATCTAATGTGGATAAAATCAATGATCCAAGGTCCCCTGGGTGGTGACAGAGTCAGAAATCTCAGAGGGCTCTGGGCCCACAGCAGCAGCTGCATTCCCTGCTCAGCAGAGCAGTAGGGCAGCTAAGGGAACTGAGACCTGGCAAACACAGGGTGCCAAATCCAAGTTATCAGTCATCCAGGGTATTCTTGGAAATAAAAAGCCTGGTATCCTTTCCCCAGTACTCAATTAAATGAAGAAAGAATTAAATAATCAAGGACTGAGCACAAAACAGTCCAAATACAGCAGCCCAGCATCATTTCTTGGGATCCTTCAAACCAGACTCCATCTGTGTGTGCAGGGGCCTTGCACTGCTAGCAAATCACCTCCAGAAATGCTGCCTATCAAATCAGCAATCTGATGATCAGGATTTCCAAAATGGTTCTTCTGTTGTGACCTTGGATGAGTCTTTGCTTGACAAAGACCTTGTATAAGTCTCTTTCTGCTGTGATAGAAAAAAACCCTAAAAATAATTTTGTGGGGAATATATGACCTTGTTACTTTTTAGAATAGCATAATTTTTTCACAGAAAAAAAAAAAATCTCATTTTTAAGAGCTATCGAAAATGAAAATGTCCCCTGTAGAGGAAAATGTTTGCTCAGCAGTACTTCAAAAGATTCTATTTGACCTGAAATAAAACACTGGTTAGCTTCAGGAAACTTGTTATTGTTCAAAATTTTTTTTCAGTTCATATATTTCATGCTTTCTTTATGCCTTTTAACATATTTTCCAATAAAAAAACCTCCTAGAGTCCAGAGAAAAGATGTGAAAACCTGGTTTCTTCCATTAATTTTTTTGTTTTGTTTTGCCAAGACACATATTAAGTCTGCACTTTGAATAGATTTGTCCCTCCAGGTTGCTTTTTTACCAAGGTAGAATAAAAATGAACACGCTGCTTACCCCGTGTAACACCATGGAGGCTCTCCAGTGGAAGGCAATACCAGAGGGTGTCACCAAATGCTGATCACAAGCACAGAGGGTGACAGAATCACCGCAGTCATTGCCACATGCTAATGCAGCATCTGTCTGAGAAAGCTCTGGGTCTTTGCAACTTAGTCTTGTCCCCTGAAATCTCCTCACTCAGAGCACCAAAGACACAACTTTTTACCATATTAGCACTGACAGGGCTGACAACGTTCTCTCCATCTGGCACACATCAAACCATGCAAATATTAGCAAAACTCAGGTTTAGCTGAGGGAACCTCAGATGTGGAAGGCAGCAAAAAACCAGCCATGAGGCCTGCACAGTCTCACGTGGGCACTGTGGAGTTATTATCCTGCTATTTCCATCTCAGTGAGAAGCAGCATGGAAAACAGTTAAAGTAAACTCAGCATTAAAAATTTCACTGACAATTAAGATGACAGATTAAACTGATCTACATGCAATCTGCAAACTGATCAGGCATTCACTGATTAATGCAGTAAATTAGATACTAACTTCTCTCATGCAATGTCATAAATCACTACCTTCACTCAGCAATGCATATTTGGTGTCAAACAATTTTTGATGCTAAGTTATTAAATTTTCTGTAGATGAAGCACTGAATATCTGTTACAGTTTTAGGATGAGATTATGAAAAGACTCTTTCAATTTCTGATCAGAGTTACTTGATATCATTAGAATCGCTCAGATTTCCAAAATTCAAGTGGAAATTGCTTTTCATTGTAGTGAAAAACAGCAAAAGAAACCTAACAGCAGCAAGTCTGGACCCAAACATCTTTTAAGTGGACACACACATTTGAAGGTAGAGAGATGCTTTACAAACATGATCTATTTCTCAGAAATGGTGCCTTCATGAAAAACCCGTCTCTAAGTATTACAGATACTTGGTAAAACACAGAGCTCCATCTTGAAGAAATTGGCAGCAAGAAATGCCCCAGAAGGGCACTGAGATCTGGGTATTTGGCCCAACTACTGCAAACAAGGCAGAGTCTGTCTCTCATGCTTTTCTATGGATGTTGCTCACTGTGAGTCAACAGACCCCAAGTACTTTCAACTAAAGTGTCACAAATTCACAAGGTGAGGGCACTCCCCTTCACAAATTCCTGGCAGTGTGAGGCTCCAGCCTTAGCAACAACACTTCAGCTCGCAGCTGTCAGCACTAATGAGATAAAGCAGACTGTGGTGAAATCCTGGAGTAATTTGTAGCTGTGGTACAGGTAAGTCCCTCTGGTTGCAGGTAGGCATCCTTCCCCAGATGCATTGGCAGGAGAGGTTATTGCTGCCATCTGTTCGCCACTGCTCTTCCTCCTGATCTGCTGATCAAGCAGCATGTGCAAGTACTCCCTAATTTATTTAAGGCAAAGTCAGACAGGTGACACCAGTACAACAACTTTTACCTATTCAAGGATTTTATGTGACCCTCTCTCATTTCCAAGTGACAGCTGCTCTCTGGGCTGCGTTGAAGCATCTCCCAGACTCATGTGACCCACTGAAAGGCTGCTCTCTAGTCCCTTTTAAAAACCATTATTCTAATACGTGAGATAATTCTGATACATGATAATGTTCTTACTAGCCCATGCAAAACACTTTGTGGAAGAGGGAGTGCTTCCCTTTGCCTTTTTTAAAGAAGGCATACTGTGGAACATCAGGCTGCTAACTGCCATTACCTTTGTAGCTTTGGGAAAACTCAAACACAGCTTCGTCTTTATCTGAGACATTCAGATCAAGTCTGCTTCTAAACCAAGGGGAACGGGGAAAAAAGAAACTGCAAATATGGTCAAGCTCTGAGGAAAATGTGTCTCAATTTAGAATTGCACAAGGGGGACCTCTCTTTAAATCAAATATGTAAATAAAGGGTTTGGGTTATGTACAGGAAATTATTAAAGCATTTTTTATGAAATAGTATTTAATATTATTAAAACAGAGTCATATAACAAAAGGTCCCAAAGGACACCACACTTGGTACAATTTTCTCTTCAGTAAAAACTTTGGTTTAAATTTTTCTGGTAAAAGAAGAAACACTGATTATATTAATATAATGGAACAGAAATTCCCTGACATGCATCTTAACAGTGCATCATGCCTAAGAAGTCCTGTCAGTTGAAATTTAGTCTAGACCTCAGTGATCACCAGGAACTGGATCTGAATTACTTACTCCTGAATGTAACAGGATATCCTTTCAGAAGCAGGCTGAATTAAGGTTCAAGACAAATGCTGCATATAATATAGATCTTAACCTCATTTAGAAGAAATGTTGTTTAAGGCTGTATTAAGGGATTGAGTTACCTCTTCTGCTTAAACAGAAGTGACAGAGTCATTCACAAGGGTAATAAAAATAAACAAGATAATGCAATAGAAGGAATTGCACCTCCTGGTAAGGAAGTAAGTGAAAAGTTAATGTGGATCTTCTATTACCACTCTTTGGAAAGCGGCATGGGATCCAGTCTCTGATTGCAACTCAATTTAAGTAGATTTTTCAAAAGGCCTTATTTGCAGTCTCAAATATGATCTACAGGACTCCATTAGAAAGCTCTGGGTTGAAGCTCTGCTGCTACCAACAACCACTTTACTCTTCACAACCCACTTCTGTATCTGAATGTTCTTCCCTGTAAAAGAACTGTGTTCACTGGGTTTTTTTGAAAATATGCCTTCTTTTCTAGAGCTATTCAAAAAATATCTAGAGAGGCTGAAACAACACAGGGCTGATTTCTGGCTTATAATTCACACAGGTTTCCCAGTGCAGAGAAGCTTCAAGGTCTTACTGGAAGCATCCTGTGGAAGCTACACGAATGAAGCTTGTTTTGGTAATGCTGGCTTTGTAAAGTATGCCTGGATAGCACCATTAATCTTACACTCAACAGTAATTTAATTTTTTTCAGGGTTTATTCTAACAGACTCTGAATAAAGTCCTGCAAACTAATTACTCTAAAATGATTGATCTGGCATGGTAACCAGTTAGTGCTGAAAATGTTCAATAGAGAATCTGTTTGTTAAAGATTCCTTGCCTGAACTCTATTCATTCACAAGTGAGGAACTGGTGGGCAGACTTTATAGATTACAGGTATTAAAGCACCTGCTGGCTTTAAAAGGATAGTGCTGTTAGAAATCCCAGACAACAATTCTTCAACCAAAGCATTGTCCCCTTTCTGACACTCTGATGATGTGATGATGTTAAAGGTGGAATGAATTGCCCTCTGAAGTGCCTCTTTTTCTCTCTGTTGACTACAGAGGGACCCTAGAGACCAGCTTTGACATGATGCCTAACTTTCAGATGGCTGAAGTCACAAAAGATGAATACCATCTTGTCTAACTTCATACAACAAAGCACCTGAATGTCTGAACTAAATCTTGCCTAGAGAGATTGAATCTTGTGATATTGTGAATTAGATGACTGGTTTATTATACAGATTTTATTCCCTGACAGTTCAGTTGAGGTCTAGACTGAGAATTGCAAACTGAATTAGCTTTGCAAGTTGGAGTTTAGGGGAAGATTTTTTTTTTTCTTCTGAAAATATTTTCTGGCCTTTGTTCAAACACTGAAAAAAGCAGGCAGCATTAGCACAATGTAAAGGTGCTAAAAAAAGGTCACTTATATGCTATTAAGATAAAAAAGTAGGGAGAAAGGAAGAAGTCCATTGCTTGGCTCTGTAAACTGGAAAAGAAACTCTCTTCATTTCATTTGAGACTACTGTTTTGAGATGGTATAGCAATATGAATAAATGGAAACCATAATAAACTTCTCTGCAGTCTTTACAGAACAGCATCATGGTGGGCTTGCACTGTAGGAAGAGTTATTTTGCATGACTGGTTAACATTTGGTGGCATCTGCCTCGTCATGACACTTCAGTTTCATTTCAGCAATTACCCTAATTGTCCAGGAAAGGAAGGCACTGTTTACTTGAATATCAAAAAAAGTAATATGAACCAGGGAAAAATGTTCTGAGAATGACAACTGGAATGCATTACTGCTGGTGCCTGGTACTGCTAGGAACAGAAGCAGCAAGAAGAAGCATTTATTATAATTTGAGGGGAGCTACATGAAGCCACAAATTATTCCACATTCTACAAAGCAACAATTAAGATGAAGACTACTTGCTACAACATAAACTTATAATGGAATAAAAATTGCCCTAAAGGTTTTGTGATTAGATTAGACAGACAAGAATGTTTTACAACTATGGGGAAAGAGAAGTAGGCTTGTCCAAATGAGAGGAATTCCTGATTTCACTTGGAAACAGAGAAAGCTAAAGGTGTTCCAAAGATGAAGTAAGAAGCAAACAAAAGATAAATACCATAAACATGGAAGACCACGGCAAAGCACTCTGTGCAAACATGAGCATTGCAAACATCTCTTGGAGCAGAACTTTTCCAACATAGACCAGAAAAGGTTATTTGCATTTCTCAGTTGTCTTAACCAGTTTTTAATGAGAAAAAAAAAAAAAAAGATATAATGGTACAGTAATATGTACAATTGCAAATCCCGTGTCAGCTTCAGCCTCCTCTATTTGCAGTGAAAGAATAGCTCTAACTTAAACCCAACTCCCCTCTTGGCTGTGAAGAGATGAGCAATGATGAAGAAACTGAAGTCCAAATCAGCAATGTTGCTATCAAACCTCTTGTTAGGCTCCTCCTTCTTCAAAAGCTTTTATAAATATATAGGAGCAGCTCTTCAGCTGATGCAAACAGTTGAGGCTCCAACAATGATTGGGATGACGTGCAATGTGCTTTAGTAATTTCACTGGCAGAAACTCCTCACAAGTAACTGCATAGCTACTCACTTCCTTTGCTTTGGAAATAGCTCCCTTGCAAGAAATACTTCCTTCACTTGGCTGTCTAAGCCACTTGGCAATTTTTGCAGACAGGTGAGTCATTTTGCTACTGTTTTGTTACTGATGTGTACAACAAGAGTACACAGGAGGGCTGAGTTAACGCTGTTGCCAAAAATTTGCACTTAATGTTTCTGATCTTATAGCAATTGCTTTCTCTTTGTTATGGTTTCATTAACTGATGCTCATGAACATGTCTACATACACTGTTATTCCATGAGGTACTTAAAGAGACAACAGTGTCCTTGTGTCTTGTTAGAAATCAATAGCAACACTGATAATACTACAGAAATATTGAAATTTCTTTTTCTTTTTTTTTTTAGCTGCATAACCTGATGCTAGATTTATGGAGTTGTTGCTTACAGCTCTAAATGATGTTTTAAAAATCCAGTCCATCCTTTGGGCTTAAGTGCAAGGAATATTCTGTATTCTCCAAGAAATCATTTACTCTGGATTGCGGTGCACCCAATTCCACCAAAATAGCTTAGATCCCAGTATGGCACAACCCATCATCTCACAGAACCAGACAGATTGCTTCTCAACTCTCAGAGTTTTTAGGTATCCAATGAGGTGCATTGTTCATCTGTATTCACATCAAATGAAAGATCTACCACTGATGATATTTTTAGAACATGATAAATGTTTCTTAGAGAGTTGACTAAATTATATTTCCTCGTAGATCTGAAAAACATTTCCAAACCTCTGCCTATGCTTACAAATTCACTGATAGTCCATCAATCATGTTCCATGAACAGTAAACTTCAGTCTGGAATTGGACCCAGGATCCAACTGACTCATTTAATTGCTTGCAACCTCTCAGTTATAGAAAACTTCAGCAGGCAGTAATTTTAAAAAGGGAGGGAGGGTAAAAGGTATGTTTTTAAAATTTCTTTCATGTAATAAAAACTGACTGCAATTTAAGATCTTGCCATCCATGTGTGACTTCTGGATCAATAAGCCTTGCTAGCAGGGCTTTCAAAGGCTCAATTCATAAAAGCCCTGTACACCTCATTTATGGAGGCACTTGGTAAAGCTGCCTCCTTTCTCATCCCCATGATGGAAGGCTTGAAAGTGCCAAGCAGTAATGATGGCATTTTTGAGAACTCCTAGGGGACTAAGGAGTGTGGTTCCCATTGATTTGTGCTCCTAAGTCACTTGGCAGCTTTTAAATATTCCTCTCTCCCCACGTTTTTCACAACTTCAGAGTAAAAGAATCACAACATACATGCTTAATGATACGGGCTGAGATTCTGATGGGCAGCCACTGGTTGTGAGTTTCCAAATACAGCATAAAAGACTTTCATTTGTTGAAAGAGCACACACTGCTTTTCAGAAAACTTCAGTCCCCCTTTACAGATTCTTAAATTTTTCAGGGGACAAAACTCCCTATGCAGTAGTTTTATTCAGTTGTCATTTCTGTTTATGGATTATGGATTTGATTTGGAATTACAAGGTCAAGGCTTCTTGGTTTCAGCTGTTCTATTGCAGACTGTCACTGCATCTATCTGGGTTGGCACTGAGGTGCCACACCTCTCCCATGCTGGATGCAGTGCAGGATTGTAAATGAATGTCCATGGGTTGATTTAGAAATTGGTTTGCTCAGAAAGCTGACTGCAGTAGACCTGGCAGAAACAGAACAGCAGGAGAAAGCAAGCAGGGCTCCTGAGCCAGAAAGGGGAAGGCTTTGGAAAAAAGAGGGAAGAGATGGGACAGGGTCTGCTGCACGACTGGGACATACTTACAGTGAGACCTCTCACACAGAGAAACCAAGTTGGACTTGAACATTTCGGAGGATAAGCCCTCTGAAGTATAGAAGTGCCCTGAGCCAAAATCTAAAGGACTCTATCCTGTCAAGAAAGAGGAGGAATTACATCTTTTTTTCTGTCTTGTATGCATTGCACTACTACAGAGAAGTGATAACCACCTCAGTAGCCACCATTTGTATGTGCCACACTTTAGCAGGCTCTTAAAAAAATAAAGTTCTTGCTGCTGGCACTATTTCATTTTCAAGCAAACACAGAATATCTTCCTTCCTTATTGTGCCATCTTCTCCTCATTCTTGTTCTTCATATTCCAAAACCTATTTTGCTCATTAATGCCTCTGAGGCTCCTGTGAGATGTGCCACAAAAAAGGGACTAGTTTCCATCTGAACATCCTACATATTTATCTTTGCTTGTGATAATTTTAAATGTTAATGAATTAATTCTTGTGCATTTCATTAAACTTTGACAATTCACTGCATTTCTCTCACTTGGTTCCTTTGCCGGTTCAACAGATTATCCACCTAGTTAGTTCAGTCTGGTTGATTGAGTGACTATCTGATTAAGCTTGATTGCTCTAGTTAATTAATTGGATTGTAAATGTTTCTTCCAATCACTTTCTAACTGGTCAAACTTTTTAATCATTTCCACCATCTAGACAAATTATTCCTGCCTGATATCCTGTCTTTCGTTTTCAGGGTTAGCAGTTTATCACCATCCCTCCCTCTCTCTATTACCTGAAGGGATCCTACAAGAAAGAAGTAACGGATGCTTTTCACAGGAGCATGTAGTGACAGGACAAGAGAGAATGGCTTCAGACTGAGAGAGAGGATGTTGAGATCAGATATTGGGAAGAAATTCTTCACTGTGGTGAGGCCCTGGAACAGGTTGTCTGGAGAAGCTGTGGATGCCCTATCCCTGGAAATGTTCAAGGCCAGGTTGGATGGGGCTCTGAGCAACTGGTCTGGTGGGAAGTGTCCCTGCCTATGGCATGGGGGGTTGAAATGAGATAATCTTTAAGGTCCCTTCCAACCCAAACCATTCTGGGACTGTCTGTTTCTCTTCTTTTGCTGACTCAGTCTGACTAATTTCCTTTCTTGATCATCTCCCTCTTCTGTTCTGACTTTCTAAGCTTCCCCACTGTTGCTCAGTTCTTCACAAAGACCACTGCAATTCTTCACAAACATAAATCAAGTTGCAAAGTCAGGTCTTAAAAACTACACACACTAGTCCTATTTGAACCCACAAAACTTTCCTACAGCTAATAGGGAACTTCATGGATATAAAACAAAACTCAGAGCAAAACTACCCCTGACTTTTTCTTTTGCAAAATCAAGGATCTCCATGCCCTTTGTTACAGGCTAGCAGTCTTTTGGGGTTTATTATGGAGAGAAAAAGGGAGAGTGAGTCTGTCATCTACTTACACAGTGGAGTCAGATTGCATAAATCTTTGAATCTGGAGTAATACCAGCTTAAAATCGTTGGGTCATCTGTAAATCATCATTGTCCTTCTCATTTCTCAAGTGATAATAGCAAATCCTATGATTGTTTTAATAAATCCAAGTAGTTAAAACATCACAAGAAGTAAGTGGCAGCAATTAATAGTAATAAAAATAAGTTCAATTTGGGGAAAGCAGATTACAGAGTTCATTTTCTTTCACTGAATCAATGGCTCCCCTGTTGAAATAAGCCTTAATTAAAGGAGAAGGTCAGGATAAAAATCATATACTGCATTAAAAAGATAATGTATTGGCCAATTCTTCAAGGTGTTAAAAAGTACTTAAGACCCACAAGTGCCAACATTTGCAATGTCTCTTGAGCAGTTCCTAGTACTTCTTATGAGCAGGTCCTTCTCTTCAGACTATTAAGGCTTTGGATATTAAAGGCTGAGATTTCTCAGTTCTGTTTCTTAATCCAAGTTACCTAACCTTTTCTGAGTTAGAGAGGATGAACCTGCTTGCTCTGGTAAGGCACACCTCTTTGGAGCTGCTGTGGCAGATTCAAGCCTTTCTGCATGAAAACATCTTATTTAACGATGAGTTTTAAGTGCATTATAAAACATTTCTTTATATCTCCCTCCTCCATATCTTACAACCCTAAATATATTGCCAGTTAATTACTAAATAAAACAATAGGACATTCTGTCCCATTCCTCACCAAACTGACATGGCAGACCTATGAAACCCAAATTCCCTAGATATTGAGGTTTGCTTCCCCCTTGCTGCTCGCTCCTTTGATGAGCACATGAAGGTTCTAAATAGATTAAATTATTCAACATAACCACCACTGTCTAAATCTGGCTCTGCAAGAAGTAGGTGTTCACAGCCAGTAACAGAAATGCATAATCACTAATTCATTACTGCAAGAAGCTACTCTACCACTAATTGAGTTACTGTGCCTTTTCTGGAAGCAATATTAAAACTAAATTTGCTTAATTTTTTTTATCCCTAGCGTTACAATAACTTCATTTTAAAAAGATGAAAGTGAAAACAAAGATAAGCCCCATAACAAGTTCATTAAATTTATTTTACTTAAATTGGCACAAACCACAAGTGAAATAACTTTCACTTTAGAATGACTTTAAAATGATTTAACTTCACTACAGTCACCACCCTCATCTGCAAAGCAGTATTTTCTCCAACACAAGATCCCTACAGGATTACAACACAAGCAGGTTAGAGATAGTTTTTGGCACACAAGCTGAAGTCAGAACAATCAGTCATTGCTCATGAGGGAGCAGAGGTGAATGGGGAAGTGGGTGGTCACCAAAGCATCTGGAAGCAAATATTCTTAAAATAGTAAGGCTTTTCCAAATGCCTACTTTGTGCAATTAGTCCCACAGGAAAACCAGACCAGTTGAACTGTAAAAATAGCATAGGCCACTCGACGGAAAATGCAGCCAATCTGCCTAATTTTATTTTTCAAATGAAGAAACATAATACCAACATACTGAATAATCCTGCTGATTTCAATTAGCTCTGGACCTTTTCTCTGGCTTGGTAAAGTTCTTAACCATGGCATTAATGCATAAGGAATGGAAAGGCCCAGTATTATAGCAAATGTTAATCCTAAACCTCAGACTGAGACAGCTACTTCTGAAGTTATGACTACTTCTCTTTTTTTAAAATCATGTTTATTTTTCAGTTTTATAACAATGACAAAATACTGACTGCTCACTGTTCTGTTCACCTGTTCTCCTGAATTTCTGGACAGAGGTGGATCTCCAGACCATATGAGATGACATGGTTGATTCTATTAAAAGGTTCATGCCTTCCCTCCTCCATCCCATAAGTACAACCAAGCAAATAATGAAACAAACTATTGTCACAATTAATCTAGTGGTTTAATAAATCTTCTGTAAATATCTTGCAATTCTACCAAATGAAAATTACTTAAATATTGTACAATTTTTTTTCCAGTTAATTATTAACATCCAAATGAGCTCTGTGTGTGTGTGTGTGTCATGTGGGGCTTCAATTTGAAATGTATGTTTAATTATTTTTCCAGTGAGAAGACACAGCTGCTGGAGCAACTCCCCAGGGTTGTGGTAGAGTCCCCATCGCTGGATGTTTTCAAGATGCAGCTGGTCACCTTCTAGATAATCTCACCTAGACTCCCTCTCACACAGAAGGTTGGGCCAGATTCTTTTCTGAGGTTACTTCCAACCTGGCCTGCTCTGTGATTCGCTCTCATACACTGATATAATCTCAGTTTTCTGTTGGGAAGAGGTTAACTTTTCTACACAATTTTCCAATAGGAAACATCAAGAACTCATTTTGAGAAGGGGCTCACTGGTATTTCATTAAGTTCAGCTAACCACAACATGCTGTCATTGAACTAATTTATAAGACAAACTGCAAAAAGAGAGCATGTGGGAAAACTGAAATGATACATATCAAGGTTTTGTCCGAATGCACAGAAACATCATTTTAGTAATGATTCAGATGCATAAGCAATCCTGTCTGGAGAAAGCCCTTATTGATCTCCTGCAGCTGATTCATAAATCTGTTGCTAGAATATTTATCAAGTGGAATCATGAAAAATTCTATCTGGCAGTTGGTCATATTTCTTCAGATACATTGTAAGTCTGTATTTTTACTCTTCCTTTGCTATCTCTTCTTTCAGTAAAATCACCTCCTGATCTTCAAAAATTTTCCTTTCCTAAGAGGTCCTGTGATTTAGACCAAGGATTTTGCCTTTGGTACAACCTTAACTCCAACTTTCAGAAATTTGCATACATATTACAGCTATCAGATCATTGCAGAACTAACTGCCTACCAGCTCTGAAGATAATGTGTGTTTCTGTGTACTTGCAGTATCTACTGAAAAAAGGCTATTGCTGAGTGGACACAAGCATCAACTTAATCAACAACACACGGTCTCTCCCCTCTCCAAAATAAATGGTTTTATGCTGCTTACTGAGCTTGAAAACTTGAAAGCTAAGTGCTTCCTCTTGGACAGGCTGAGTGTCTGAAATAACTGCTTTTAACAGCCCTGGAGCATCATTAAACCTTTAAGACATTTCAGAAGCATTTCGTCTCCACGCCCCTTAGGTAAAAATTTACTTAGAACTGGTAAATCGAACATTGCTAAGTAAAACACTGTCTTGTCACTTACTTGTGCCTACTAATAAGTGCTTTAATTAAGACTTTTTGAAATAAGTTAGCAAATTAATTAATTTACAACTGCAATAAAAAAATCAGTAAGAAACCCATTAAATATCATAAATAAGTCAATACATTACTTACGAAATGAACTCTATTTTTATTACTAGAAATTACCATCAACTATAAAATGCCACTGTACCAATTACTTTACTTGTATAAGTAACAAATTCCTTAACTAATGTTATTAAATTAATATATTACTTCTCTGCAATTTGTATTTTTTTTTTGCTTTGGCTACTGCACTTATTTAAATTGCAAGTCGTAAGAAAGAGAATTAGGCAATCAATAGCTTAGGTTTTACACACTGACAAACACAATTTGCTTCACATTTAAGTCAGTAATTGAAAGTCAATTGGTTGTAGCAGTCCAGGCAATGCTACCTGTTAGTTGTCCTGAAACAAAACCTATAGAAGTACAAGCAGTCTTTGTATTGACTGTAGGGGTTCTCTGATCAAATCTGAATCCCAAGGTTGAGGAAAAAATTGTAAGAGCTTTCCTTCTATTAAGGGAATTGGGAAATGTGAAGATATTCAAGTGACAATTAACGAGAATTTTTTCATTTTGAATTTTTAAAAATTCAGAATTTTATCCACAGGAGAATCTACTTAAGTTTTAAATTTTAATTTCCCATTCAATCCCATATAAACTGTTACTTCTCCAGTTCAGATGAAATATTTTTTTTCTACGCAAAATCTTTTCTGTGATTAAGGAACTCAAAAAAAAAGAAATTACCAACATGCAGAAACAAATTCCAACCTCAAACTTCGACCTTCTTCAAGCCCTAGTTGTTTTTGACTCAGAAGGTGGTTGGGCACTGAAACAGGCTCCCCAGGGCAGTGGTCACAGCACCAAGGCTGACAGAGTTCCAGAAGGGTTTGGACAATGCTCTCAGGCACATGGTGTGACTCTGAGGGTGTCCTGTGCAGAGCTGGGATTTGGACTCGATGATCCTCATGGGCCCCTTCCAACTCAGCATATTCCGTGGTTTTTCTGTATCTGCACCTATGGAAATGGTAGCCTAATTTCCCAAGATAGTATGTACACCTTAATTTATTTTTAAATCGTGTTTTTGGTCTTCAAAAGCTTAGAAAAATCAGGCTGAAGGCATGTTTCTATTTCTTAGATGTTTCTTTCTCAAATTCACCCATGTTTTAAGTGCTTCAGTGGCATTACGGTATCCAAGCAGCTAAGCTGCCCAAAGGCTTCTAACAGCTGCAGAAAAATTAGATTTAGATTAATCTTTTCTTATTGCTTTCCCTATTTTCTCCAAGCTTAAGGTGTCACCCTCAGCTGCTCATCACCACCTCTTTCCTTGTAAAAATACATTGCCACATCTTCAGCTGTGCACAAAAGGCTTAGTGACCTAAACCAACTGAAAATAAGAGAACAAGTGGTTGTGTTCTCTGGTGGTATTGTTCCTACACCCTGTCCTATAAGCAGGGCAGAGGAGTAGCTGTTTGCTACAAATCTGCAGGCAAAATGGGAAATTTGTTCCTTCTTTTGCTCAGAATGTATCTTAATGGCCTCAGCTCCTGACATCTGTCATCTGCACAGCAGTGCTTGGTATTGGAAAGAACTCACAGTCTGGCAACTTGGGCTCACCCTTGAGTGCTCCCAAGAGAGGAGCTCCTGTGCCCACAGTCTGTTGCACTGAATTCCCAAAGCACTGAGGATGACTTCTGTCCTTACACCAGCAGCAGAACAGGCACCTTCTGTCTGAACACGCCTTTGCTTCCAGCACAATGTCAGGCTGCTCCTTGTTGGAGCTTAGAGAGCACCTTTATGTACAAACAGTGCAATAAATCCTTTAATACAACTGGCCTTTGTGGAGAGCCAGGTAAATGACCAAAATAATATATGTTCTGCAGCACATTTCCCTGTCCTAGGGAGGTTGAAAAGAAGGACATGCAGCTCAACTCAGCACTACTCCAAATAAATAAAATGGACAAAAAGTAATGTGTTAAGAGCTATAAGTAGTAATATTCTTCACTGACATGCCACCTAAAGATTTCAGTATGATTCACAGAGTCCATAAAACTGGTAGAACTAATATGCAGCTGCTTCTGGCACAGAGCACTGAATTTACATACTTAGATTGATTACATAGCTTGTATTTAAAAAAGTAACCCCCATTTAGGTTGCCCATTATTAAAATTCTACACATTACATGAAGCTATTAGGGGCTGCTCAGCAATAAGTGCTTTGGAACATTGCCAAAGAAAGGTATACTTTATTAGAATCAAGTTTTCCACAGTTGTTTAAAAAACAACCCTGAAATTTGTAACCACGAACATAAAAAAAGATGGCTTGCAAGATGTCTTCTGTCTAGGAACTCCTCATCTGTTCTACTTTCTGCTGCAGAAAAGTGAAGTTGTCACGATATGCATCTGGCAAGCCAGGATAAATATTGCTTCTTTTCTCCCAAAATTAAATTTGCATAGCTGCTCTTTCCAAATAAAAATAATAATAATAAAAAAAAATTAAAAGAAACCAAACCAAAAGAACCAACTTGTTTTTAACTTCTTGAAGGAAAGTTTTAAGGCAACAGTAAAAAAGATCCTTCCTTGAGAGGGATCCAATTTTATTTTTTTTTTAATTTAAATTATTTATTTGACAAGAACTTTTCCTTCTGTGGTGTCTGCAGCAGTCAAAAATTGTGCTTCTCTCCAAAAAAGGCATCAAAGTACTATGAGCTAGAAACAATAAAATGCTCTGTTACCTGAACTGCAGTTCTTCATGGCGAAGGAATCCACGGCCGCCACGCTCTTGTTCCCATTATGAGTATACTCCAGTGAGATCCGAAATGGTTTCTCCAGGTGCCCAACTCTCCTTTGAAGCAACACCCATCTAGTCTCATCATACAGCAAGAGGAAAGAACAAAGGAGAAGAGCTGTAAGAAAGGCTACTTTACAAATACCAAATCCCCCAAAAGAGCAGCTCCACTTATGGCTGGTCACACTGTGCCTCCTACCCCAGTCCTCACTTCCCTCACAGTGACCCATGGTCAGGGTCTTTCCCTCCTATGGATTTTGCAAAAGCAAGATTCTAAGCACCAAGGTTTCCACCGAGATAAGATGTGGAAACCCAACTAAACAGTAGCTTAATGCTCTCTTCTGTCACACTTCTGTGCCCCCAGATGTCTGCCTGCTGTTTAAAGGAAGCTTTATTCTGTGCAAAGCAAGCTGTGAAATCTGTAACACACACGCACACCCCCTTTAAATATCATTCCTAAGTCTCACCAAAAAGTCTCTTAGTCACTCAGGAAACAGGGCAGTCTCCAGGGCTGTGCAATAGCTGTTATTCCCAGCACTGCATCACTGGCTGAGGTAACACGCTTTTCTTCTAAAGCAGTTGGCCTGAACGTGCACAAAGCACCACATCTAAAACATGCCATTTTTCCTCCTCCACTTCCTGTCCCTCTTTCCCTACTTAACTCCCTCCCAAATGACAAAAATTCCCAGCAAGTAAATCAAGGAAGTGAATTAGCAGCCCTGGAAATTAACATCCACACTCCAGGAGTGCTTCAACTTAGTCTGCTCATTGCCAAGTGTAAATGAGAACAAAAAGCCTGTATGAGCTAAATTTATTCCCGGAGATTCTAGAAGACATCAGTGCCTGGCTGTCTTTAATGTCTACCTTCTCCCCTTTGATCAGCTGGATCTGCTGCTTTACCTGAAATAACTTCCAGCCAGAGAGCACAAGAACTATTCCTAGACCCCTGATTCCAATTCCATACCCCAAAGACATGTCTGAAGATAGACAGTAAAAATACAAGTATCTGTCTTTTTGCCAATATACTGGAATTCTGCAAGGAAAACATTAAGGAATTAAATACTTGTACAATAACATGGTCGGGCCCTTCTCCCTTTTCACCCTTGGCCACAGGTTGCCAGGAAAACCACTTGACACCATTTGTGAAGGGCTGCTTCCCAAGAGGCACCTCAGCTGTGATGTGGATCCCATCTCCCCTGTTTCATTCCAGTTGATTAGGGCCTGCTCACTAACCATAACCATGATCAGAGGCAAGAGATTCTGTAAAGTCACTCAGCCACTACTAATTCATTTTTTCACATTTCCCTTCTGTTACAGAAAGAATTCAGCACCAAGGAAAAAGTCTCTTTGTAGCATACTGTACATGGTCAGCTGCAGTCCAACAAACCAACAGGGCCTAACAAAGTCTATTAGGAAATGCAGTTCCAGCTGCAACTTTTGAAAGATGAGAACAAAAACTTATTGTGTTTCCTTAAGTTGTTTTTAAACACCAGTATTAAGCATTTTAGGGAAAGACAGTAAGTATTTCTAGTCGTCAGAAATGTTTCATTGCCCTTGGACAAAACCACACATTTTTTTATTGCTCTTACAAAAAGATTTCCTTGTCAAGTATCCCCATCACCTTCCTGTATAAGTGTTTGTGCTTGTGCATGAGCTTGCCCATGTGAAAAAGAACACTTTTTTTTCTGGGAAGGAAACCCTCTGGAACAGATATTCTGAGCACAAAATCTACACAGTTTATTTGGCATCCATTACAAGAATCTCTTTCTCCAGAAGCATGCCAAAATTTGGATGTTACGAAGTTAAGACACCCTTCTGAAAGGAAATATAACATGTGTGTCTGACATTTGCACCAATTGACCATCACTTGTGCCTGCTATGAGCCTGGATCATTCCCAAACTGCAGACCCTACACTGTGACAAAAGCTAGGAGACTTTTCTTGTTCCGGGGGCAGGCACGTTGTTTGTCTCCTCAGGGACACAGTGGTGTCATTATGCTCCACAGAACTTTCCCAGCAGGAAGGAAGCTGCCAACAGGTATGTGAAGGACCTAAAGAAAAGTCCTAAGCAAGGGCTGCAGAAGGACCCTGCTGGCAGCTATTGCAGTTCAATGTGCAACTCAGGAAAGCAAACGCAGTTTTTAAATGATTTACTAGGTTTCCTCCTCCCTCTTTTTCCATTGAGAAGAGTGAAAATAGACTGCTAAATTTCATTTTTTGTTTACAGTTATTTTCATTTCCACATCTCATCTTCCACCTTCTGTACTCTAGGCTCCCGCTTCAGAGGAGGGTGTTGGCATCCTCGCTCTTTTTCTGTCCCACTCCCCCAAGAGATAAATCTGCTTTTGCCGAAATTAAATAGAATAAAGCACTGAGACTATTTTAAATGCCTAGCTTCCATGTGAGTTATTTCTTCTGATGTCAACTCAGCTTAGGTATATTATAAGGATTAGAGGATACGAATTTCCCTACAAATAGAGCCAAAACCAACCCTAGATTAATTTTGATTATGAAATACAGAAGCATCTGCATGCCATGAAAATTGTTTTCCTCAGCTTCAGAAGACTGATGGATTTTAATTCCAAGTACGCAGTGGCTCTCAACAATGATTTCCATTTCTGTGCTACTGCTAACCCTCTGGATAAATGTGCCAGGAGTTTTAGGAATTGCTTTTTTGAGTTACTGGTGCAATAACTTTAGTTTGAGATTCTCAGGCCTCTCATAGTTTACCACAGAAACTTTATTAACTCCCAGAGCTGTTGCCAAGCAGGTGTTTTATATCACCACAACACAAGACTGGAAAAGGCAGACGCATTCAAGGCCAGATTCATTACAAAATATATTCATACTTCGTGGTACAAATTCCTACAATAGGTTGCCTGAGATTCAGAGATTGATGTGAAAAGAAATACCAAGTGTCAGCCTCTTACTTTGGAGACAAAAATGACATTAACTGGTGGATTTATCGAGGATACTAAAAATAGCTCCAGGGTCAGCAGAGGCACCTGTGAGCAAATTCTTATAGGAATCAGTTCTGCCATCATTCTGTGGTAGGTTTGGGAGTCTGATCTTCAGACCTTCTACACAACACACAGTATTACACAGACTCATACTCATGTGCATGTCCTGTACTATATACAGGCTGCTTGGCAGCACCATCAGCAAGATCTGCTTCAGCATAACCAATATGTATTAGATGTCAATTAGCAGTAGCTTTATTAAATTTCTATCAGTGGCCTACATGTTATGAATCTAATTTTAGAAAGCATTTTAGAAGGTAACAGAAAGCTACTTCAGTCATCTTTTTGGATAGATGGGGGAAACACCTTGAATGGAACCTCCTCATACTGGAGTCATACTTCAGCAATCTGATGAGTTTCTGTGCTGAGATTGATAGGCTTGCTCGAGGAGGAGAGCAGTGGATGTTGCTTATCTCGACTCTGACAAGGTTTCCAGTACTGTCTCCCACTCCATTGTCACCGACTGATGGAAGCACAGACTGTGAGTGAGAAGTGAGGTGGAGTGGCTCAGAGGGTTATCATCAGTGTACCAAGTCCAGCTGGGAGCCAGTGACCAGGGGTACACCTTTGGTTTTATAGTGTTTTCTGTCTTCATTAATGACCTGGCTCATGGGACAGGCTGCACTATCAACAAGCTTCCAGCAGGACTGGGAGAAGCAATTGGTACACAGGGCAGTTGGGCTGCCACCAAGAGACGTCTTGACAGGCTGGAAACTTGTGTCAACAGGAACCTTGTGAAGTTCAAGAAAAAGAAATGCAAAGTGCTGTCTCTGTGGAGAAACAACCTCATGCTTCAGCACAGGCCAGAAAGTGGCTTAGCAGAAGACAACCTGTGGGTTGTGGCGTAAAAAATACTCAGCCTAAGCTAGAAACGTGTCCCCAGTGACAAGAAAGGCCAGTAGTTTCTCAGGCTGCACAGGGAACCACAGATCAACACAGGGGTTATTCCTTAGTATTCAGCACTGGAGAGACACCTCTGGAGGACTGGGTCTAGTGCAGCACTTTCCAGCACAAGACAGACATGAGTTACAGAAGTGAGTCCTGAGGCAGTTGGGATTACTTAGCCTGGAGAAAAGGAGGCTCAGGAGGGATCTTATCAGTGTTGGTATGTTATGGGTGAATGAAAAGGAGACAGATTTGGGCAGGGGTATCCAATGAAAGGATAACAGGCAAGCACAAGGCATTTTTCTTGGACTGAAGGACCAGAAATTCCATTAAAACACAAGAGAAAGCTAACTTACTTTAAGGTTGACTGAACACTGGAACAAGTTGCCCAGAAATCTTACGAAGTCTCTATTTTCAGATATTTAGAACAGGAGTGGATATAGCTCTGTGTAACCTCTTTTAGCTCACCCTGCATCAAGAAGGGAAGTTGGACTACTCAATCTTGGGTTGCTTCCAACCTCAACCATTCTCATTTGTGAAACATAGGACCCAAAAGCAAACAACAGCAGGTAACAGATTACTCCTGTTATCCTCTGCATGACCTCCAACCACTCTACAGAGTGATGAATCAGCCCAGTAAGCTGACAACTGCAATGACAAAGGCATTACTTATTGTACCTGGAGCTATCATCACATAGCCTTCAACATCATGGCCTATTTCTACCACAACAGTGGTCATAATAACCATGATGATCTCTCTGGATACTGCCTCAAGCAATAAAAAATTCTGCAGTTTAAAATCTTAATTTAAACCCTTATGCTGCAAAGCAACACACTATGCTGTATTGTTAAGGCACTGCTCAGTGTCTTGTTGCAAGTCAGATCCATCAGGTCTTTCACTGAAGCTGTAGTAAGAAAGAAATTGGCTCAGATATCTAGAATCTGCAATATACATCAGTTTAGATAGAAACTAGTAACACTTTGGTCTTCAGTGACAGAATAACCCAAAATCCTAGATACAAATATTTTCAGACTTTAGAGAAGTTCACATCTGGATATATCACCTAGAAAGAATTAGTTGCTTAGAGAAAGCCAGGGCAACACCCAGAGTTTCTCTCAGAAGGCTCTTCTCCAAAACAGAAGATGCTGCTGACAGAACCTGAGCCCAGGTTTACATGGGAGAGCAAAGGCTAAATTTTCAAATGGCTTCTTCATACTCAGTCCTTAATGTAAAGGCCTGCTGGAGACAACCTTTGGCCTCTCCCAGCCCTGCAAGGGTGAGATGCTAGATCCTGAGCAAGCCAAAGTACTTCTCTGTAACCTAACTTTTCTTAAGCCCTGGCCTCCATGACTCAGTTGGTCAGGCTCTAGGCATCAGAAGCTACAATCCAGCTGCCATGGAAACTTAAGAGAGGTTGTTTAGACACTCTGGTTGTTCATACAGCATGTAGCTTCAGAAGGAACACTTTCCTGATTAATTCTAATCGATACACTAATGCTTTGGATGCCATTTTGCATGCTCCTCTGGGTAATGCCAGCACTGATTAATTGCAAGTGCGAGTCAGGATGATCTCTTAGAGGCAGTGCATTTAAAAAAAAAAAAGTGCTAGAACTCTCAAGTAAAGTCTCAAGCCAGAATACTTGCAATCACGCATTTGTCTGCCTTCATGGCTAAATGATTTTGAATCCAATTAACACTCACATACTCTTTCATCCTGTTAAAGAGAGGTTTCAAAATACTTGATTGCAGCAAGCTTTGGGACTCTGGTTTTGACATCCCATGTACAGTAATCATCTTTGTGATCATTCCCCAGACTTCCAACTAATTCTGGAAGGTAGAATTAATTTCTGTGCCGTCAGCCAGCCTGCCACCTGTGCTGCCACCTGTGTCACCACCTAAGTGTTCAGTGGAGTGCAGTTTGCAGTGGCCCAAAGACAGAAGTTAAAAGTTTCACCCAGGATACTGTCCTAGCTTTGACAGACCCACTGCTTTCTTACTTTCAGAGAAAATTTGAAAGCAAGTCTTCAACTTACAAGAAAAAAATGGCAATTATTAGCAAAAAGCCCCAAAGAACCGATGCTTAAATCATAGTAAATCAGGGCTAACTGCACTTGAACTGTTGTGGGGAATGAAGAGCTGCATGGGCCCTCCTAGGGCCATGAATCAGCTCATGTGCTCCCAGCAACAATAATAGCAGGTTGAGGGAACACAACTCCTCCCAACTATCTCCTCTCCTTGAGAAAAAAGTTCTGTGAATTCAAGCTGTATTCTGCTCTCTCATGTCCACTTTCCCAGAACAAAAACTGTGGAATTTAACAGACTCCTCATAGCTAAATTGTCACACAGTGACAGTGTGATTTTATTTCTTCAGGTCCAGGCTCTCATCTAAAATACTCCTGTTGCTACCAGCACTTATCATGGTATGGCTGCGAGGAAAATGCAGTGTATCTTGGCAAAGGCTTAGATTTTATCTCTTTGGTAAAAAGTTGAGCAAACTTTTTGGGAACTAAAAAATTAAACAGAAATAATAGCAGCTGTGTCAGAGCATTTCACATAAAAATCCGCCTGCAGCAGTGAAAATATTAGAAGCTGATTTTTTGAGACTGAAACCTTGTTAAGGGTGGAATTAAAATTAGCACTAGGAGTCCAAAAGAGAATTTTCTCTCTTTAATGGATAAATAGGGGAAAGAACATAACTTTTTTTCATCATGCATGCCCCTGCATAATTATGCAGATATTTATAATATGTTTTAATCTTGCCTCCATACTGCTTCAGTCTTTCCTTTGTTTCAGCAATTAATGGGCACTGCAAAAAAGAAGAATCAGATTAGAGCTTTTCAGGCTCCAGCCAACAGAAAACTAAGAAATGTTTTCAAGAGGATGCCAATAAAATTTATAGAGACAGAGGATTAAAAATAAAATCACCTATAGGAGTCTGGGTAAACTCTTTTTTCATTAATTCAAACAACACACTATATTGTCTTGTCATTATTTTTAATTATCAACTTTAAAGTAATTTCAGTTTACTGACCTTAAAATTACTTAAACAACACCCAAATTTGAAGCATGATGATAGAGTCTTGAAAAATGGCAACAAATAAAAATACTGTACAATAATGCAAGAGATTGTTTAACATTAAAGGAGGAAATTCTTCATGTGCAACACAGTTTGCAATGTTAATTCCTTTGCTCATTAATAATTTTACTTTATAAGAGCAAGAAAAATGGGAAGACTTTACTTTTCAGGAAAAATGGTATCCCTTTTACTCTATTGACTTAATGCCAATTGTCTTTCTACCCTTTTCTTTGGCCTTTTGTATCAGCAAGACATAACTGTAACTGGTAGGTTAAATACAGCTGAGACCTTTATTAGTGTCATTGGATCAGACCTTTAACATCCCTGTGAGTGGTTCCAAGAAAGCTTCCCCACCCTTTCCTCAAAATGCCTTTAGAAGATGCTTTCACGAAAGTTTTGCCATTAAAAAACCAAAACTTAAAAAAAGAAAATCACAATTATTTTATTTCCTGTTACTTTTTTAGTGCTTTTAAGACGAAACTAAAAACACTGCCACCTGCCCCCAAGAAAATGTGCTGTAATTGTGCTTGGTTTGACCAGTAAGTCAGGCACTGAGTAATTACCTTGCCTAGAAGAGGAGACCAACAAGATTTTGACTCCAAAATGCAATGATACCCCCCTCATGAGTGCTGGGAAGGAGGTTAAATTTGCCCTCTTTCTAGAACTGCAGTGCTGGGCTCCTTTGTACAGCTGCTCCACTGAGAATTGTACAGCTGGGAAGATATTGCAATATGGAAGAAACTGCTTTAGGCTTTGAAGGATATTTCTTTATATTCTACTTATTCCTGGCCAACAATGGAAGTTTGCAATTAAGCCACTACAGTTTCTTTGGTAGTAGGCTCTTCTCCTGTGCAGAGAGCATGTTACACAACCACAACACATTGGGAAACATTCTACATGCGAAAAATTATTAAAGTGGCAGAAGATAAAACCTACAGAAAAAAAATCTGTCCATGTTAACTTCCACAGAGTTAAAGTATTTTTAAATCACTTTTCTGAATGTCTCTTGGAAAAAAATCACTGTTACAAAGTTTTTGCCTTCCTAACCTGTTTAAAGGAAATTTCCTACTCTGAAAATGTGAAGACTTACAACTGTAAGCGCTGTGAAGAACTGAAAAGGTAACTGACTAAGGAACTGCACACTCACAATTAAATCTTATTCTTGTGATTACAGATGAGAAACTTTTAATGGGATTTAATACTAACTCAGCCCTGGAACAAAGCACAGACGAACTGCAGAGGGAATCAAAGTCAGACGATGAATTCATGTGTAAGGTGGAGGGCAAACCTCTTTCCAAGAGAGTAGTCAACTTTCCCCTGGAAGGTAACCCACTAAATAGATGGCAGAGTTGTTATTAATTCAGCTAATCTTTTCAAAAAGTCTGTGAAATGAGTAATCCAGGTTTTTACAGGACAGTTTTTTGTTACTGACCATTCCAAAATGTAAACTTAGTGCTCCAGACTCATTGAATAAAAACTCTATTGGACAAGAGTGGTTGAGACATGAGAAAGCATTGTTAGTTTTTTAAATGACAGAACCAGTTATTTTAATTAGCTACTTCATCACATCCAATAAACAACTCTGATACCTTTTGTGTGAGCTCCCCATGGACATGACATAGCTAATCACTCCAGTAAGAGACTTCTGCAATTGCAAGTACAGTAGAGCTCATCAACTCACTCAGAGGAATGTGTTCATCTGGCCCTGAACTTTCCTCTACATTCCCCAGTTAAACCAAGCACGATGGACCTTTCTTCTGCCTCTTGAGCAGTATATAGTCGGAGGCACTGCTGGGATGCTAAAATTAGTTATCACATCCAAGATGTAGCACTAAAACTGATGTGAAAAGAATAGTTCAGCAGACTTTGCTGGTGCACAATGGCTCTTTGGTGTCACCTCCTCTTGTAGCCTCCTCTCTCTCTGCATATCAGTTTTGTTAAAGTCAGTGTAATCAAGCTAACACTGCCAAAAAAAATGAAATTTCATCATATGAAACCAAGTTGCAATAACTGTTGGCAACATGTAAGCCCAGGCAATCCCAGGAACACTGAGCATTCATACAAACCGCAATAATCTTTAGTTGGTTATACAGACCTCACAGCACCTCAGCAAAGAAATCAAACACCTCATTTTTCAGGTGGGTGAAAAAGAGGCACAGCAAGGTTATGTGATTCATTTAGTCAGTAGCTAGACAGAATTAGGATCAGAGATAAAGTTTCTGATTCTTATTCCTATGTCCTAATCCACTGCATCATGCTGCTTCTGATGAGGGTAATTAAATTTCATGCTTCAGGGAGCAACTTAATTATCTTTGAGGATCAGAAGGAAACTCCATCCTTTCAACGCAATGTACAACACTGCTCAGGTGTGCCAAAGAGTAGTTTTCATTTTTTATTTAAATATTGTAAGTAAAACAATCTAATCCCAATTACAGCCAAATACAGTCAAGGCTTCAGAAAGACAGAATGCCTTTTCAAAAGGAAGAGTAGTGGCAAAATACTCTGAAATGAATTAGTTCTCAACAGCTGTGTCTGGGAGACCAATTAAACCAGGATTTTTACCTCCACACTCAGCAATGGCTTTTCATGGCCCAGGTAAAGAAGTAGGAATGTTGTATCTCCTCACCACCTATCTGGGGGAAATAAAGCCATGAAAGATTTTAGATTCAAAGTTAGGTTCAAAGAGTCAGTGAGAGAGAAGATTTCACTTAAGAGAACAGCTGTGCTAAGTGTGTATCCTTTATGAGTAGTTGCAATTATCTAGCAACTGTAATAACCTAGACTTGAAAATCAGATATCAATACAGCTAAAGAAAGATTAAAGACTAGATGAAGAAGCATTTGAATCATTAGGCTCAGATGGATTTACAGAACATCTACTCCAGGCATTCCTGCCCACTACAAGACACTCTAAGAGGCTCCTAAAACCCATTTCATCAGGTCAAACCCCATAAAAAGCTGTGTGGTTAGAAAGAAAAAATAGCCTGACTGGGTATTAGAGGTTCCCAGAAACAAAAAGGGCTGGCAGATAATCCTCAGCAAATACCACCTTTCCCATAACTTCAGCTGGTTCCAGTCTTTGCCTGCAGCACAGAAGTAGAATATGATTGCACTGGGCAGAGCATGTGCCATATGAGATGCAAAACAGATAAGTAAATAAGAATAAAACATGGTGCAGAACAATGAGAAGTGAAATGCCTCCCATATAACTGTACAGTACAAAGGATATCTATGCACAAGCAATGTGAGGGGTAACATGAAAGGAAATCACAGGCATGAAAATAAAAGGTGTGGTTTTTGATGAAAAACTTCCTCTTCCAATTTAATTTACTTCCTTCAAACACAGTCATTTGAAAAAAATGATTCATTAGAAAGGATGTGACTTGGGAAATATGAGGCTTGGAATACAGAAAGGTTTTGTCCATTACTGCTTATGTAGCAGGTATTGTAACAGTTACCCTGTTGAGCAAGAGGCCTTTGAATTGTATGACTAAATTTTGAAAGGAGAAGGAAGTTAAAACAAAAAAAGAGAGCGACTAAAACAGTCACTTTGTCAGTGTCCTCAAAAACATGGAACTTGAGAGACCGGTGTCTGCTCTTCAGAGCAAATGACACTTCAGAAGTCAGACAGATCACACCCCTTAACAACTGAAATGTCAACTTTAAAGAGACAGAAATGCCACCAAAGTGAAGTTTCCACAGTTTTCAACATGACAGTAGTCACAGCAATGTCCAGCACTGACAACAATGTCTGTCCAACTTACCACATCTGCAATATATACACCAGTAACATCTGCTGGGTAGTTCCAAAACCACTACCAACAGTCAAGTCTAGTTTTTCCACACATGTTGAGACCGTTTCTGTCCCACTGATCTAAATCTCCTGCATTTAGTATTAGGTATTTCTGGAAGAGAATCGGAGCACGTCACACTGAACATCCAGAAGGGAAGTCAGGAGTGGCCAACTCCATCTGTCACTGCCTGCAGATAGGAGTTTAAGACACTGTCTGGTTTCTCAGCTTCCCAGAACCTAGAGCACAGACATGCTTTATTTAGCTCAGCATACATTTGCCTGTTAGTCTCAACATTTGGCACACACACTTTGAGAATAAATAAGAAAAGTCTTGACAAGAAACATGCATAGAAAACAGACTCCACAAGATGTTCCAGTATAATATACTGGCTCCTCACAATCAAATAAAAAGGTTCCTAAAGCAAAAAGCTCATTTCCTTGGTTTAATATTGCCAACTAAATTGAAGGCATTTTTAACAGTGATTTTAAAAGCACACGAAAACATGATGACTGTCTTTAGCATTTACTGATAAAGAAAATACCTAGGCCTTTTCATGCATTCCCAAAATAGCAGTCCTGACAATGCTGTTCATCTCAGTATTACATTAATTTGTTTTTCAAATTCAAGTAGTCCTTTTTTCTAACAACATCAGTAACTGCAATTCAATAATATTTTCTGAGATATCTCTTGCCTTTAGACATCCTTCTCGAAAGAAGACCATGCACTGCAGCATCCTGGAAAACTCAGAAGCACAGAAATATGAGCTTAGCCTCAAAGAGCGAGTCTCACAAGTTCACTTCTGCTGGGCAAAGGCTGAAAGAAAACCATTCCACAATTCCCTCACAGGGCAAAAATGAGGAAAAAGGTCCTTGCCATGATATTTCAGTGTGACTTTAGAAACACTATGACATTTCTATGAACATCAGTATAAAAAGGTATACTTGGTGCCTGAGGGTACTGTGAGGCTTGATTAAGTTAATACCTCGCTCAGTGAAAAAGGCCAAACAAATTCAGCCACTATTTCTACCCTCTGACTTAAGCCCTGTTTTCAATATAACATGTAAATTAAACTGTGAAAAAGGACAAATTTTTCTATGTGAACCTGCAACAACCTTTGAGCACTTCAGACAAATAAGGCTGCAGGTATGAAAATATCCACATGCAAGGATACACATTGTCAGGTCACTTATAGGTAGCAAAAACTAGGGAGCAACACCAAGACTGCATTTCTTAACATTAATTATGTTTCATGCCACATCAAGAGGATTTTTCAATGTACTCTTTTCTAGAACTATTTCCTTGCTATTCTTCCTCTCCTGAGCAAAATACAACCATAATCCAAGTTCTGTAGGCTGATACAAAATACAGTAAAATTTCACTTTTTCTTTCCTCCCTCACTGCTTTTCTACATGGGTTGCATATTTCAAAGTAGGATTTTGCTTTTTTCATCAAAATTTAGTTTTATTGACTCTCAAAGTCACACACAATGACCTCTAATTTTCCCTAACAGGCATAACCACAAAGTTCTCAGTCTCCATATCTGCCAAGAACAATCAATACTGTTCAATAAAAACCAAGCTATGGACCACAACAGCTCCTACATCTGCTTAGCTCAAAGACCTTATGCAGTTTCAGCTTGTTCTTGGGTGAATCAGTACCTGAGGAATTAAAGAGTTCAAATCCAAATGCTCCTACACCCATTTTGCTTGGGTAAATTGCCTCAGGCTATACTGAATCCTGGTCAAAAGGAAGTAAAAGTTGCCTCAGTCCATAGGATACGCTGAGCAGTGGGTTGCAGGAAGATGAAATTATGCTAAAGCTCCATCAGAGTAGTCAAGAGATTGTGTTCTAGTCATTTCTGCCACAGCCCTACTGAATATATCCATGTTAGCCACTGTCAGCCTTATACCAGATTTGCCATTAGTCCACATTGGGATGACATTCCATTAATTAAGTGGAATTCATCTGACACTATGACTAAACTCTCCTTTTCTAGACAGCAGTTCGGAATTGAGCTGAATGCAAGGATAAGGAAAAACAGTGGGTAAAGGAAGGTGTATAGAGAAAGACCATGGGTATACTTCAGCTTCTATTGGCTGCATGAAGCTATCAAACTTTATCAAGGACTTCAGCAGCAGCTTAGCCTGGTCACTGCTGTCCCAAGGCAAGAGAGAAAGGAGGGGCTGCAGAGCAACCCCTGGCCTGGGGTGAATTAGTGCCAGGCCCTCCCCATGCTCTGCTCATTTACACCACAATTTAAAGAGACATTTCTCTGTGAGCTAATTTAAAAGTCAGTGCAGAATGTAAAAATAATGACCTTTTGACCTAGTAATATTTTACATTCACTTTCGGTTTAAGTCATAGAGAATAATAGAGAATTAGGATGTCTGGTCTTGTAGGTGAAGTGAATTTAGTCCAAAGACCACTACGGCCTCAGAGCAGCATTCTTTGTCACCTCCTCCCATTTTCTTCCCTCTTTGAAGACTCAGACAGCACACTAAAAGCTGTGGCAAATGCCCTTCAGTAGTTCTATTTAGCAAGTGGCTGTCTTTGAGATTCATATCTACAGAAAAGGCCCAGAACATGCCACAGATCCATCAGCATTTTAGAAGGTGAATGAATAAAGTACTTAGAAAGCAGAGCAGCTGTTTCAATTATAGCATTAGCAGCCCAAGCCCTAAGCACTCAGTGCTCCTGGAAGCCCAAGGGTGGGTAGGGAACAGAGCCATCTCTATGGATTATAATTAAAAGACCAAGGCCAATTGCACATTCAGAACAAACAGGCAGCAAATGCTTTGGTTGCAGTTGGTCATTTTCTGTTTCAGCCTTCCAGATTTTTGTTTTTGCTTTGCAAATGTGAACAAACCCCTTTCAGAGAATGCCAAGTACAAGCAACTCCAACAATCCCATCCTGCTGTTTATGTGTTTTGCAGTTTCTACCGCATGGGGAAAAAAAAAATATTTGGGCATCTCCTTTCCCCTTCTAGTTTCACAGGGACAAGTTTATATCCCAAGACCCTTAGTGGCTGCAAAATATCAATATCCAAGCAGGTAATATCCCATGTAAATCATCACCCCACTGCAATAAAAGAAATGGTGAATCTATATTTTGTATTTCACACTCGCTAATGCAAACTGTGTAAATTCAAAAACTTGCCTTATAACTTTTTTTAGTTAGACATCTAAGCTCTCAGACAGCAATGATTATACAGAAAATAATGGAATTGGCTCAAAAGCACACACAGAGATTCTTCCCTGGGGAATTTCTGATCAGCCACACACCACGGAGTAGACAAAGTGAATTCAATTTTACTAAACTCTGACTGAACAAAAAAATCAGGTTTATTCCTCTGACCATACTGGTACATATGAGCATAATATAGTTGCTTCTGGAACAAGACCTGCCAGTTGCTATCGCGTAAGGTAATCTCCTGAGCTTGAATACAAAGTGTCAGGGAAAGACATTCTGAAATCCACAATACACTACTAAATAAAGCTTCAAGAAGTCCACTTATTATGAAAGGGGTGAAGCATAGATGTAGCACACAGGAGTACACCACAAGATTCTGCTAAAGGCTCCCAGAAACAGCAGCCTGAGGTCAAAGCAGTAAATGTGGCAACCTGCTGAGAGCAGCAGCACTATTTCCAGGACAGATGGATGGGGCAAGGCCCCCCACTCTGCCACAAGCCCTGAACTCTGTTTCCATAAACATCCCACTTCAGGCAACCCAGACATGAACTGTGCCTGTAGAAGAGAGATTTCTCAACCCTACAGGAGGAATACTCCTGGATACTTTGATAAGTGGATGTTAGATGAATAGCATAGATAATGGCCAGCATGGACTGAAGCAACTGACATACAAGGAGAGGCTGAGACAGATGGGATTGTTTAGCCTGGAGAAGGCTCTTATCATTTTGTACTTATACCTTGGTTTGCCTCTGCCTTGATTAAAGGGGCTGGACTACATGGATTCCAGAGGTGCCCTTTAAACTCAGTCATTCTGTGATCCTGCACAGGTAGAAGATGTTCCACTAAATATCTAAAAGATCTTTTCAGTGGCTAAAGATCTTTGTCTTCACTATTGATTTCTTTAACAAAGCATGTTGAATTACTGGTGCTCCCAGATCAATGCTACTGGAGGGTCAATAGTGGCCACATCTTCAGTTTTTCATTTTCAGCTATAGACTCAGGGCTTCACCTGAATGAACTTAACGTGCACGGAAACAGCATATGTGAATAAGAAAATGCATATTATTATCAGCTTATTGAAGTAATCTGTGCTTTGTTCCTGTTGACGGAAGGCTTGAAAATGCAAAGAGCTAGAAGAACATCAAGAGCTATTAATGAAGCCTCTGTCAAATGTTTCAATCCTTTTTCCCCTCTGAAACCAATTTCAGAGTGAAAGAACCATTTTCCTGTAAAATGTGCAAAAGTTAGTAAGTCTCAAGCAGCTGGTCCCTGGAGGGAAGCCCTTCAGACCCTATTAGACATCCTGCTCTGTACTTGGTTTATCTTTGTTGTTTTTTTTTTTTCCTGGTCACAATTCTCTATAAACAGAACAGGAAGGAAGAAAGGAGAAAAGGTTATTTCTTTGTGCTAGCAAAGGGCAACATTCAAAACTCTGAAATGTACATGTCTTTGTAAACAGGGCACTAGAGAACATGGGCAGTTCACATCCAGTCTAGAAAACTCATCCTCTCGGCAAGTGAGTCAGAGAGCAGGAGCTAGGAAAAAGGAAAGATGGGGAGATGGAAAAGAAGAGCACTAGCAAGCAAGGAATGAGGCAGAGTACAGCATGTGGATAAGAGAAAGTCAGCCACAATATATGCAGCAAGACAAGCTGTCTCTGACACACAATAAGCTGAGCTGGAAGGGACCCACCAGGTTCATCAAGTGCAACTCTTGGCCTTGCACAAAACACCCCAAGAATCACACTGTGTGCCAGAGAGCATTGTCCAAATGCTTCTTGAACTCTGTCATCCTTGCTGCTGTGACCACTGCCCTGGGGAGTCTGTTCCAGTGCCCAGCCACCCTCTGGGTGAAGAACCTTGTCCTAAAACCCAGGGTAAATCTCTCCTGACACAGCTGCAGGCCATTCCCTTGGGTCCTGTCACTGGTCACCATGGAGAAGAGATCATTGCCTGCCCCTCCTCTTCCCCTCATGAGGAAGTTGTAACTGCAGTGAGGTCTCCCCTCAGTCTCCTCCAGGCTGACAGACCAAGTGACCTCATATGGCTTCCCCTCAAGGCCCTTCATTTTCGTGGCTGTCCTCTGGACTCTCTGTAATAGTCTAATGTCTTTCTTACATTGTGGTGCCCAAAACTGCTCACAGGTCTCAAGGTGAGGCCACATAAGTGCAGAGCAGAGCAGGACAGGAAAATCCCCTCCCTTGGCCAGCTGGTGCAATGCCCCAGAGGCAGCCTGGACTGTGACCACATTCTCACTGCAGTTGTAGTTTGTGGTTTACATGAGATGGGAAAACAGGTGCTCTTTGAAACCTCCTGTTCAACTTTTGTCCAAAACAACAGCCTAGTGCGAGGCAAACAAACCAGTACATTTAAATACTTAAATGCTAGCATAGATTGACTCTTTCACTAGGTAAACTCCTGCCTCAGTCTTGTTTTGTTTTCCTTTTCCTTCATTCCTTGGGATGTCAGGGTACAGCCATGAGCCAAATCAAAGAAACACTCTACGTACTATTCAGCATTCTCTAAAGGACACCATGCAATCCGTGAAATGTTTCAGGAAGAAAGCCACTGAAAAAGAAGAATGGAGTGATTTTTCTATGGTGGTAAACTGAGCTGCACAAATTACAGTCAGCTGTTGTTCTTTTCCCAGCACAATCTTTATGAATAATCGTGTACTTACAAACATCACAGAAATATCTAGTAATATCAGAAAGAACATATAACTGAAACTTAAAGGTGTGAATCAGAAGGCCTATCTAAAAATGCCTGAGGAAAAAATACTATAGAAGTGTTTTAATAGTGATTTTCAACATAATTTACTGGGAAATGAGGAGATGAAAATGAGGACTCATGAGAAAGGAAAAGAAGAATGGGGACACGGTGAAGATAACAGATTAAAGACAGGACACAGCCTCCTGAAATAAGCAATCTCTGTACAAATGAGTGAGACTAGTGAACTTCAGTACATTTGCACAGGGGAAAAAAAAATTCCATTACAGCAGAGAGACAAGAAAGGCACAGACTAATGCCCCAGCTCTTACAATCTTACTGATTTTTTCCAGTCTTGTGTTCCTAACTTCAAGTCGTGTTACTCAGGCAAAAGCTGAGTAACAGCTGAGGGTGATCAAAAGCTATTAGAAGCAAACAGCCTTTTAGGTTCAAAGAGTTCAGCAGGGTCAAAGCCTTATCCTCCTCTTCTTTTTCTTTTTTTTTTTTTCCTTCTGAAACTGTCAGGTCTCTAGGTTACCATCCTTGATATCTCAGAGGTTATCACCTCTGAGGACAAACTGAAATTCAATGTTGGACTATTGCTTCAATAGCATCTCTAAATTCTATTGAAAAATATATGCTAAATATTAAAAAAAATCCTTTATTTTTATTCAAATAACTAAAAAATTTATTGGACTTCAATAATCACTCATCTCTAAACTTATCCTAAAGAAAAATTTATGTCAATAGGAGGATTGTGCATCAACGAGGAAGCCAAGGTGTCAACAGAAAGGTATGTAGGGGCCAGGGCACCTGGAGTGGAAAGAAGTCAGCTAGGGCACAGAGAAGAGGAGCAGGAACATGAGACAGACACAGACTTAATTGCAGTAGACAAGGATGCTCTATTCATATTTACATGATGTCTGCTGAAGTACAAAAGGTGACGATTCATATTTTCACCCTTTAGCTATTTCTTCCCCATTTCAGGGTGAGGCTATCTTGAACATTCCTCTGGGAGTCTGTGCAGACTGTGAAATCTAACTCCTTTTCTTGCTACTAAAATTCTTCCTGCAGTTTGTGGTTTAAACATACTGGCAGGAAGACATTGCAGGAAGACATCTCTGAATAGATGGAGCACTTAGTCTCCAAAGAGGCCTGTTCCACTTAATGCATTTAAACCAACTAAAAAAGTACCAGAAGGATACTAAACGTCTGCGGCCTTTGGAATCATGCCTGAGGAATAATGAAAATGGGCAGGACTCTTGCTCCTAGTCAGATCTAGGGTTACCACCAGCTATGCTCTATTTCACCAGGCACCGTGAGCGGAGTAATGAGAAACTCAGCAAGTATTTGTACAAGTTTTCCATCAAGGTTCAGATTCCTATCTAAATTATTCTTTTTCATCTGAATAGATTTATTTACCCTTAGCTCTCATGCAAAGACATTTTCTTGATGGGGTCTTTGAGTGCCATGACACGGTTTCCCTTAAGTTGTTTTTTCTAAGCACATTTTCTTCATCTCTCCTCACTTGCATAGAACAGAGGTCTGGAGCTGAATCATTTATATTCCACAGAGGTGTGGGAATAATCCATGAAAGCAACAGGTGGCCTGAACAGCCCTTTGAGATGTTCTTTCAGCCAAGGCTGCTAAAAAAGTGTGCACAAGCTGACATGGTACAACAGCTGTGTCCAGCCTGTGCTAGACACTACAACTTGAAACATTCAGCAAAAAACTGCCAGCAGCAAAACTTAACACACATTTGAAAAGTTCTCCTTTAACAAGCCCACCCCTGACCCACTAGGGATTCCACTGACCAATTACTGGGGAAAGGATTCTAACAGTATTACTCAACCTCAAGTCCTGTGTGAAATTAGAGATGAATTCACCATTACCAAAAGAATTCTATCTTTCAATCAAGCACATTGAAAGTCTCAGCTGCAGATGCATTCTTCTTTTCAGGGGACGACAAAGGAAAGTTGAGCTGAAACTCTTCTGGCAGTGCAGATGTCTCTTTAAAGACGAGTCTGGATGGAAGAAGGAATTCTTATCTTCCAAAGCATGTAAGAAATACATGAAAATAATATTGGGACACCAAAAAGAGATGTAGTAAACGGAGTAATTTTTCACCAGAACTTCTCTTTTTAGAACTCTGTCACTGCATATAAGAGAATGAGAAGCGGGTATATTCAGTAGAAGAGAAAATCTAAAAGAAAAGCAAAATTGCATGTCACAAACAATTATTCAGAGACCCCTGACACATTAGGATTCCTGAGTTCCAGAAATTTTATAATAAAGAGCAAAAAAGAAGCATTGAATCTCAGCTTTGGAACAAACAAGCAAAATTAAAATAAGTAAAATGATACATCAGTGGACATTTAATGTTATTTAGATAGTTCCTCTGGATCCTTTAGGAGTCAAATGAGATCTATTAATTAATTTTTTTTTTTACTAGAAACAACAGATGACTAATATAGGTCTGTTCCTACAAAAAGCTTCAAAATAATTTCCCAGAAAAAAAACTTCCAAACAGGCAAATCATGAAACTGGCAAAAACTGGTTTACATCTGGATTCCACTAAATGAAAAATATAATTAGATGAGTGTACTCTATTTCATTATAAACAATAATAGTTTTTAGTAATATTGTTATGGCAAGAGTTGCCATCCAATGCTGAGTTTTACAAATAATTTTCTTCTAGCAACACCATGATATGGTCTTTGAAAATGTTATGTTGCTGGTAGCTCTGTGATGCAATTTATTCACAGATGAATTTTGGCCAGCAAGCAGACTTTGCTCTCTTTGATTTTTCCAGCATCACTTCTCAAGGGAAAACAAACTGCTTCCTGAGGCAAGGACATTTGTACTTTGATCAAAGTTCTGTGAAAAGATAATTTTCAACATATTGTTTGAGCCTGCCTCTGCTCAAGAACCCATGCTGTAGGATAAAAAGCAATTTTCTGAGTGTAAATTCAGGCTGCGGATCACCAATTTCTTCTTTAACAAAAAACTAATGTAGAAAGCCTCAGTATCATTTGCTAACTTGCCAAGACTGTACTCATTGTACTTAAAATGTGCAAGTCTTGAGACCACTGAATACACACACACAAATATTTCAGTAATTCAAGGCTAAATGTATGTGTCCTATCCTTCTGAGTGACTCACTCAGTGAATGATGGAAATGTTACATTGTTTAAACTGTTAAGGATTGCAAAAAGTGACAGAACAAAATATTGAAAAATATTAAATTTGTATTTATCACAACATCATTTTGAAGATTAAGAGAGTGCATTGTCTGTCTCCAGTCAAATACATGCGACAAGCAAATGATCCTGATTTCACAGCTACATCAAAAGACATCTTAAATTATCTTCAAAAGGAGGATACAGAAAAAGAGGGTGAAAAGAATTAATTTCTCTTAAGCACATGATAATACCTCAATGCTCTGACCAAGCCAGAGGCTCCTGAGTGGAAGCCTTGGTAGAGACACTGTGAGGATACACCTGCCCCAAAGTACTTGAAATATTTGGAGGAGCTGGGGAAAGGCTGCAGGCCTCCATTCTCTCACAATCCATTACTGTCAGAAAGCAGGTACTGGCACTGCTGCTTCTCACATTTTCATCAGCCAGTCTGTTCCAATTTGAAAACCTACTCAAACTGATGCTCCTGTTTCCCTAAGTTGTTTTTTGGTGGTATTTTTTTTTTTAAGAAGAAAATAATTTGCAAAGTTTCCCTTTGAGAAAGCTTTATGTGTAAGCGCTGATACAATATTCTCAGCTCATCATGGTTACCTTTACCTTTGCTGTGCTGGACTGACATGCCTTGCTCTGTTATCTTCAGCGCAATTGTGGACTAGAGGCAGAACTGCAAGTCTTTGCTCACTGCCCATCAGCCTGACCTACCCCCGACCTTTACACCAACTTTTTATTAAGAAGCAGAAAGCAAGGCTGGTATCCAGCATCCCTCTATTCCTTGTGTGAAAAACACATTCACTGTCCTAGTAAATTTTAAAAGGTTTAATAAAAAGACAATAGGAGACAAACATAAAGCAAAGGGTTAAAACGGGCGGGTGCTTGGCATGCTGCCAAGAGCACACAGGCTGCTTCCCAATTTTATGGTACATCCACCTGTTGCATATTCATAGACCTTCATGCATAGTCAATCTTTTTCTGGGAACTGTTTAGCATGGCCACTCCTTGGGTCCGCCTTTTTAGAGCATGTGTGTTTCTTGGCTTGTGGTTTTAATTCCTCTTCTTATCACCTTTTAATATGGGTGGTGGTTCCTGCTTTACACAGACGGTGAGTATCAATAATTGGCATGTCAGCAGCAGGGTCCCCCTCATGTGTTCATGGACTGTTATCCCAACTAAGCAAACAGTTCAAGCATACTACTTCAGCTCTTAAAACTTTTGCTATTAGCAGAAAAAAAGAAAACTATATCCATACAGCAAAGCTATTTTAACATTATACATATAGCATTCATCTTAATACTTGTGAAAAGCCAATATTATAATATGCACTTATAACACTTGGCCTATCCACCAGCACTGCAAGCAAAAGCACCAAGTCCTGTCAGGTGTGAGGGAGGTTGCTGACATCTGGGCACCAAACACAGGCTTCTCAAAAGCAGGCACTGAGAAGTGATTGCACTTCTCTCCAGGCAAAATCAAGGATGAATGCACACCTGCTTCACTGGGACAACAGTCACACAGGCATTCCTACCACCTGGGTCCATTAAGAGTTATGCCAAGTTCACCAACTCATTTCAAAATAAACTGAAGAGACTTTGATCAAAAATAATTTTTGATCTGTCCAACAAATGACCAAGTGTTCAAAATATTTCAGTTTTCTTCACACAAAGAATACATTATTTCAATTTTCTATTTAACTTTTCCTTACTCTAACCTAGCTCTTCAGGGGACAGCACATCAGGTGATCCTGGACTTCACCAAAACACCCATGATCAACTAAGTCAACCCATTAACTGCAGTACCTCAGATATCTACATGGCACTTAAGCATCCACCCACACACCAATAAAATCAACATTGGTAATAGCCTTGACACATAAATCCCCCAAAGATCATTTGCAAACTATGACTTCCAATAACAGCATCCTGGAGCTCTTTAAGGCACTTAAGAATCAGACTTTTCCAGCTCACAGCAAAAAGCTCTTGTGCACTGAAGCACCACACATGATGTTATGCAACATGACTGAAACAGCAAAGTACTCACAGGACATTAATTAGCTCTAATTGAGCTGGTGTCCCGACCTCTGCCTGACACCACCGTGCACTTTCTTTTAAACCTTTTCTGTGAGAAAGCCCTTGCAGGTAATCCAGAGCCAGCCCTGTAAACATCTCTCTCCATCAGGTTCTCTCATAATTAAATACCAGAGAGGGCACCTGCTGGGCATGTTTCCCCCCAGACAGTTCTGTGTTCAAAAAGCCTTCTGCTGTTAATCAGCACTGATTACCAATCTCTCTGGCAGCAATTGGTGCTTCATGCCGCAAACCACAGCTCTGGGAGTCATACAAAGTTTCAGCAGAGGGCATGACCTCTAATAATCCTGGCATAATCCTGTTGTCTGATGCATGTGGATCCACCCCAATACCACAATAGTTAGTTAATGCTCACAGTACTATAATTTGACAGAAAGAAAGCAAATTTTGTCACTTTACAAAGCATTAGAACATGTCTTTCTGTAACACATCTTGCTTAAAACCTCAGGGCAGTGAACTAAAACCAGAAATGTGACGCTTTCATTGTCAAACTCAGTTAGTGAGTGAATGTGCTGGCAAACACAGCCCTCAAAGCCATTGATCGGGCAATGCCTCCCTGGTCTTTTCAAGTTTTGATTACTTCATGAAATTTTTACATCTTTTCTTCCCTCAGAATAAACAGCATATGTTGAAGAATTCTTAAAAATAAGCTTTCCTTCAAGAGAAAATCTTTCCTTCAAGTTTTCACTCTAGTAAAAATGTATTGTTATTTTCAGATTCATTGTGAAACAGGAAAAAGAAAGTACTGAAAAATTCGATGTAGAAGATGTGGTTTTAAGGGCAAGACCTCTCTCAGTACAGCAAGAACATAACACAGTAAAATAAAAAGTGGTTTTTACTGGATTTTAGATTTTTGGAGCAAGAGGATGGGACTGAATGCTTATCTTCTTTTCCCAATTCTGCCAGCAGCCATAAAGCCAAATGCTCAATTGGTATTTTATATTCTAAGAAGAAGGCTGGAGAAATATGCTGTACAAATTAAATACCTAAGGGATGTTACCCTAGAAGAGAAGATCTCAGTTTATATCTTTAAATTAATTATGTTAACAGATTCATTTCTACTTACTGTTTGTGAATGTAACAGCTCAGTGTTTGGGAGAACTGGAAATAAAAACAACAACTACAGATAGCTGTAATTCAGCATTCTGCTTCTTGAGTGACTGAACATGAATCAGTGCTCTTACTGAGGAGGGGGAAGTTGTCCATATCTCTTTCGACACAGACATAGAATTATGCTAATTTTTTGTCCAACATGAGTCTATTCTATACAGCTTCACCAAGGCTGCTTGGGATCCCAAAAGTGCTGGTAGTAAGGGTTTTTCAAAAATTTGTCTTGCCCAGAATTCTGCAAAACTCTGCTGGTGAATGCCAAGAGCAGTCTGGCTAAATATGTGTGCATTTGAGTTGAAACTCCCTTTTTTCTGTTTAGAAGGTCAAATCAAAATCCCATCTCTACCATCAGCATGATGTCACTCCAAAATGCACTTGTCCATGGTATGTGCTTCTATATAACATAAAATATGTGCAAGGACAAAGCAAGCAAGAGGGTGAGACAGACCCTGTGAACTGGGAAATTCACCTGGAATTCCCCAGTTCCTGGCTCAGGGGCTTTCAGTACTGATTACTCAGAGCTGACTCCGAGACACACAGCATTGGCTGTGAGAGCTCTAAAATGCAAGCTGACTTTTGCCCCATCAAACCACACAGACTGTAGCCCTTGAAAATGCTGCTAGTTGTCAGCAGCAGTTTTCTATTATTTCTGTTCCTCTCTTCAGTGTTTTCCTGCTCTTCTCTTTCTTCAGTGCTGATGGTGAAGAAGAGAAGTGGATCAACGCTTTGGTACAATCAGGCAATAGAATCGTCTTCCAACTTTGTTACTTTGAATAAAATATAAGTAAGACTTTGCTTTTGTCATGCTCTTCACCCAAAAGCCAAAAGGTTGAAAGCAAAAGTTCGGTCACTGACTCCTTTCTCTGTCAGGAACAGAGAAAATACAGAAGATTTTTATTCAAGGATTTTCTTTTCTTTCTTTCTTTCTTCTCTCATGCCTGTCTTTCATTACAAGAGGATCAGGCCTTTCCTTGTGCTGGAAGACTCATTAGATGGTAGGTTATCACTCCACAAATGCCATAACCTTTCTGTACAAGCAGCCCTGAGGGAATATTAAGTCAGCAAGACACAACACTTGTTTTCAATTCCTGAGAAACAAGGTTTAGAAAAGAATCACTTTGCAAAAATGGTCTTGCTATTCATCTGGAGACTGAAGAAGCTGCTGTTGTGGGAACTATGATAAGGAGACTCCTCCAAACCAAAAGATAAAACAAAAATTTGGTTTAATGAGAAATACAATTCTAGCCCTTCCTTCATAAAATGTCAGGAGGGAAGGGTGAGAAAATGAAATTCCCCTTTAAATTAGTGAATATAGGCAACACGTTTTCTGCAGTCATCACTTTTGAAAATCTGAGCTAATTTTGTGCCAGCCGTGATCCCTGAGTGCTGCTGAGGTGATGCAATGAAGGCAGAGAAGCCCCAGAAGACCTGGAGGGAGTTGTTGTCAACATGGCAGTGACAAAAAGCCTGATGCCAAACTGGTTATTGGAAAGGAGACTCCAGCAGCAACATGAGCTGTAGGCAAGCACAGGGGAGCCCTGGGAAGGAAGAGCAGCTCTCAGGAGAGCTTCGGATTCTCTTCACCCCCCTTGTGCCTGTAGCCTCTCCAAATTGGTGTGGGACAGAGATGATACCCAATGCTTGCTCTCCTCGCTTTTTGGACCCAGTTCAAGTTCTGCAGCTCTGAGGAGGACCAGCCCTAGAGTACACCCCACATATTTTGTCTAAGTTATTAGTTCTCTGCTCATGTCCTTTCCTCAAGTTCCACAGCTCACTGTGCAGATGCAGGTGAAATGAAGACATTAAGGATGGGGGCTGTGAAGCAGAGAGTGATGATTTCAATCTCCTTCTGAGCTTTTACAACACAGAGCGACACTCATTATTTCAGCATTGCTCAAGTTTGTATTACTTTCTTGCTGTTCATGCCATTCTCTCCTGAAAATGGTGCTGGACAATTTCAAGAGTATGTTCTTCTGGAGTTTACACAATGTGCCTTGAGCAACGCTGCAATGAAAAGCCCTAACATTTCTCTACATGTAATGATGTGAGAGCAAGGAGGTCTAGCCTACTTCGTAAGATTTTGTAAAGTATAGAGGGAAAATGATCTTATTCATTCTCCTGAACTTTTCAACTCCTGAGAAAATGATTCTGCATCCAGCCTAAACAGAAGTGAAATGTTTCAGCTGCTTTGATTACAGCACCATGTTGTCTGGGAAACACAGGCTTAGAGAAGGTATAGCTCAGTCTCTCTTAGGATGTCATTAAACTCCTTTTGCATGACAGACTTGAGTACCAGGAAAGAATAGTTTCCACAGGCAGCACAGGGAAATTCAGAAACTGATCTAAACACAAAGCTCAGAGGCTGTCAAAACCAGTGCAATTTATACCACCACTTGACCTACTCCTTGAACATGTTAGCAAAATCTGAATTTTTGGATTCACCCGCATGGAGTGTGTTCTACTTTAACATCCTCGGATTCTTTGGTATCATCATGAAGTTGCCAATGAAGCAAACATTACCAACTGATAACAGGAGTTACGACAAAAAGAAGAAGAATATCCAGATTATAGGATAGGGATTTATATGTCAGAGTATTCTGTCCTCTGCCACAGATGACATCTTCATCAATTCCTCTTCACACACAGAAACAACAAATTCATCCCCAGTTATACATTTTGAGGGACTCCACTGAGGTGGACAGCATGATATCTCTGATATCAGCCTTTTCCTGGTGATAGAAGTAATTTGATCTTGCTCAGATCACCAGAATTCTGGGAATGTGCTGAGAGTTGTTTCACCCCACCAAGAGTTCTGAAAGGATCAGGACATACAGGCCACAGGGTAAGACTTAGATCAGCATTTGAGTGGTCTGAATTATCACTCATTTCTGAAAACCAAGGCAGGATTTGTTAATGCTGATCTATTTCAAACTTTTTAAAACTCTCCATTTCTTTGTTTGTCTAGAAAAACTCTAGCTGAGAGAATATGGATAAGGCAGAACTTCCAACAGTACAAATTAGCTCATGGCAATATAGGATCAGCATATATGTACCTGGGGTAAAAAGGATGTGCAAATTTCCTCAGTAGTCCTTAGACAAACCAGGGATTTTGATTTTAGTGCCAAAATGCTGGAAAATCCTCCTTTGGAAGTGTACAAGTGAATAGTAGCAGGACAGAATTTAAAACTTGAGAAAAATTACAGACACCTCCAAAATGACTCAATTTTGCAGTCCTAAATGTATAGGGAGAGATTTAATCTAATCTAAACTCTAAACTAATCTAATCTAATTTAATCTAATCTAACTCTAAATCTAACATGTCTTCTGTTTCTATTGTTGAAACCTTAAACATTGAATAAAGGCTTCTAGTTTGGCCTTACCATGCATTAAACATGACAGATTCTGCTTTCAATCATGCTAACATTAAAAAAAAAGGCCAAAAACCGTAACAGTTTCAGCCTGGGTTTAGAGCTATTTAACAACATGCAGAGCAGTGACAGAACAGCTGTACTTAAAAATATAGCACTCCCAAACTGAAAAATCACACAAGGGAAACAACAAAAAAACTATTAATATGATTTTTTCTTCCTATCATTTAAAAAGAGACTTGTTTTTCCACAATTAAGAAAGCTAAGATAAGATCTTAGAGACAAAAACTGTTTTATGCCAAGTAGTTTAGGTGGTGTTTTGCTTATGAAGAAACTGTAGCATTTAGCACATAAACAGAAACTCCTTCCATATAGCTCTAAGAAAATCAGGAATCACCTCAGAGAAAAATCTCATGTAGTTCTGAATATCTTGTCTTTCAAGATATTTAATGACTTTCTTTCAAGACATTTAATGACTTTCACACTTATGTTTAAAGCAGAATGATCACAATCAGGCCAGTGCATTTTTTCATAAGGACAGGGAATTAACCTGCTCACCACACCAGCAGTCAATTTCATGTGAAGGAAAAGGTAAGTAACCATTTTCATGAAATCGAACCATGAGTTACAGTGCCGAAATTAGAGTGGGACAGTTCACAGATGTGATCTCAATCAGACAATTTAAAAAATAAGAGGAAAATGAGAGCGGTATAAGAGGTGTCCCTGATGCTTCCTCAAGTCCTGTGTATTGAAGTGCTGATCAAATGAACTCTGTGATACAGCCAGCCAAGATCTTCATAAGAAATGATTTTTTTTTTCAAGAAATGCTGTTCTGTTTAAGCAAGCATTTTTCCTATGAACATTATTGTTCAGGTGGAAAGTTTCAATTCCATCAGAATCTGTTCTGAAGAAGAAATTACCTTTCTCCCCACCACCAAAAAACAACCAACCAACTAAACAAAACCCCAAAACAAAACAATAACAAAAAACCAAACCCACAGTAAAATGAAACTGTGGAATGACAAAGTCACTGGATAAGACATGGCATTTCTGCAATGCCTGTACTCACCAGAATCTATTAATAAAAAATCTTACAATAAGTATGACTATAGATACTACTTTCCAACAATCTCCTAAATTTCAATTTTTTGGAATTTTGGGGATAGATTCTCCCCCAGTCTCAGTTTTTTTGCCATGATAAGTAGTTGTCCCAGGCCAAGCACACACAAAAAAAATTCACAGGTTAATTATTTTTTCATACAGCCATACCTCATACTTACCTACTTCTGCTCAAACAAGATTTTAAATACACTCCTTTCTGACAGGTGTGCTTTTAACATTTTCTCTTTAAATGCCTCTAAATGCTTTGGGCTACAAAAGAGGCCTCAAATTTATAAAGATGCACTGTATTAGCCTAAACACAAACCACAGGTAGGCAAAAAAATGATATCCAGGTTTTTTGAAAGCTTCCACAAACTTTTTTACTTTTCTGTCAAAATCCAGTATTTCACAAAACCTCAGAGTATCAAATTTTCTGAGCAGCTCTGATAAAAATTGCAACTTTTAGCTCCAGAATATGTTTGTGTCTTCCTCTGGAAACAGAGCACTAAGATGAAACCTCCACAGTGATCCCTTTCTTTCAGCAGACAGAGTTTAAGAGGATTTTATGTTCTTCTGATCATTCAGGTACTTTGCAGTATGAGGCAGAGGTTGTCTTCAGATCTTGTGAGCCAAAGCCTGTCTCCTGCAAAACAGAGCTGACCCACCGGTAGGATACGGCTTAACCATGGCACAGCTCACACAGGCAGGCCAGTCTCACATAGGGAGGGCCTTGAACCGCTGGAAGACAAAGCAGTGATAGCAGTGACAGCTCTGCCCTCGTTTTCACGAGTGACAGCTGTAGGAAATGCTGCTGCAGTGGTCAGGGCAGCACGCTGCCCGGCCGAGCTGAGCCCTGCCCTGACTCCCAGGCGCTGGACTAAGCTTCATCAGGTCCACAGTCTGCTTCCACCCTGGTAAAGCCCTCCTCAGCTTCTTGAAGGCTGGGCACGTTCACAAACTCTGCTCATGGGCTATTTCTGTGTTCACTGGGTACCCCCTATCGCTTCCTTCAGGAGTGGTCGAGCACAGGTGACCAAACCTTCACTGGTGTGCTGAGGATTATGTCCATTCTTTGAGAAGTTTGAAGAAATGGCACTTGGTCCAAAGGTTGGGCATTTGGCTACAGAATGCCTTCAATTCAAGAGAGCATCAGATGCAATGAACTGCTCATGGAGTTCTCTGTAGAGGCCAGCTGGCACTGATATGGGGAACATACCTGAATTTGAAAATTCAGAATTTTAGAAGCATAGACGCTCTAAAGCAAGTGTTGTGGGCGGGAAACGGATGCTTAAGCTGAAAATACGCAGAATGTGTCTTGCTAAGTAAAACCAGCTTGTAACAGAACATATAAGAATGTAGGTGCTAGGTAAAGGCCATAAAGATAAAAGGTATATTGTGAAAAATCAGTAAAGCAAGACTAGGTTTTGTGGATAATCAGCAAAATATAACCTGTATGGCCTATGGCCAGTGAAAATCAGCTCCTAATTTTGGCAAGAACCAAGTGAGCTGAGGAATAGCCAAATCTCCACCACACCTGCCCAGAAGTGAGCGAGGTCAAGCAGCAGACAGCTGAGAAAGACGTCTGTTACTTCATCAGAAGACACCGACAACCCCTGCCCACAACCACGTGTCAAGGCGGCAGAGAATGGGCAGGAAAGGGGAGGGCAGGGAGGTATGGGGGAGGTGTGGGTTTGTGGATGTGTGTGTATTTAAACCTGACACCTATCTGACCAGGTATGCATGATTTGGGAGAAATTCCCTGTGTGTCCCAGCTGGAAATAAAACATACTCGCTTTACAATTTCTACTGTAAAGTCCTTTTTCTGTGACACAGCACCAAGAGTGTAAAACTGGTGTGCCAGATGCTTTTGCATTCCTTCATAACAGGCTAAGGAGCACTCAAAAGAGAGAACTTCAGATATATCTGCAGTTAGTTAAGAGACAAATTCAGAGAGGGGTACAGACCTGGTACTCATAGAGAATGCAATGCTTCAAATTAAATGTCACTGCATAAATGAAATGAGAAACTGGAGATCCGCTTTTTGTCTGACCTGTTCTTTTGTTGCATTCTCAAGGTTACCATTTATGCATTTTCATTAGACCAGCAACATCACCAACTGTGTTGAGGTTCTAATAATCATTGTATAAACCAAGCGAATTAATCTGAGATATGCAGAATTTGGGTTCATCAATGCAAACCCAAGGAGACATTAGTTAATTGTATACATGATTTGTATATTTGTACCCCAAGTACTTGGGAATGAAAGATGCCATATGCTTTTTTCCTCCTTTGAAATGCTTTTTTTCCTCCCTTGCTATACTGGCACATAATTCTGAACATTTCACAGAAACAAGAAAATCACAATCACTTCTTACTTTTGCTTGTATGTATTTGTGTGCCCAGGGGTTCTTTCTTATGCAAGAGAAAAGGTGATGAACTTTCCACACAAACTATAAAAACAACATCAGTGGCATAGTCAAAGTGCTCTGCACAATTTTCCATAGTTGATGATTAGTTGATTTAAGAGACAGTGAGTTGGAAAATTAATCTTTTTCAAATTTATAATATGAACATAAACAAGAGCAAGTACTTTACTAAGCTGTTCTACAGATTTGGAAATAATCATCAGTTTAGTATCAGGTTTTTATAATCTATTTTATGCCAGGATAAGCATAAGTGGGTTTTGTTGCTGTTTTCCTTTCCTCCTGCCAGGGAAAAAAAAAAAAAGATAGCTTTTTATAAACCACAGCTGACTACAATTCAAGCATCAAAGTTTAATTCCTGAGCATCCTCCCTGTTACTAAGAGTGAAGAAATTAAGGGGTGATCAGGTCTCAGGTGGGATCTCTGCAGGTTATTTGAACATTTGATACAAATTCAAGTCAAGAAATCCTGAAGAAAGAAACTCTTATTTACAAGAACTTTTGGTAGCCCTATTCCAAAGCATCACAAACAAACCCCTAATTCCTTCAAATAAGCTAACTCTATTGATGTGGAAAAGTATAAATAGTAAAATAAAATAATAGCTTGTGGAAATGAAGAGAGAAGTAGCAAATAGCTTGATTAACCTCAATTGCTACTATTTTTCCATTTAGACAACAGTTAGTGTCCAAATCACTACACAAACTTTTAGAAGGAACTCAAGACAGTACAGAAACTGCTACTACCCAGCATAAACTATTCCTTACAGATCATTTCCAAAGGATGGTCAGAGAGGATCTCATGGTCAAACTGCACAGCAGTTTGAGAAAATATCTTTGATAAAACAATTCACACAGCTCAGAACTTGCTACAGTTTAGCTTGATCTCAAAAACATTTCCCATAATACCAGTAGCTTAAAATACATCACAGCTTCAAGGTTTAAAGCAAAGACTTCTGAGAAGTGTGTAAATGTGTGCAAGTATTTCTGCTTGTAAAACGGAGAGGGAAATTTCTGGAGAAACTCTTCCAAATCCTAGCTCAGAGTTCTTCAATTCCTGGTCACAGAAACACCAAGGTAAAACTACTTTCTCTAAAAAGAGGTCAGCTACTAACCCTGAATTTCTGCAAAATTTTGAGTTTGCATTCAAGTTTCTTACATCTGACCTGACCCTGCCTGGCTCTGTTCAGCCACGACAGGTCACAGTCACAATTAATGTACCACGAGGTACATTACCAGACACGAATATTGCCCTAGCAGAAGTAACTGTGTCAGTTACTGATCATCTCTCATGATAAGGGGGCAAGAACAAATCCAATCCTAGCAGGGCTCAGGAAAAACTGGGCATGAAGGACCCCTGAACAGACAGGGTTCCAAACACTTCAATCTGACAGTGACAGCAGCAGCTGATGTACATCCCCACTTCCCAAAGCTCTGGGGAACCACATCTTCAAAAATCTTTCCCCCTGCTTCTTCCCCCTTCCTTAATTAAATTGCAAAGAGTAAATAAGAAATACAGCACACGGAACATTTTGATATCCCTCAATGAATCTATTGGTCATTTTCAGGCAGTACTAAGATACTTTAAATTAAGGTCTTTGCTCCAGGTTCTGAACATCTTCAGTCAATACAGCTTTGTAGGTCACTTTACACAAGGCCAAAGCCCAGAAATATACAGCAGGAGTCCAAGTTAGTCCAACTAACCAGATTCAGATTATTTGTCTAAAAAAAAGACATATTTCAACAGTACAAACTGAATTTCAAATAACAAATATTGTGCCTGGATTATGGCAGTTAAACCATAAAATAAAGCTAAAATTTGCTCTGAGGTTTATGAAGAAACTCAGACCCTCTTCCTGAATAAAGATAAGATGTTTGATTATTAAATGCTAGTGGAGAAAAAAATTCAATTGACTTTTAAAGGGCAGTTGTAAAAGTAAACCAAACAATGACTATTAGACAGTTTTACGTGTTTCACACCTAGTTTAGTTCTAATTCAAGGCAAAAAAAAAAATCTAGCAAACAAGAGGTGGGCTATCTTGGATAAAATATTACTTGGATTTGTGCTAGAGCTAGATAAGTGTTATTTTTTGTGGGAATATTATGCATCTGCATAAGGCAGCAAAATGACAATGCTGAATTTTGGTCAACCTGACTGGAAACAGAGGATATGTAATATCCAGCAGGAACAACCCTCAGTTTATATCACTTATAATCCAGTTAACAATAAATTAGGCTTGACCAAAATCATAATAAAGCATTTCCTATAAATGAGATTTTAAAATGTTTACTCTGTAATCTCCAAGGAGCCACTAAAAATCACTGCTGTTGCAGGCCCTGCTAAAACCTGGTCCAGTTCAGTAAACCATATTATTCTGTGTATGGGGAGAACTGCACCACTCTGAAAGTAATTTTTGCCTTGGGGATAATTAAATGCATATTGTACCTTAAAGTTACAGCACCAGGAAGCTTTAGTATATTGAGCTACTTTAATTGGAAAGCATTTTACATATTTCTTAGCCCCAGTTTGTTGTCTTAAACATACTGGTGAAAAATGTTAGGATGGCTAAAATTCCTATTTTTTACTTTGCTTAAGGCACTATTTATAAACATTACAATGAATCAGGCCACTGGAGCCAGAACTTCTCACTTCCAGACTGGGGAGTAGTTTCTTAGACTTCTGTTCAAAACAAGCCCTCTAATCCTTGTGTTTTAGAGGATTTTGCTACACACTAAATACTCAGTCACTGTGTGCCAGGGACACTCTAGCAACAGGGCAGGAGGAAAAAATTAGCTTTTTGCTCTGATTAAGCTCCCTGTCAAGAGGTAACTGTGTGAAACTCTATTATGACTATGTGACCCAACAATTTGAATTAGATGGATCTTTTTAGAAATCTGTATGTTTCTGCATTGTTAACGAGATACAGTAACATTAAAGGAAACAGGAAGGTAAAGACATCTGGGGTATGCATACAAAAAAGGGAATATGAAATTGTGGTGGAATCAACTTCCTACCTCACCCTCACAGGTGAGCACAGACCACAGCAGTTCCTAGCCCTCCCCTCCAAGCTAGGCACTCTGTTCACATTAACGTGGCTTGATTCACATCACCTCCCCTTCATCCTCTTTTTACAAAAAACATCTATTAAAAAAACAGAATCAAAGCTTATTTTTTGAATGCTTATCAGAGAAGCCACTTGGGATTCCTGACCATCAGCAAGCCATGCAAGGAAGCTGTTGAAATGACATTCTAAATTAGGTACTGATTTGGCTTTATGCCTTGGGATGTATACAAAATATGACCTTAAAGGTGGCAGAATGTGGTGCAGGTAAGGACAGGCGTGTCCATCAGAGCCCAGGGAAGCAGCCCCAGGCTGACAGGGCCTGGTTACAGCAGGAAAGCAGGGCACAGAAATTATATGATGCCCATTCCACTGCTAAGCTGACCATAAATATGTTGAGACCCATTTTGAGACCACCGAGGCTAAGCACCTCAGAGAGCTGTGCTCATTCCTCCTCTGCTCTACTGTTGTACATTCCTAAATCACAAAGATAGCTGCTCTGAATTAAATAGAGCCAGTGAATTTTAGGAAGGCTGAAAAGAATGATAGACTGCAATTTATATGCTGCACGATAACTTCAGTTTAATTGGACATGTGTACTTGATGTTTCTTTCAAATCAGCTCTAACTGTAGATGGATTCAAATGGCCAGCCATCTGATCAGAATGTAAATTAAAATACAATCAAAGAATGCAAGATGTTCACATTGATCGTGCAGATTTGACCCATTAAAGGGGAATTCAGAGCCATTCAATACCCTGGTACTGATGTATTCAAGTGGTTGGATCCAAGATTTTGAAACCTGATCACTACCTGCAGCAACTTTTGAAGAAGAAAAAATGCTGTTGAAGAGACAAGTAAGTAAAAAACATAGGTAAAGATAAGTAGAAACTTATGAAAGGAGAACAGGCTTTAAAAAAAATACATTCAGATCTGGTGCTGTCATTCAGGCATGTAGAACCTTAGGAAATTGCCTCTGCTCTTTGTGCCTTGGTTTCTGGTGTCTGCAGAAGGTGGCTAAGATGGTTCTAAGCCTTATACTGTTGTGGTACCTAGACACAAACTTAGCATTTCATGGTTATTTGGAGGGATGGAAAGGCCAACACTAGTTAGTTTTAAATCACACACTATTTGTGTTTATAACCAGAGTCAGCAGATTTGTAGATAGCTTGCTCAGGCATTACAGCCTGAACCAGGCTGCATTGTGAGACAGGAGATACTACACTAAATGAAAAAGCAAAGGTTTTGCTGACGCTGTAGCCTAATACTATATTAAAGCAACTAAGCAAAGAATACTTTTATATCAGAATGATGTATTTCATGTATCACATTTAGTACCATGTCTCCTTGACTGCAGATGTTTACACAGAATTTTCTTTCTCCTGAGAATTAGATATTCAGTTATTTTTAAAGTTGAAATTAAATACAGAAAGTGTAAAACACTGTACAGTTAGAAACTATAAACAGTGTAACTGCTGCAAAGTGCAGAGAATAAGAGAATAAGCCTAACTTTGCTTTCCTCTGCTGTTAATAGAAAACAAGTTTAACTCAGTTTTGATCGAAGAATAAAGACATTTATCCTGCTTTTGTTAAAAAAAAAAAAATAATCAAACTAACAAGAAAAAAATACCCCAAAAAAACAGAACATCAAAAAAGGCTGCATCTCATTAAGAGGCTAATTGCTTTTCAACATTTCCTTGAACTTTGGACCATATAAATGGACAGATAGCTGGAAAACAAAATGCAAGTTTTCCTTAAATTTGTAAGTCCTTACACAGCCCACAAAACCACTGTAAACCTCAGCCTAATCATGGAAACATTTGAATTAGTAGTATTTCTATTGACACAGCACCTTCAGGAAACAGCACTGTATTGAGACACTGCTCCTCCTCCCCCATTTTCCCGGACTTGTGGGATTGAGATGCAGAAGGATCACCACTTTGATCAGCTTTATGTGCATGTACCTGCCTCATGCACTAGCACAGAAATGAAGCACACTCTGCTAAAACGTCACGTTAGGTCTTTGCAGATGCGGCCACGTGTGGGTGGCATCAGGGATGCAATGCTGGGCTGCGCTGTGGCCGTGACATGTGGCCGTGACATGTGGCCGTGACATGTGGCCCGGGCTGTGACCACCGCGGTGTGAGTAACACTCCCAGAGGAGCCCAGCAGTGACGGGGCGCAAACACCGCTTTGCTGGGCATTTAATGCGTTTGGTTTTCCAGCAGAAAAGCACAAACAACAGAGTGGGCGCTAAGTACAAATGGTTTCTGCCACAGGGAGGAAACGCTGTGCTTGATCCCACGATCCCCTTCAGCCAGGCTCATTTGTACCCAAAACGCACCCCTTGGCCTATGAGCAAGACAGACGCTTGAATGTGAAAGTGAGCAACTACTGAGTGACACTTTCTGTACACAGCTACTTACTAATAATTTAGAAAAGTGGATGTAATAGGTGTGTAGTCATCTACATCTCCAAATGCTCTGCCTCACCATGAATTCATTACCAGTCTTCACGTATTTGATGTCTTTCTCAATGTCAAATAACTAGTTATCTTTAAAAGTTTCTGGTCATCATCACTATGGTGGAAAAAAACATTTTAAAACGTGAGGTAAGGTTTTAAAAGCTTGAGGTAAATTAACAGCACTTGTCAATAGTATTCATTTAAAGCCAGATGCATGATTTATGAATAAGAAGGACTGGAAATATGACTGAAAAAATAAAATTTTATGCAAAAGGTATGCTTTATAAAGCTCATGGTCTCCTTAAGGTACTAGGTACACAAAATAAAGAATTCGAGCAGATAATCATATATAAGAATCCAAACCAGAGCCTTACTCTCCCATTAACAATTATAAATTAACAGATATTTTAAGGCAATCTGATTATTAAATTCCAACACAAGAAAGTATTAGTTACAGAAGGGGTAACTGCTGCCCATCCTAATTCCAGAGCTGCAAATCGAAATGTGCTAGTGAAGCATGTGAAAGATAACATCCTTCTTAAAAAGCCAGTGTGAGAATTCACTTTGCTTTCATTTAATGCCCCAAATCTGATCACTTCTGTAATGACACAAGATAGAAAACCAAAACTCTGCCACCATCCCTAAAAAGATGTTTGCAGCAGAAGTCATTGCAAAGGACACTGATTTACAGCCCTAGAGCACCTGTAGTTAAAGCATTTCCCCAAGGCTATTTAGGAAAAAACAGGACTAAATCAAGGCAGGCCCTCCCTGAGTCACGGCTGGTGCCGCCAGTCCTGCCTGTGGGGACAAGGAGATCACTGATATTTTGGCATTTACCCAGCAGAGTTTGGTATATTCAATATGGCAACCTTTGACTTACTTCTGAAGGTAATTGAGGCTGGAGAAAGCATTTATCCTGTAAACATCTCCCTTCAGATGGCAAGTTGTTCAGGCAATTCTCCTCAAATATGCTTTTGTGATGGCAACCTGCACCGTATGAATCTCAATTCAATTGCACACCATGGGATCATGCTGGATGAAGAATACCAGGATTCCAGAGAGCAGTAAAGAAAAAACATTTATCCCCAGCAGATCAAGCTGTTGAGGATTTGATAAAATACAATGATTCCTTCTCCTTCACAATGACATGCTGACCCTGTGGGTATTTTCTCCCTGTCTCCATCCTTACAGATCATGCTTGTTGATAGAGTAGCAATATATGGGGTAGGAGGGAACATAAATACGGAGTCAGCACCACTGGTATTGCACTGAAGCTGATCAATAAGAGCATGGAGCTTCTGGCATTTTTGTTTTGTTTTCTTGGGGGTTTTTATTTTCAAAAAACAAAGCCACTCTCTCACAGAAGTTGCACAGAAGGCAGGGAAACAATATCTTTCCTCTCCTGCAGCAGGTTTGTTTCTAGAATTGGATAGTCTGGGTAATTCCCAGCCAAGACGTGGCACAAATCCGGTGCAATAACTCCCATGACAGTCCTGTCCCAGCTGTGCTCTTGGGGAACAAGCACACCTACAATTCAGAGGTGGCTTGTCACAAGACAAGTGGCTTCATCTGCTCTGGGCCACAGCCAGATCATGTTCAAACTCCTCTTTGGTGCCACCAGCGCTCCTCGTGCAGAGTTCTGGCCCCCTCAGCTGGGTGTCCTAGTGAGACTGGTGCTGTGCCACACGTGGCACCCACTCCCAGAGCAGTGGCAGCCCTGGCACAGCCAGTGCAGGACCCGGACCTCTGTTTGCCTGCGCCGAGCACACCGAGGATGGCACTAATGCACGGCACCAGGGAGGCACTTGGATGGGCATAGGAGCAGTGGGAAGTGTAAGAATGAAAGTCAGCATTGGCACCAAATTTGCCAGCTAATTTCTACCTTCCAGTACTAATTGCTTTCATTCCACATGCAGGTCGATTTGTCCCGGTCTGGGTCGCTCTGACATTGTGGGCAGGAGCCCTGACCTTGCTGTGTGCCCTGATGTTCCACACGACAGTGAGAGGCGTGTAAGGGACAGGGGGCTCAGCAAGTGCAGCACCAGGGAGCTGGGGCAGCAGTCTGGTGTCAATGCAAACCAGTCTCAAATGTGAGGTTCACTTTTGGGCATGATTACACTGTCCTCATATCCTTGAGAACGCTGACATTTCACAAATACCATCCCTCAAATGCATTCAGTGGATTAGGAAAAGAGCATATTATTGTTAATTATGTTATCTTGAAAATATAATCAGACTTAAATTTCTGCATCTTCTATTTAATCAAAGCGTACAAACAGCAATAAAAATGTCCTTCTCATTAAACTGAGAAGTCTCTCTTCATTTCAGAGCTACTAATGCCTAAGTCTATTTTGAAATATTTTAACAAGATAGAATTGTACCGTGTAATTGGAAAAATTAAGCTTAATATATTTTTATACCTAAAGCAATAATAAATAAGCAAGCATAAGCCTTGCACTGTGCTCTGGAAGCACAGTATGTGTTTTTCTCCTTGCATATCACCTGAGTGTTAGGTGTGCCAGAATATTGATCCCCCCAGCTCTGCCTCTATCACACAGGCACTGCGCAATACTTGGGAAAGACCGAAAAAACCAGCAGTGCTTAAATGCAGTAAATAATTGTTAAAGCACGATTAACTAAAAAGAGATCAATCTTTCCTGACCTCTGCAAGACATGAGATTCCCTGCATTTCTTCTCTCTCCAGGTATTAGATGAAGCCACGTTCGAAGATCTCATAGAAAAGGAGAAATTCACTTTTGACTATTGATTTGCTAATGATAATAAAGACAACTACAAGCTGCCTAATCTGCAATGTGTATCTTCAGACCTGACCTTAACTTTTCTGGAAGTTCACAGGAACTCTGATTCTAAAAAACATCGATTTGAGGCCCATCAGAAGTATACAACATTTAGTAGAACACAGCTGGGGATGAGAAACAGAGCTTTAGCTGAAATAAAGAGATGAAAATCCGAGCTCAGGGTTCCATTTTCAGAAAATAGAATCATAAAAAGGTTGGTTGGAAGTCATTTAGTCCAACTGACTCTAAGCTGATGTGCACCAGGCCCTTTCCAGGGATGGCAATGGGGTTGATGAGATCCAAAGGACCCCATTTTCTTGCCTTTCCAAAGTACTAATACAACACTTGCTATTTTTAGTCATCAGGAATTTGCCAGCCTACTTCCCAGTCACCATATTTTGTCACAAACATTGTATACCAACTCTACAAACACATCAGCCTGCCCCTTGAGCTCATCCAGGACATGGATTTGATCACATTCACCCAAAAGAGTCCCTGACTTGTTGCTGCTCTGATGTTGGCTGCACTTCTCTTTCACAAGTTATAAAAATATGCAAACAGATCTCAGATCAGGCTTTGCTCATGAAGACTCAAGTTAGAAAGGGTACTCTTTACTTTTGGCTTTTCCTGTTCATAATGGACAAGCATTTCTGCTGAATTTCCTTGTACTAGTGCAGTACCTTCTCTTTACCTTTGATGTTTGCTACTCATTCATCTCCACCTGGGCTTTGATACGACGTAGCAAGAATTACTTAGGTCAATGTTTTCACAAATGCCCACTATTTTGGGTTTATAATTTGACCTGGAGGTAAGAACTGACACAAGCTTAGGATATAACTTGGGGGATCTCTGTGAGGAACTTAAGCCCTTGGGACAGGCTGAGGTTGGAGCCTGTGGAAGTGATGTGAAAATCCCCTGTGGCATCGCTGGCTGGCCAACCAAAAACTTAGGCAGACTTAGCAGATACAAAGACATGGCGTAAAGCACCACAAGAGAATGATTTCTGTGAAATAAAGTCTTACCTAAGCCCTTATTTCAAAACTGCACATGAGCACTTGATCATTTCCAGAAGATCCAGCAGCAAAATGTTTATACTTAGAATGATCCAACACCCAAATCCTGTTTAACCAGGTCCTGATGGATCTCCAGGCTAGGGAAATCAAGACAAAGCCTTGCTTAGGATCATCCAGTAGCTCAACAGCTGAGCTGGATGCAGCCTTTTGTTCTCTTTGCTGCTCAGTTAATGACACTGGAATTCATTGTTTGTATGCGCAGCGGAGGGCAAAATATATTATTACAAAAGGAGGAATTGCTAAGAAAGCAAGTGGAGAAATATTTGCACACTAAGGACATGCTGTAAAGTGAGACCACATATTCTGTAGCTCTTCATGGAGATACAGTCAGCAAAAACCACCCCAAAATAAAAAGCAATTGGGACCCTGGAGCGACATAAATCTGTGATATAGCATGAACCCATCAAATATTACAAATAGTCTCAAGACTAAGGAGTAAGGTCTCAGTCAGTCAGTCAGAACATGCTAACAAGCAACAAGAGTTACTTGGGTTTAATTCAGTGTGTTAAGTGGATCTCAGGAGGAGCCTATGAGTCACATCCTCTTGCAGGGGAAGCTCACGTGAGAATCTCAAAGTCGGTGGCATCAGCACTGTGACAAGAGTTGTATGGCACAGAGAGGGTAGCACATGTATGGAGAGATCAGGTTATTGTCAATCAAGCAGCAACTGGGGAGAGAGGTGGCAGCAGTGCATACAGAAATGCTCTAGTGAGTCATGTTGGGAGAAAGGGAGCAGATTAAGCTGTTAACTCACTTGCAGACACTTACTCACTCCTCATAAAATCAGCACACAGCTATAATAGTTGTCACAAATAGTTGTCAAAGCATTCTCCCACAGTAATGGTGATTATTCATACTTCCAAACATTACAGGCTGCAAGGAAAGTAATGCTAATGAACAAGCTGTCAGTTGTAACACATGGCATTCAAACTACCTGGTCAGAAAAGGATTAGATCTTTGTAATAGCACCTAATGTTAAAATTATTAGGATGGATTTGTTAACAAGACAGTTGAGAATCTTGTAAGCAACTTAGCATGACCTGGCAATGTGCACTGGCAGCCCAGAATCCACCTGTATCCTGGGCTGCACCAAAAGCAGCGTGGCCAGTTGGGCAAGGGAGGGGATCCTGCCCCTCTACCCTGTCCTTGTGACACCTCACCTGGAGTGCCCAGCTCTGGGACCCCAACATGAGAAGGACATGGACCTGTTGAAATGAGTCCAGAGGTCGTCACTAAGATGATCAAAGGGCTGGAGCACCTCTCCTGTGAGGAAAGACTGAGAGAATTAGGAGTGTTCAACCTGGAGGAGAAGGCTATGGGGAGACCTTAATAGCACCTCCTAGTACCTGGAGGGGACTACAAGAAAACTTACAAAGGTATGGAGTGATGGGACAAGGGGAATGGCTTTAGGCTGACAGAGGGTAGGTATAGATTGGATATTAGGAAGAAATTCTTTACAGTGAGGGTGGTGAGGCACTGGCACAGGTTGCCCAGGAAAGTTGTGGATGCCCCATCCCTGGAAGTGCTCAAGGCCAGGTTGGATGGGGCTTTGAGCAACCTGGTCTAGTGGAAGGTGTCCCTGCCCATGGCAGTGGGGTTAGAACTAGATGGTCTGTGAGGTCCCTTCCAACATAAACTGTGCAATGATTCTATAATTCTTTGACGATTTCTGACTAAAGTTATTTCCATCTGAAAATGAAAATGTAATGGAAAAAAATTGGATAGAAATATACCAACCTTAATTATACTTCTATCTCAAAAATGGTGGAATTTCTGTTTCATCTGGAAATTCTGTTTACCCAGATAGAGAGATCACTACTCACCTCATGCCAAACACCACTACAAGAGAAAAATACAAGCAAGGACCCAGACAGAGCAATGATGATACTCATAGGGGAATGAGTGGTCCAAGCTGTAGGTCTACCATATGCAGCACAATATATTCCAGGCTGTTCTTCAGGACAGAAGAGAGGGGTCTGTCAAGGAAACACACACCCGCCCCTTGAAAAGATATTGGCTTTCTTTTAACATAAAACAAAGTTGAAAACAAGAACTAATGACAAAATATCCCCATTTCCTAACATGTTATTTTATTAACCTATTCTTTCAAAGCCTAAAGCAGCTAGATTAAAAAAATACTAGATTAAAATAAAATTAAATATGAGATTAAAAAAAAAAAGGATAAAATCTAAGATGTAGAAAAGCAGATAATTCAGGAAAGTTTTTTTGAAAAGCCTATTACATTCCTGGAACTGAATATTAGCCCAAGAAAAATCCGATCAAACCTGTGTTCTTAATGTTTCTCAAAGCCAAAGGTCAGCTTTTACATTTGGGCCAACTATCATGTTTGGAAAAACAGGGCAAGCCATATTACAGAAGGACACAATCCCCCACCTGGGTGTGTGGATCCATCACAAGATGTTAGCAGCCTGCAGAGTGTGATACTGAAGGCTGAATGCCCTGCAAGCTGCTGTGTGCATTTCTGATGGAATGCCACGGGGGAGATCTTTAAACTGTACTCTAGAAATGACAAAGGAAATGATAAAGAGGAAGGATACCTAATTCAGCAGATTCCAAGTGAATATATCTCCACTGATTCAGTCAGGAGCAAGGAATGAATGAATTTTCAAAGATCACTTGAGATCTGATGAAACTGTATGTAACTTAAGGACATGAAAGTTTTCAACACCAGCACTCTGTGCTGTGAAGTTTCAACTTATGCTACTTATGCTGAAGTATCACAATGAATTAGACAGTGGATAATGGTGTGTGAAGAGCTAAAGAATAAAAAGAGAGCTCAGCAGATTCAAAAAAATTTCATTCTTTACAACTGTGCCTCTGCCCCGCTGGTACTGCTTACCTTCCCAGAACAGGGCTTTCCTGACACGTGTCCTACTCAAGGAAACTGGTTTGGTCTCACACTTATATTAACAATTTCTGAGATAGATTAATGCTGTAATAATAAGTAGAGATTTTGGTTAATCTTAGAATCTTTATAGCAGGAGACTACTCTCAGAATGTTTGGAATTGGGCTCCTAAACTTACACACTAATTTATTTTGTTATTCTGAGAGGAGAAAAAAAAAAAAAAGACTCCCTGTGATAAGAGGAGCACAAAACGGAACAACAGGGACACAGGGCTGGGCAGTAGTCTCCAGTCTGACCTAACCCTCCCTATGCTGTAAAATTATCAGGTATTAATATCTGACAATTACCTTCTTCTGATACAAGGCAACAGCAAAGGTTATGAACAGTGTAAGGGCAGGCACATTCCACTCAGCAGGTCAAGTGAACCTTTCCAACTAATAGGAAAATATTCTATCCAGGTCACATACTGGCTGGTGCTGGCAACTAGTATTAGGCTTGGCAAGAGCCCACCACTGAGAGCTGGTTGACAGGATAGCACTCACTGTAGCAAGACAGATAAATGATAATAATAATAATGAAATATGAAGTTGTCATAGGTGTCTCCAGCCTCTTCTGTCTTGTATGAAGGCAGAAAACACCTCCAGCCTCAGTGGTGGTATAGAGTCCACTCTATAGGAATTGAAAATTTTGCTATCTCTCCAAATGTCAAGCTTTACCCAACATGCACTATTTAGAGCAGGATTCATTTCACACAGCCAAATGTCTCTGTTACTCTGTCTAATGAACTCTGGGAGACATTTTAAGATATCTTACCTGCTCTGGGCCACAGTCTAACCTGAACACTGAATTGATTCAATCTATTACTCTATTTTATTACGCTAAAGCCATGAAAATCCCTTACTAAAATTTTGCTTTTAGCACTTAGCTGAGGAATGGGATCCCAATTATGACCCAATTATGTGACAGAGAAACAGTGTTTGCAGAGAACAACAGTGGCAAAAAAGCCAACCCCCCCCCCAAAAAAGGATTAGTATAACAGTGTGATGACAAAAATTCTTCAAACTTCAGAATAAGCATTCAGCAAGACATAGGCTCAAAAATTAAGAATTCTAGCAACACCACACACAACTGTGACACAAGACTGCAGCACTCTGCATACAGAACTGTAACAAGTCTCTTAACACTTCTTTCAATCAGCTATCTGTGGGACAACAGAAAAGATGTCATAAAAAACTTATTATTTGATAAAGTTTAGCAGATTTTTACTTGAAATATGTTGCTGAAGGGCAAAGCATTAAATAATATATGGCTAAACCATGTCATGTATTATTAGCATAACTTCTTTATTCCCCCAGCAGTGTCTTTCTGCCTTAGGGAACTGCTCACACTCTCTACCCCAATATCCAAGATAAAGTCTGTGAGCAGTTAGCATTCAGAGTACTTAAAATCAACATTTATAGCCACAATTTACTTGTCTGACTGTTGCTGCTTGAAGTTGATGTGTTGAAATTTACTTTCTGAAATTTCAGTCAGAAGATACAAATTGCAAGGGAGATCTGGGCACAATTTCCCTTTTTTTAATTAAAAAAAAGAAGGGGGGTGGGGACTGACATTTACTTGCTGAGATACTTCCACATATTTCTTTCACCAAACTTTTGTGCAACACATTGCATATATTAAAACAGAAAGATGTAAAAATACTCCATAGATGCAGCCCCTGATCTGAAATAATTCAAAGCATATTAGAAACACAAATCACATTAAAACACAGCTGTACTCCTGGCTGCTGATTTAGGATGTGACTGAAAGATCAGTACACTCTGTGGAGAGACTCCTGATCAAGAGGGCTTGAAACAGGCTCTGAAAAATCTTGATGTTGCTTTGTTGAAGACACACACCACAAGATACCCATTTGTCTAAACATTCAGGCCCTCATGCTTCACTTAATTGCTTCTGTGCCCACCTGATGACATTTTTCCAGTTGCCAGCTCTTTGTTTTACACACATGACTGAGTCCAACATCATGGCACCTATACTTGACAGGTTTTCATTTACATAAGAAAGTAACAAGGATGTTCTCTGCAGGCATGTGATCTTTTAAATTCAGTTTGGTTTGATTCAGACTGTACCTGCTCCATGTGTGTTTCCTGCAACAATCATTATAGACACATTTGCTACTACAAATGGTCATGGAAGAGAAATATTAAGATACAACACAGTATTCGTAACAAGCCCACTTTCATCTCTCTTGTTTCTTAGGAATTATGAACACCACAGGAAAAACATAATTTGTAAACACTAGAAATAGAGAAGTTAATAAAGGAGGAAATAAAAAAAACCCTTTTATATTATCTTCTAAGATTATTTCCAGCTTTATTTGTAGTCAGCTGGACACTGATAAGCACCAGTGTAATACTGTAAATTATATATTGTCCAGTCATGTTTTCTCTACAAAATTACAGTTTTGTCACAGTATGTCTTCAGTGCAGTATTAATTAAGATGCCCTCTGAGCTGCAAGATTAACCTGCCTCAGATGGGCAACTTCATGACAAATCAACACTTCAGTTGCTCATTCTGCAACAGTGCCTCACTCTCACCTCCCAGAACTTTTCAGGCTTGTATCCTGACAGCATGCAGGACTGCAAGTAAATTGAGTGTCTCAGATTCTCTGCCAGGCACTTGTAAAGAGGAAAGCAGCTCACTGTCATTTTGAATACAGAGGCAGGATATCTGTGGATGCCACTGTGGCTTGAAATCCCAGTGGAAGAAAAAGGAAAATTAACTACTTTCATTTAATTAGAAAGCCTTTCACTGGTTTGCTAGAACCATTTCTGGCTAGCAATAAAGTACTTCTCAATTCTCTTTCAACAAGAAGCATTTTGAAAATATACTCATAAGGCTATGCTATAATATCACTAAGAAGTTAATGATACTGTTAGCACGAGTTTAATGTAAATATAAATGCATTGCTGATATGGATTAGACATCCTACTGTCTTGATGCAGCATCACTAAGGCACAAATACGAACAGTACATGAGACTAAAATGTGAGTTTTATGCAATGCTCCTTTGGGGCCTTCTCCAAGGCAGCTATGTCCAGCATCCCACTCTGCCAGGCCACAACAAAGGTGAGCAGGGTAAGACTCTGCTGTGTCTCCAGAGAGCAGTAATTATAACAGTAGAATGAAATCACTGTTTTCTGCATACTTTGGTTTGATTCTCTTGGTTCCTGCTAGCACCAGCATGGCTCATCCCTAAGCTCAGAGTGATTTCTCGAAGTGTACAGGTGCTACTTACTCCCCATTTAATCTCAGGCCAGCTTCACAGCAAACTGAAGGACTGTAAAATAAAACACCACTTCTTTCTCCTGCCTTTTACATAAACTAATGCAGAAATTGGAAATAGGACCCAGCTCCCCCTAGATTCCGTTTTCTGATGCTTAATAGGGCAAACAAAGAACTATGTCTGGAGCAACTGCTGTCTCTAACACTTTTCAATTTACATACCCAGAAAGTAATGTACCAATAAAAATATTTTTTCTCTCTCATTTGTACACATACTTGAAGTTAAATTTCGCAGTGCAAGTACAAATCAATCACTTCATTCACAAATCAGAACTATGCAGTCAGAGCCTACAACACACAGCTCAGAGAGAAAGGCTGGAGGCTGTTTCCTGGCACCATAAAGGATAGAAGAGGTAGGAACATTCTTCCTCTAGAAAGAAGGCTGGAGGAGAAGAAAAATCAGCATTCTAAAAACCAGCTTTCTGCTGGCAATATGCTAATATAAAAACCCACAGTGATGTTTTAAAATTTCTTCCAAATAGTTGTGAAGACAACGGTGTGTCACAACAGGTGACCTTTCTGTTCAAGGTCATACAATTAATTAGACAGTAATTAATTAGCAGGTAATGAAGATGACCAGCTTTCCAAACACACACCCTCCTTAGTGGAGAGAGGGGAGTGCATGAAACATAGCATTTAATTAACTCAAAAATTTAAAGCATGGCAGAAAACCCACTATTTGCACAAAGTACTGTTATTTAGTATTTTCAACCTCTGCACCATAATGCTTTTACATTCAAGATGAGAGATGACTCCTTACTAGATACATCCAACAAGTCTCATTTTCACACTGCAATACTTCTGTCTAGGCACAGTGAAAGTGAAGAGATTCACATATTCAGCCACTACCAGTGTATCCTGAACTACATGTGTAAGTCCTTCAAGCATCCTAGGTACAAGAAACATTATTCTGTTAAAGTATTAACTTAAATTTATAGGCCAGAACTGACATAGCCAGATGCAAAAAAAAAATCTTAATTTTGCTTACAGAAGAAACACTAACTCTGTCTTGCTTCCCTTGCCCTGTAATACATGCAATTCTCATTTGAAACAATAGCTGAATATGCAATAATAATTTGTAATGTGAAATACTGTTAATGTGTTTCCTCAGAGAGTTCCTGTTCCAGAACATGGCAGAAACTATTTTTATTGCTCAAGTTTTCATTACAGAGATGCCACAGTACATATATCTTTGGTCTACCGTGTACAGCATGTGACAAGCTAATGACAAGGTTCTTTTCCTGCCCACCCCCTTACCCCCTCATTTTGTTTTTTTAACTATCACCAGTGCACTAATATTTAGACAGATTTACTTTGGAGTAAATAGCAAATTACTGAGAAGTTGTTACAATTTCTCATTCTCATTCTGATTAATGAGCTGGAGGAACATTCCCTCTCTACCTTCTCCTTCTGTGGTAAAAAACATAAAGAGCTTATGCATCAAATAATTTTATACCTGCAAACCCCTAAAAGATGGATGAGACTGGCATGACAATGATGGCTTTTCCAAGCGGGAAAAAGGATCCACAAAGCCATCCTTCAGCAGTCATTCCAGGATGAAGGATTAGGAATATGAAGTATCACACTCAGCAAGTCTCTCTCACACACCAACTCCCTACAAAAGCAATGCCCAGCACATCAACCAAACCCCCTAAATTCTTCATAATGTCAAGCAGAAAGAGAGAGGAAAAAAAGTAAATTTTTAGGGAGTGGGAGAGAAAAGGCTGGTTCCTGTATATGGTATAATGCATGTATGAGGGAGAGACAACAAGGAAGAGACCCAGGAATACCATATTCAGAAAAGAGCAAATATCAGAGCTCAGTAGGAACTGAGAGTGTCCCAGAAACAAGACTAAGAGGCTTCTGGGCCACACAAGCTGTGAACACAGTTTTTTGTGGGGTTTGATGTCTCTCATTTTCAGGAACACAAGACTTTCAAATCAACAGGATGATCCAAATCTTCGGTATCACTGCCACCTTTTTTTTTCCTTCCAAAGGCAACCTGTGGATCTTCAACTCTAAATAACTATGGTAAAAAAAGGATAATTGTATAAAAAGACAGTCAATATAGGCTGTCTTTGCCTCTCAAGAACATCCTGAACTTTCCAATAGGATGTTTAAAATGCATCTCAGAGGTAAAAGGCATCAAATCAACTGATAAAAATCAGTTTTACACCTAAATGCTGAAAAAATTCACTAACCCAAACAACTCTCACTAGGGCTGTCAGAGGCAAAGAACAGAAAATAAAATACTTTCTGATGGGTGACTGAGGAAAAGCTGAGTAAAGAATTATATTAACCTGCAGAATTTATTACCATGGCTTGCTGTGCCAGTACTGAACAGTTACATTACAATGAATGCTGTTTGTAAAACAAACTCTATTATCAGTCAGCAGATAATACCTGAGCATGATCATGGCGTAAATTATTACAGAAGACTACAAGCAGAAGTGATTAAGAAAAAGTCAATACTGGAGAAACAGTAATATCAGTTCTAGAAAAAAAACCCCAAGTGGATAAAGGCAACAAATTTCAGATCTGAAATCTAGCAATATGACAGACAGCTTGTTTTCCACTCATTAATTAATTAACTTGTTCTACACCAGGGGGATTTTTCTTCACAAAGTAATTTTACTCTTCAGTCTGAGAAAACATAGTACCCTTTGGCTCTGCTATTACACTTGATTAAGTTCTATAAGCCCAAACAATTTGTAAAGTAGGAGCACATTTTTGTCATCTTTAAAACAAACAAAAATATATTCATTTATCAGCATACTTTACTTTGCCTTACATACATGACCTGCAATAGTTATATGAGTAGATTCATCATTCAATTCCACTCTGCACTCTCTTATGAAGTGCTATGATTCCTTGTGTAAAGAGTTTTTCCAGCAGCATTCTGATGCTGCTCTGCAAGTCATGTCACTTCCATGACATGCCACAGAGTGGCTGGAGAAGATGTGCTGTCTCACAGGAATAAAGAACAATCCCTGAGGAAAAGGACAAACTTTGCTGTGTGTGAACTCAGGCAGCAAAATGACAGCCACTGTAATCCTCAACAGAGGGTTAAGAAGGCATTTGGGGTCAGTCCAAGAAACCAATATGGGAAAACATCAAGTTTTTTCATGAGAAAAGTCCTGATTTCATGGAAGCCACATTTTCTGAATAAAAGAAATAATGCAATTGTCCTAAATTATTTCTGGTTTTTCAGCTGGACACAATGTGCTTCATTCCCACTTTTGTCCCCTACATGAAATCCCTGAAACTCTGCTAGATATTAGGAGTTTCAATCTTTTGAAATAGCAGTTTTGTTCCTAAGTCAAGTCCTGCTTCAAAAGAAGGGGAGAGCTTGTTTCACTGACTTGCAAGATCTCTTTCAGAATCTAGGAATACAGAACTTGTTTTGTGTTCTGGACCTAAAACGTTGTCTATCCATTGCAATTAAGCCTGTGGCTCTTTGGAGCCAAAAATGGAAAACTAATAAGACATTCACTCACTTAAGGGAAAAAAAAGAAAAAAACTCAAGCGAAAAACATACTCTTCAGGTTGGTGTTGGAGGCAAATAACTCAACTACAAAAAGCCATCAGGATTTTGCAATTTTAATTTTTCTGCTCATTGAAGCTTTCTACTTTCAGGCAATTAAAACCAGGCATCAAAGGCACATGAAATTGGGATGGGGTAGTGATTAATTTGTGGAAAAAAAATTCACAATTTAGTTAGACAGACACAAATCAAGCATCCATATCTCAGGAATGGGGAGTATTAATGCACAGAGGAAAGCTGAGAGGAGCACAGGGAAGAGAAGACTGCAAGAGCACGTGCAGTGCCTGTCCCATGGAGGGTAGAAATGTATCTGCCAAGTGCTGCTCATGATGAGGACTCAGGGACAGATGCAGAGCTAGAACAGTCCTAGCCTATGAACAATTAGTTCTTCCTCTTAACTTTGCCCCTACAAATGTTTCTGCATTGCAACAAATGCAAAATCTAGATTTTGTGCTCATGCTGAAATTCAGTGAATTAATGCCCATTTGCCAAACACTGTTGGGCCACTCAGATGAGGCAGAGGAGCTACACATTAAAATCTCCACTGGAATCAATTCCTTTGACTCTGAAAACCCAGACATCAACCTTAACTCTCTCCATCAAAAACCTGCACTCTTCTAGCAAAAAAAAAGACCATAAATGCAGTGCCACTCAGCCACACATCTATTGAATACCAAGCTCACTAATGATCTGCTAGAACATCTCTTTAACGCTTGACTGTGTCCACCTGTAGAGTGCCACCTCCTTCAGCTGGGCCTTAGAGTTATTAAGAGTCCTTCAGACCACTTGATGAAAGCATTGCTGGAGAGCTATAGAATCAATTGCTTTATTTATACGGTCGTTGCTGCAAAAATTCACCGCACTGAGGCCATTTTGCAAGCTCTAAGAAGCTGATGTTTGTGTCCTCTTGGCACAGATTTTCCTACACCAACAGCAGCTGAATTGCACAAGGGAAGGTGTCCAGTGCACACCCTGGGCTGCAACAGGCAGTACCAGAGCTGGGCACACAAAATCAGCTGCTCAGTGCCTCCCTGGGCTGGCTTGGGCTGGGGTAGAGTTAATTTTTTTCGCAGTTAAACCATGATACTCCCCCAGTTTTTGGACCCAGAATTTGTGACAAAGAAATACATCCAAGTTAAAGACAAGTAGGACAGGAACAAGAGAGAGGGAGTGAAGATGAAATATGAGAGAAAACAAGACCTGTTGAGGGTTTGGAAACCTGTTTAGAAGAGCCTGGAATACAAAACTAGCAGGGAAAAGTGTTGAAATAGAGGGATCAGGGGAGAAGTGATCCCTGGGAATATCAAGAGTAGATAAACGAGCTGATGGAAAGACAGAAATTCTGTAGGCCAATACCACACCAATCTCTCCATTTTTTAATTATTAAGGAAAGAGATCAATAAAATTCTATAGGATATTTTTTATCTCTCTCATAATAGGATAGTTGTGGAAGGCAATAAGTAAAAAGAAAGCAAGATGTTCTTGAAAAAAATATATTGATAGTGGTCTGATTGTTGATAAACATTGAAGTTGATGGTATCTCTCATTGTCTAAGAGCAGCTGTTTTACTGACAGCTGTAACTGCCTTGATACCAGCAATCAAAATGCCCTATCTAAAACAGAAACTAAGTGCAGTCAATGCCCTGTCAAAGAGACCACATTAATGTCCCAGTCTTGACCTGGAGAAATTGCCTAAAGAAATGAAAGGAGCCCAAGTTCCCAGACAACAGACTTTACAAAAAAAAGGGAAATCAACTTGTGTCAGATGTAATCTAGGGACCTCTAAGAATGAGCCTCTTAACAGCTCAAAAGGCATGAAATAATAACAAATTGCAATCATCATGGTTTTGATGTGGATCTGAGATGTCAAAAGCATTAGCCCACACTTCCCAAACCACTGCCTTCTGAAAGACAGGCCATTTAGAGAAGAAAGGGGAAGAAATGCAAAAACCCCCAGCTGCTAGATTTGAAAACATTTAAACACAGATAATATCCAGACAGATCATCTCATGGTTTTATTTTCTGGTGTGGTAGTAAATTTAGCTAGGCACTCTTAGGATGTTTAATATCCTAAAAATAATCAGGTCGTCCACTGCACTTAATGTACTGACAACAATTATCTAACTTATCTTAACATCTCTGAGCAAGCACACTGCACAGAGAAACTTCTACATTTTGGAATTTTCTTCTGCTGAAGAAAATCAGATTTTTAGGTCCTCATTAAAAAGTATTTCAATGCAAATATTTTGATAAAATCTCCCCCTTAGTGTAATTTTGTTCTATTACAAAGACATCCTAATAACTGGTAACTGATCTGAATAGGAGAGGCTGTTGACTTTGTCTCATTTATTCTACTGCTTGTATTCCTTGCTAGATAAAGCAGAGTCATAAAAACTTCATTGCCTTGTGAAAAATTTAGACTTGTGCCAATCTTCTGTGATCTTATCCTCATGTGAAGTTCACCAAGGATAACAGACATGCTGCTGGTTCAAGTCCCAGCTTGGAATATCTTTGCCTTGTCCAAAGGAACTACATTATGCATTTTTGTGACCTCAATCCATCAGCATGAACGGCACACCAAGCCAGGGATGATCAGGAAAAGCTCCAATTGCATTCAGCAGACAAACTTCATTGCTGCTGTTCCCAACAGAGAATCGTATTTAGTCAGCCTAATCTAAGACACAACAAATACCATAAGGTTATGGATTGATGTTTATAGAAAGCTGGCAACTGTTCTTGATGACTCAGAGAACTCGGTGTCTATAAAGTAAAACGTATGAACACAACCCTTTGAGGGAAAAAAAAATGTCTAGCACTTCCAAATGTGGAGGGGAGGACTGTTCATTTCTCTAGACAAGATATCAAAATGCTACTGTGCAAGCCATGAATATTCATGGCTGCCCTATACTGAAGAACAATCAACAAGTGCAGGGAAAGCCTTCTACAAAAATGCACAAGTGAAGAAATAACCTGATTCAAGCACTTTTTAAAATAGATCTGACAAAGCTGTCTGAAACCTGTGCCTTTGGTGTTGGTGTCAACCCCAAATCCCATGTTTTTGGTAGAGTGGCTGCTGACAGTAATGGTTTGCCCTGCTAGTACAAAAAATTTTCCTTAATAAAATTCTTTTTTAAGAGCTCTAATTTCTACTGTACTAGATGTGTGCTATAGAAAGCAATAAAATTCAAAACAAAACAAAGGTAGCTATTTGACAGAAAAATGCTTTCAGGCAGGAGCAATGCGATTTAACTAATATAGTACATGAGTTTTAAATTAAAAGCTCTGCAAAGTGCTTCACACTGGTGTCATACAGCTCAGTCCTCACTGCATCTCTGTGGAAAGTTATCCAGCGCTTTCCTCAATCACTGAAAAGAATTTCAAGATGCTGCCTCTGCCACTTCACCATGCATCAGAATCTAAATAATTTCTAAGCCTTCATTCAATTTCCCATGTGGGAATTTATTGAGAATTAGCTTCTTAGATCCTGCTGAATAAGTCTTTGATTTTTTTAATATGCAGAAGGAAATTGTAAGTTAGAGGTCAAGTTTATCAGAGCTCTCTTTTTTCTCGTGTGGAAAACACAATTTATCAGCACTTGATAATATAGGCAGCATTTTTGGAGAACAGCAATACAGACAGTTCTCTTCAAAGTGAGGGTGTAAAGCTGCCCCACAAAGCCTGAACCCTGGGCTGCAAGTCATGGAACACTACTGAGAATTTCAGGGGGATAGCCAAGAACCTGACTTAGAATGCAGAATCAACTGCATTCCCACTACAGGAATGCTTTTAGCAGGTGGATGGGTCAAGGACACGATTTTAAAATCTTGCAAAGTTATCAGCACCTCGGTAATTTCTCTTTGAAATTGAAAGCAGGAATATTACCTTGTAAATCTTCTACAGTACTTCCTACAGCAGGGTAGATTTGCCTTGGATAAGAAGGAGATCTGAAGCATTAGCAGGGAAAGCCCCAAGGAAATTGCATACAACGACAAAGCCATGCTCCAAAAAGGGACAGCCACAGAAGAGGTTGCACAAAACTCAGAAGGATTTTAAGGTCAAAAGTAAGTAGGAGATACAGAAAGCAATTATACCACAGGCTTGTTATAAAACTTGGCCTACAGCAGAATGACAGAGAGCTTAGCTGGAGGGGAGTGGAAAAATAACTAAAAACAAGGCTGGCAATATTAATTGCCTAATGTCTGGAAACAAATGTCGGAAGCACTTGGCTATGGGCAAAGAAACTCGGACACAGCAAAGGATCCTAAAAAGACTGTTGCAATTTTATGTACCAGAAAGGACACCTAAACAAAAAAAAAAAAAAAAAAAAAAAAAAAAAAAAAAAAAAGACAAACTGAAGTGTTTGTGCAGGCTTGGGAAGATGAGGCTGGGTGGTGTGTGGATGTGTGGCAGCTAGTTTGCTTGTTTAGGTTTTATCAAAACTCAATTCATTCTGACATGTCCAAACTGATAGGAAGTGCAGCATGGACTAGCATCAACATGAGGTTGTGAAGATTAGTTTAGAATGACTTTTAAAAATTGAAGTAGGAGCCTTTGTGTAGAGAAGAAAACACAAGATCTATAAAGCAAGGAAACAGGAATGAGAGAATGGGGGGAAAAAGCCAACCCATGCTTTGGAAAGTGAGAATAGCCTAACAACCAGGGAAGAGGAACCTGAAAACAAGTCTGAAGGATACAAGGTGCAAAAGTTTAAGATGACAAATCTTTGTGCCCAGGATTCAGACAGTATAAAAGTTGGATTAGGTTGCTCAGAGTGGTCTGAAGAAATTGTTTTGGCCCCGTAAGAAATTATTTATATTAAAGGAACATTTGGTTTCAAAGAACAAATACCCAAACCACGCAAACGAAGGGTGGCTGAACTCTTCGTGTGGTCAGTTTGGCATCATTTCTACAGAGTCAGATGTGCCAGACTGAGGTTTCTTGCACAGAATCAGCTCCCAGGGTCAAAGGTCACCAAGAGGTCCTGTGATTACTTGGGAAGCCAAAAGGATCCTCCTGCCAAGGCATACTGGGAATCCGGCTCCCCACCCCAGTCCTCTTACACTACAGTGTGTTCAGCAGTATGTTCAAAGCAGCAGAAAAGCCTGTTCCACTTGGTAAAAGTGAGCCCTTACCCTAAACAATACACTTCTTTTATTTTTTCTTTTCCATTCTCTGTACAGTAATTAATGTGCTTCAGTAGTAAGCAAAATTTTCATGTTTAACATACACTTCTCATTTTCTACTTTATTTCAACTTTAAAAATTGCATCCTCTGTCCTGTTTCATCGTTGTAATTGAAGGTAGAGTACACAACTTTGGTCTTCCCATTTGCATGAATCTGGCAAACATCAATAAAAGGCAGAACTGTCGGCTAATAACTGTCTGATAACATATTACAAGAAAAGAAAGAGCACCTTCTCCCCACATTGCCCAAACTGATTTTCCATCAGTTTGATTGGGACTGTGATTGACTGTTAAAAAAAGTAATTGCAATTACTCACTACTGAATTAAGCTGGTTGGGCTTTGGTAGGTCCAAGAGGTCATAGGATAGCGGTCCTTCACAATATGGTCTGCTGCAACAGTGAATGACACTCAAAATTCAGTTTCTGGTAATATTAATATATCATTAATTGTAATAAATAGTTCACTTCTATATAGATGTAAGAAGAAATAAGGTGCTACAGCCCAATCTCAGCTGACAACACAGCAAACCTTTCTGGAGCCCTTTGTTTTGTTGTCTTAAGGCTACAAGGAAAAATAAGGCATGCTCTAAAGAAAAAAAAAAAAATCTCCAAAAAGGAGCCATGTTTATCTCAAGTAATAATGGATCACTTCAGCAAAACCACTAAGACTTTTAAAACAGAAGTGTACAGACATTTACTTCACCGTAGTGTGAAAATGACAAGTTGAGCCACATAATGTTGTGCCCAAGTGGAATGGGAAAATGGTCTACAAGCGTGCAGACATTTGTATATCAGGTTCATACTATTGCCTAAAACTTTGCAGTGCTGGATTTTACCTTACAGATCCTCAATGGTTTTAATCTAAATCTCTCCAGCAGTATGAGGTTCAACAAGACCAGGTGCTGGAGCCTACACTTTCACCCCAACAATGGCCTTCAGCACTGCAGGCTGGGGGCAAGAGTGGCTGGAAAGGAGAAAAGGACCTGGGGATGCTGGTTAGCAGCACTGAACACAAGCCAGGGTGTGCCCAGGTGGCCAAGGTTATCCTGGTCTGGATCAGCAAGAGTGTGGCTAGCAGGACCAGGGCAGTGTTGTTCTCCTGTAGCTGACACTGGTGAGGCCACACCTCAAGTGCTGTGTTCAGTTCTGGGCCCCTCACTACAAGAAACACCCTGAGGGGCTGAAGAGGGTCCAGAGAAGGGCAGTGGAGCTGGAGAAGGGTCTGGAGCACAAGTCTGATGAAGAGCAGCTGAGGGAGCTGGGGGTGCTTAGTGTGGAGAAAAGGAGGCTCAGAGGAGACCTTATCACTCACTACAACTCCCTGAAAAGAGAGGGTAGCCAGGTGGGCATCAGTCCCTTCTCCGAGGCAGCCAGGGATGGGATGGAAGGACACAGTCTCAAGCTGCACCAGGAGGGGCTAAGGTTGGACAGTATGAGGAATTCCTTCATAGAAAGGATGACTAGACATTGGAATGGGCTGCCCGGGGAGGTGGAAGTGTTTAGGAAAACACTGGACATGGCACTGACCATGGTCTCGTTGACACACGTGGTGGTGTTTGGACAAAGGTTGGACTCCATGATCTCAGAGGTCTTTTCCAGCCTAATTGATTCTGTGATGCTGCACAAACTGAAAACTAAATAGCAATTTACTCCTCAAGGTGCCATGACCAACAAAGTTAAAGCTTTCTTCAGGTCTAGATTTGAGGTACTGGAAGAACCAAAGGTTTATTAGGTGGAGAAGAAAATATCTTTTTTCCACATGCAAGCATTTGCTATCAATGATATCAAACTGATCCTTCCTAGGTATTGAGTACAGTATCCTTTGAAAAGGGAAGGGGGAAAGGCAACACCAACTTCATCTTGACTTTTCCTTCCCCCTTTTTTTCTTCCTTTGCACTTAATTTCACAGACTGTAAGGGACTAAAAGTTGGCTAGTGGGTAATAGCACAGAAAAAGTTTAAGTGCTAATTTTCTGTCTAGAACAATTCAATTATCTCTCTAAAATTAAGGATTAGTGGTGCCTGGCCATTGGGGTGAGAGCTTAGTTTCTAACAAATCCATAAATCCAAATTATTTTCCTGGATTACCTGAATTTCTCAAATGCGTGTTTGAACCCAATCACTTAAACTCCTGATTTAGAATTCTCCGAGCAAAAATATCCTGTAAATTTTGAGACATTTATTGATGCTTAAAGATAAGTTTAAATGCCCCAAATACACACTAAGACTTTGGTCTTCATTCTTTTTATGTCTTAGCTTAGGCTTTTGTAAAACAAAGGCTTGAATTTAGTGAAGATTTTCAAGGGGAAAGGGAAAAAAACCCCAAACAAACATCCCCCATCTTCACAAAAGAATATAAAACAAACAAACAAAAATCCTTTTTAAGGTCTCTGAGGCAGGCTACTGAAGCTACTGCAAAAAAAAAAAAAAAGAAAAGAAAAGGAAGAAGACTAGTACAAGAAATAACCTTCAGATTTCAAGCCCCAAGGTCAAATGTGACATATGCTACTGATTCCTTCACATATTTTCCTTGACATTTATCAATGCAATCAATCTAAAGTGAAGTTGTAGATGCCAGAAAGGGAATAGCCTGTCATGATTTGCAGCAACCTTCAGAACCAGGTGAACTTTCTCTGTTGGAAGTGCTCTGTGCACCAGTTTTCCTATACCTACTGAAGTACTGGCTATGTGAAGTATTAGTGTTTTATGGCTTCCTTTTTCATGCATTCATGTTCATGTTTCAAGTTTTATTTAAGAAACGTTTTCAGCTTCACATATTTACACAAAAGTCTTCAGATCAATCTCAAGCTTGGTGATGAGGGAGGTCTACAGTAAAAGACCACATTGAAATTAGGTGTCATCTGCTATGTTATAAAAAGTTTGGTTTGATATATAATATATAATACTGCAGCTCACCTTTAATAGTGCAAGTAGAGGTATAAAGTAATAATGGTAATTAAAATGAACCACAATAATTTTTCCTTGCCCAATACTAATTTCTCCAAAATACGTAGATCTAAAGAAATGAAAATCAATCCTTTATTACAAGCTCTAACATTGCTGACAAGATTTCCTTGATTTCCTTTGTATTTTCTCCACTCTACTAAGCACATGTACAATCTTACCTGCCTTATAATTATAAATTTAACACATGGGAAAAAAACATGAGAGGTGAAATTAAAACAGATACCACAGTGATGGTCTGACAAGCACCAAGAAGTCAACATTCAAACTGTGGTAGCAATTCTTTCACAGCTTTGCGAAATTACCAATATGCAACATATACATACTTGATGCCTCTTCATCAACAGAAACAAAAAAGGGGTACCCCATTAAACAGCAAGAAAGGATTGTATACAGCACCATGGGAACAGAAAAACAGCAAAAGTTAGTACCCACATGTGGTGTCATTTGAGATAAATCAGAGAGTGCTGTGCTCCATGGCAGGAATTATAACAACTCTTTTGCCGTTACAAAGGATCAATAGCAGTGCACTGGTTCTCTCCCTGTATCATCTGCGGCTGCTTGTAAAACCCAACAGAATTACAAGAGATGTCAGAAGAGCCTAACCACATCAAAAACATCCACAGACTCAGAGCAGCTAGAAACACTTCCATGCAACAAATCTAACTCTAATAGAATGCAGTGATGTATTGCTCCCCATAGAGGAGTCCTACTGATGTTTAGGAGTTAAGTTAGGAAGGTCTAACCCAAGGTGTTTCAAAACCCACAGGTTAAATTGGAGCAAGATCTTTCTCCTCTTTAAAAATAATAACAATTTTTGCAAGTATACAGTTCTGCTGAACTGATAAACAAGGACAGAGTTACTTTCTGAGTAGCAAGCATTCTTGTGTATATTATATATAAAAGTTATGTATTTGGCAGAGTTTCTGTGTACCCCGAAACAAGTATCGCTTTGCCAGCCTCTGGTGTTCATGACTCGGGAACCATTCCCAGCCCCACTTCTGCCATTCTGCTCCTGGGTCTATGTTCCATCTGCTCCACCCTACTGCAGTGTGAAGCATCTTAGCTTAGCCACCTCCCTTCCTGCGTGCAATACATCAGCTGCAGTGAAATATGTCAGGTGAGAAAATAAAACAAACAGGTGCTTTCCACACAATTTCTGTAATCCCTCTGGCTCATTATGGAACTGCTACAACTCTAGTCCACAGGCTGGGGCTATTTTTTTCCTAGAGAATAAGACCACAGGAGAAAATAGAACATCCATAGTTCTGCTTTGAGTCTTTATGCATAATCACATCTAGTAATTTACACACAAAGGCAACATGGGTAGGCTCTGGCAACAAATAAATATTTGGGTGCCATGCTGTCTTTACCTAATACAGTTTCATAGCTTTACACATATTCTACTTAAAATCAGCCTCAAGGGCTGTCAATCAAAACCTTGGCTTGCCTGGTTTCACCCTGAATGAAATAGTAATACCTGATAGCATCTGCTTTTTTCTCTTATAAATGTAGGTGAACTGTGAATACCTTGTAAAAATCTTAATATATGTAATTCAGGTTATACAATTTAAAAATAAAAAAAAGTAAAGAAGATATTAGTGCTGTGCATAGTTTAAGATCTTAACTTATTGCTTTATCACCCTTCAGATGCATTTTTTTAATAAAACACATTCTTCCTGCTATGAGCTTGATTTCAAGCATGCACATACAAAGTCGCTGGCAGCTACACATGCTTTACACCTCTTGTTTGCAAAGCAATATATAAAGCATATAGAATCAAAGAAGTGTCAGCTGTGAAACTTTAAAGTGTTTTTATTTCTAGCACAGACTCATCATCGAGGAATACAATTACTTTGTGCCTAGAGCTAAAATCCTTATGAAATTTTAGAAATTATTTGATTATAGCATGGTCAAAGAACTCACTATAAAAGAACACAATTATTTGCAATTTCCAAGACAAAATAAAATATTGAACAGATTTCCACTGTAGGATTGCTAGTTCATTTAAGAAGTCCATTGAATTATTCTTGACTTTTGATCAGCTATACTGGATTCCTATTTAAAGGAGAAAAGATGCTTTAAAAAGTGAGATTTGCATGTTTTGTTATCAGAGCTGGAGTAGCTAATATGATCCCTCCAAACAAAGGAGGGGCACTCAAATTCTGGAACGAAGATTCAGGGCAAATGGTGACAAATTGCTACCTTCTCATGTGTGGCTGTGAGGAGCTATTTAACCATCCCCCTGTGACATTTATGTGGCCACAGTAGCAGAGTTTTTCTGCATTGCTGAGCTGAGAGAAGAGTTACTGCCTCTTGCCGTGAACGGGCAGGACCAAAGGAGGAGGGGAAAATGAACCAGCTGGTTGCTCCAACTGGAGTTTTCCAGCACGTGGAGTACTAAGGAGTCAGACATACAAACCCGTGAAAGCCACAGGCACATCCTTCCCCCTCCACACACCACTGGGATGCTGCTGGGGAGCAAGCTGCACTTCTGGCAAGCATATGGGACAGTCAAGCTATAAGCAAAGCCACATTCTGTAAAAGCACAAACCCTCTTTGCTGTGGTGATGGTCTCCATCTGCAACACACAGCTGAGTCATCCCCGTTATCTCCAGCAGATGGCAAAGATAGGAATTTGTTACTGTACTTAAAGCAAGCTTTCCCTTCCCTTCAAGGTTCCTTACATTTGGCATTTGCCTGTGCTCCTGGTGAGCTCTGCCCACCCACAGATCCGAGCCGCAGCCCCTCCATGCAGCAGACCAGAGCATTTTACACTCAGCAATACTCCCTGTGAGTGCCAAGGAGCAGTGGCAGTGCCAGCACAGGAGGCACTTTGCACAAAGCATGTTTATTAGCTGTGACACAGAGCACAGCATTTGCAAAGAGCTAAGGAAGAAGACAGCTGCTGTGGCTCCTCTAATTACCTCTCCCCAGACATCAACAGCAATTTACAATTTGGATGATGTTGCTGGAACTAAGTATGATCTAGATCCACACACAAGCTCTCCTCCTCACTTTTATAGGCCATGTGTTATATGAGAATTACAACTATTCAAACTGTTTCTATGAGTTAGGTTATCTCCTGCAAGGCTTTTTATTGCACATTCTCCTTTTGCTACTGGAAGATACAGAATTTGCTGTAGACAGTAATCAGATAATCACATCTTGTTATGAGCACAAGCCAGCAGGATTTGCTATTAGAAACTTTCTAATCTATCACTTTAAAACAAAGAACATTTGAGATGTTTGGTAAAAATTATGCTTCTTACCACATTTTACAACAAAGGTAAGAAATAAAAATTTTAAATAGTCAGTATATAGAGCAGGTAGAACATTAGCCTCACATATATCCAAATTAAATTCCGAGTTACTCTACTCCTACAGCATCTTGAAATATTTACTGTGTTCATCCCCTGCTGTTTTGCTGCTAACAAAAATTTAAAAGAATACACAGGAAGTCTGACAAATTAAAACATCATGAAGATTAATTGCACAAAGAGGATAAAACGTTTCAAACAGTTGCACCCTTTAAAGATCAAAAGCTTTCCTCCCCTGCCAGTAGTTCTGAACAGCTTTATGGGCAAAAAACACAGAAGTGAAGACAAAACTGAAAATGTATGCAGGCACATGAAACTGCAAAGACTCAGTAGATATTCTAAGCCCGATAGTATACGTGGGTTAAGTGGTAAAAAGCAATCACACAGAGAGAATTAGGCAGAAAAGCTTTAACCTGAGGATGAGTATCCACACTCTATCTGTACCTGCAAGCACTGAGAATAAATGTGGTGTTGACTTAGAGACTCAATTACATGGATCCAGAAGTTTGCTAATGCTTTGCATACTAAAATAAGCCCCATTCTCCATCTTCTATGATGTTTTAGATCCCTGCAAGACAAGCATCTCCTCAGTGGGGTATCCTGCTCCCTTCAGATGTGCAGTATGCATTTTGTGGCTCTACTGCTACACAATTGAGTGATTTTTCTCAATTCAAGCTGTGAGTCAAACGAGGAAGGAGACTTACCCATGTTTCTCCGGGCTCTCCTCTGATAGGATTTCACTGCTGCTCTCATCAATGGGATGGACACGAGCAATATATTCTCCACTCTGCTGGTAAAACTTGTACACAGCCACTTGAACTACACATTGATCACTGTTGCTCCTCAGCCAAGGGCTCAGGATGGTGGGGCTTGGCCTTTCTGATGCATTGAGAAACAGAAAAGAACCTAGAAGAGAGGATGCAACAAGAAAGCTTTAAAAATAAGAAAAACCCCAAGGCCTCCTTGGGATTACAGATGAATACTTTCTGAAGTTTTATGTCTTAGCTCATTCTGCAGCCCTTTCATACCTCACAGTCAAAGATTATATTTGCCAATTAGTTTGGAAAGTTTGTCCATTTTTTATTAAACCTATTAAGATTAAAGCAACACTTCACCTCTGAATGGTCCAAAACAAAGATTACGTTTCGATTTAACTCCCAGAAGAAAAAAGCCCACACAGGTGATTAGGGAGTTTCACATTTAGATTCTTGTCTGTAATCTCTAAGGTCTGGTTCAGACCCAAATATATTAGCATTGGTTCAGTTGGATCCTGATTTGACAGCTCTGGTGTATACATATTTATTTATAATACTTTATACTGTATCTAGTCCTCTCACCCAAAAAAAAGAACACAAATTCAATAGCTTTTCTTATGCTCTCCTATAAACAGGAGACTGCAGGGGTTTTAAGTCTGATATTAGAGACAGGATAAAGGTCTGACACAGTTTCATTTCTTCAGCAATTCATTCTAATGTATTAATTTTATATGCAGCTAATCCACATTAAACATTTCATTATTATCCACTACATTGACTCCCTTGGCCTAATTCTATTTCAATACAATCTGAGGCTTATCCAGTGGGACAGAGGTAATGTATTTTCATCCCATTGCTGCTCATTTCAGGTGAGTCAAATGACTCCCTTTCGGCAGCTGACTAATTTATCAATTTGTCCACAGAACAAGCACACTGGGGCCTGTAGTTGGCAAATGAAAGGGACCAATCCTCAAAGCAAGAAAAAATATGATATTCCACAAATTCTAGCAAGACTGGTCAGGTAATGAAATCTCATTGTCTTGATTACCTGGAGTATCCATTAATACAGCCTGTCCGCTAATACTGAAAACATGCAGGTCTGATGAAGATTTTAATTTCATTGAGAGAGAAATTAAGGCTCAACAGGGCTGTAATTGAAACTTATTTTTAAATGTGCGTGAATTTTATCCAGAGCAGAAGCTTGTTTTTGAAAATGCCAAGGTTGCAGCTTCAGACAAATGATCTCCTACATCACTGGGCATGGTTCATATGATATCCAGGATGTCTAAGAAATACTGTTGAGGAGCTACAAATGAATACTTCTTGTTTCACTTCAGTGTGTAAGCTCTAGATCAGGAGCAGCTGCTCTGAGCTCCTGCAGCAGTTCACCTTCTTCCACAAGGCATCTGGTAAATTGTCCTTATTTGATTGTTCTCATTTCTCTCCACTGAACTGAGAGTCAAGAGCTCAGGTTTTAATAGCTCACTGTCAGATGCTGGTTTAGAACATGGGAATTGCACTTGTGTTCAGAGATGTCCCCTTTGAAAAAGTTTGATTTGGCGAATCATCTCAGGTCACACAAAGGGCAATAATGGAAGGGCTAAAAATGAAAACTGGATTCCTATCAAACATTCTCTCCCTCACATACATACATTTATCATAAACAGCATTTTTGACACATTTGTCAAAAACAGTGTTCTTGACATTTACACCAGATTAATGACATACCTAAAACAAGAAAACATCTGTACTGAAAGAAACATGAAGAAATACATAACATACAGCCTGCTCAGATGTCAAGCTTTTCAAACAGAGAAGAGTGAAATGCAGTCACAGCTTTTTTTTCTTAATAACAAGATTTCTATATCTAAATAATAGTCTTTAATACAGTTGTTAATGGAATTGTTTGATGAGTTTAAATAAAAAGTTTTTGTCAGTTATTTTTGTTGGTCAGTAAAAGAGAAAAAACTCAACAAAACAAAATCCAGCTACAAGTATCATCCTTCCCTGTCTCTCCATTTTGTTGCAAACAAAAGAGAATTAGAGCAGTAAATCTTGTGGCTTTAATTTTACCATCCCCATAAGAACAATGAAATCTCTGACATGAAAGGGAGCAAAGAGATTTCTGCTGGTGGCAGAAAGACACTAAGTGTTGTAATAATTGCTGATGGTAACTTGCCAGGTGCAAGAGCCATTTGCACATCTTACTGCCTTGCAACAGGGAGTCAGATTTTAAAAATAACAAACAAAGGCAGCTCTCATTCCTTCTTTTCTTGCAGTGGTTCTAAATCAAGGCAGCTGCCAAGGATAGTTCCTCTTATGCCCTGACTTGAGGTCAGGTTTGAAACATCAATGAACTCCAGCAGTAGACCAGGGTGACTGCTACAGCAAATCTGCGAGACAGTCACGAATCTCCTTTGTTCTGACTTCTTTATTTCTACTGTCTGCAGGGCTCACACTAATAAGTGCAGTTGCAGCTTATTACTCATGGCCAGTTGTACCTACTGATTTATATTGCTAAAAGAAGTACAATTTTGCCATGTTGGGGTTACCCCAGCACTCTCCCAGGATGTTGTTCCCAGGAGGAAGAGCGCCACATCTGCTGCTGTGAAATGGTGCCTAGGAAATCATTACAGAGGACACAGTTCCATAATGGGTTACACTATGTTGGCCTCACCACAAAGTCAGTCTTGTCAGAAATGTCCTCCCAGCACATACTTTTGGGGAGATGACCTACCTGGGAAAATACTAGAGCTATGAGAGATTTTATTTTTTTATATATACATGTTTCTTTTATTTTAAAAGAGGAGAGAATAAACACAACTTGGTTCTTGTTTTTGAAAGCTCAGCTACCTCATGGGTGACTTGTCTGCAGCACTGTTCTCTTTTTGCTCTTACTGCTCTTGTAGTTTGTAAGTGCCAAGCAAGGAACTATCAGAGCATCATTTAGCTCTGGTGTTATGGGAACAGTTTCCCAAGTTGAAATGGGGGTACTTGCTTTAACACCACAGACATTTTCTTATACAGCAGAATTTGAAGATTCTGGGATTTAGCCATGGCACCCACAAAGGAAAAATTAAGGTATGTGATGTGATGTGAGAAACGATACATTTTAAACACAAATCCCTAGGTTTCTCCCTTCCCTCAAAAGCACAATCTCTCAGGCACTGCTTGACACTGTTTCCTGCCATGCTCCCCCCCAGGATCAATATGACCACCATTTCCAGGATCAGCCTAGAGACTTCTACTTAGAGTTAAGGGATCACCTGGAGATTGAGTACACATCCATGCCAAGGGATACAAGAATATTCTCTTTCACAGCAAGAGACTTTCTCAGAAAACCAGAAGCTACCTGTTCACCTGTATTTCCCCACAGTGAGAATCCATGTGCCATGCTTTGAGATCATTCTGCAGACTGTAATACTCTGAGGTTCCAGCTAGCATTTCCTTGCACTTATTTTCTCCTATTAGTTTGCAGATCTAATAAGACATGGGATCCCCCTGGGTGAATAGCTAGAAAAAGCATTGTAGCTTCCACCAAACTTCTGCTGCTATTTAGATACCAGGGGACATAAGCTGAGATGAAAGGCCCCATCATGTTTCATGCTGCCAGGGTCACATTCTGCTGCTCAGGACTCGGAAGGGTCTGTTACTTATCACAAAGATCTTCACCAAGGAGTCATTGCAGGAGTCTTTTGCTAGAGGTTTTAAATTGGACCCTGGCTGCACGGTGCAATGCTGATATTGAAGAGACACAGTTAAAATAATGAAATTGTAACTAGATATACACCCATAGACCCAGGCACTTAGCACTTCTGGGGTCCTGAGCTCATTTATCATCATCACACAGAAGTCAAGGTTTGCAGAGGGAACAGCAGTCAGTATTTTGCCCCCAATACACCCATGTTTGCATTATATGATGCAAACTAGCTGATACTGCTCTGTGGTGTTCCAGAAAGTGCTGGTCTAAATGTAAATACTTTATTTTTCATATTCCCTCTAAACACTCACATACTGTGTGACAAACCTACCAATAATATTCAGCTTCTAATGATAATTTTTCCCTGTCTTTTAAATAGCTGTATTCATAAGGCAATGGTGTTACTCATCCTCATATGTTGTGTCTGATAACATCTCTGGCAACTTGCTGTCACTTCAGACAAACACACATGAAAAGATATTTATGCTTTAAGCACAGTAGATTATTGCAGTTGACATAAAAGGAATATTACAAGACAAACTACTATATCCTGCATGAAAAATTGCTGTTGATCCTTTGGAAACTTGTTTACAACATTTTAACATTCATATCACACAAAGGGAAGGATGGTTTATCAGCTTAGTAGCAAGATGTTTTTGAGGTGATGAAGACAGCTTCAAGTTCTACTGTTCAGGGCTAATGAGGTAACAGATTATTTATAAACAAGAAAACTGATGTTAAAGTACTATGCATACACAGACACACTATGAACAAAGCACCTGTCCAAAAAAGTTTTCAAATTAAGAAATACAAGCTGGCAAGCCTACAACTTAAACCCACATCAGCAATGAAGCCCATTCCCACAATATCTGGCCCAACATCCTTATCTGATATGGATGCACAAACCACCTGAAACTCATGCCAGTGAATGCTGAGGCAACCCTGAGATGCTCTCAACACAGAGCCGTTCCTTTGGCCCTAGGAACTGGGTAGACTTGGAGTCCTATTGCAAGCCCTTTGAAAAGCTGGTCATCTGACAGCTACCCAATAGCTTTGAATGCACTCTGCTAACTGCTCATATCCTACATCCTTTCTGGTCAATCTTGGGGGAAAAGCACAGACAGAGCCAGGTCAAGTTCTTCTGCTCAACAGCCTTGTCCTGCTCAGCAAGGTCAGGGCAACCCCATTTCATTCTTGGACCTTTCTGAGCCAACAGCCCAGGAAAGATGGGTGCAGCACAAAAAGACAGCAGCCTGAGAAGTTACATTGGGAAATAGGGGTCCTCAGCAAAGTTTTCACCATAGAAAACAGCAAACAGCTCTTCTGGGACAAATACATTGAGGCAATTCCTCAATTTGCAGCTGAGGTCTAGGATTTCCAGCATGTGATAGGGCTGACCTACTAAAGAACAGCTCTGTGAAGAAGGACCAGGGAGTGTTGGTGGGTGACAAGTTGAACTGTGAACCAGCAGTGTGTCCTGGTAGCCAAGAGGGCCAATGGGATCCTGGAACACACTGGGGACACTGTGGCCAGCAGGGCAACGGAGCTGTCCTGCCCCTCTGCTTGGCCATAGTGAGGCCATATCTGGAGTTCTGTGTCCAGTTCTGGGCTCCTTAGTACAAGACAGACACGGAGCTGCTGGGGAGGGTCCAACAGAGGCCACAAAGATGATGAGGGGTTTCTATCTCTTGTGAGAAGAGACTGCAGGATCTGGGCCTGTTTAGTGTAGAGAAGAGAATACTGAGAGGGGATCTTATCAATGCATGCAAATATCTCAAAGTGCCAAGGGGAGGTGCCAGATGCTTTTCAGTGGTGCCCAGTGTTAGGACGAGGAGCAAAGTCTGTAAAACTAAAACACAAGAAATTCCACCTCAGCATCAATGAGAATTTCTTTACCCTGAGGGTGGCAGAGCACTGGCACAGCTGCCCAGGGAGGTGGTGGAGTCTCCCTCCCTGGAGACTTTCAAATCCCACTGGACATGCTCCTGTGTCACCTGCTCCAGGTGACCCTGCCCTGGCAGAAGGGTTGGAATGGATGCTCTGCTGAGGTCTCATCCAACCCTAACTATTCAGTGATTCTGTGAAAAGCAAGACTAAAAATACAGCTAGGCTAACTTAATCTGATCACACTTATAAAGCAGCAATTTAACAATCTTTGCAAAACTGATAGATTGTTATTCTGAACATAAACTCCATCTTCGTACTAAAAAGATTTTATTACCTTTCACGTACAAGTTCAATACTCTACCAGATTAAATTAGAGCTGTAAAAACTATTAACAGTCAACGTCTGTTGGGGACTGTACAGTAGAAAAAAAATTATTTAAATCAAGTTTTATAGTCTTTAGAGATGCTGACTGGAGAGAACATTTCCACTAGTATCACAAAACACCCCACAGAGCTGGTCTTTGCATTCTTCATTTCACACTTGACTTTCAAATTAACTATTCAAGCAAAACTCGTAGCAGGAGCTCAATAGTTGGCAAAAGCCATGAAAGAACTGGGCATTACCTGAGTGACAACATTAAAGAAAAGATGCTGTTATACTTTTTCTGGCCTTATATACACAGATTTTCTAATTGCCTCATCAAGGCTCCAAAATGTGCTGAATGCAAAGAATGTGAATGGTCTCCAGTGCTGAGTGCAATGTGACTGCATAAGCACCTGAAGATTTGCAACCTGCTATACTTGCATCTGACTTAAAATTCATGAAGGTAACAGCCTTTGAATTATTACAAAATTTGGAGCTGAACAATTCTTAACAATCTAATTATGGTAATTGGATGATCTTACCTCTTTGGGAGTCGATCAGAGTTCCTGCCATTAGCTGAAACAGAACAGGGATTTCACTTCTAAGACTGAACAGGAGTGTGAGCACGTTTCTCTGGATGATGCAAGAGCAATTCAGAAGCACTAATGAATTCATACTAACTCTGGTGGGCATGCCATACATTTTACAAATGGACAAGTTAGGACAGACATTAAACAACTGCAAACAGAATGCAGCCAAGACTGGTATTGGAGTTGAGATCTGCAAGTCAAAACTCTTTAAAAATTACTTTCTATTTCAAGTATTTTTCATTTCCTAAGTATAAAGGCAAAGGGAAATAATCCAGCAAAGAAAAATAAAGAAAAATTTTTTTCCTGTTACTAAGGCATCAAGCAAATTTGATTTGGCCCACATGATTTCTCTTAAATTCAAAGGCTTCACTCATATAAAACCTTGTCCCTCAAAGAACTAGTGTTTACTGTAACTCTTGGGAACTGTAGCAGTGTTAAAGAAATGTGACTTGAAGTTAGGAAAGACAGGAGTCCTTCATTTTCTCACACTCCGGTCCCAGAAATTTTCTTTATCATTTTAACTGTTCTCTTGGAGGCAACCTTGAAGCCTTATAGTCAGAGGGAGGAGTTTCCTAGCAGTGACCTTCACACAATTCTTTCACAGATTTCCCCTGTCACTTCCCTATGCTCAGGTGCAGTGCGTGAGCTGAAGTCCAAATGATCACACTTTAAAGATTTATTACTATTTATCAGTGTAAATTCCAATAATCTCTAGCCATAGCCATATGGAAAAGATGGATCTCATCACAGTACTCTCCAGATAGACAACAATAAAAAATGTTTTTCTCACAAAGCAGTTTAGATCCAGTTTTTCAAAAGGAAAGTCAGATGGAAGAAGAAAACAATTAAAAGCTCCAGGTATTGCCTTCTGTAACAGGAGCTAGAGCCAGATGCTGTTACAGCCCAATTCCTAAATGACTCAGCAACATTTGCTCCCAGCTAAAAAGCACTGAACTGAACAAAAGTAGTTAGTTAATTAAAAACTTAAAATTCAATGCTGAAATTAAAATCTTTCCTAGAGAATGACAGAAGAGTCTTTAAATAATTCAGCCTTGCACAGCTGATTAACCAACATGCATCTTCTCTTTTGCTGCTGACAGAGGCGAACAGCAAGTTGCTTTTGAGATGTCTGTTCTGAGACTAGAGGATGGGAGAATTTTCTGTCATTGTGAGCAAGACAGACCTAAAGGGAAAGCTAAGAGGAAGCTGGTCCTGTCAGTAAAAGCAGAGAGGCAGAATGCCTGTTCAGGAGCTCAGTGTGTGCAGTAGTTAGGGGGAGGGTGTGAAAGGAAGCCTAGTGCTGTGCCTCTAGCTGCTGTTTTGCCCTCGAGTGTGCTTATTCGATTACACTCAGGAGGCTGGAGGCTTAAAAATTAAGAAGTTCAGCAATACTGTGACGCACAAGTACCTGAATAGAAATGTGCCTGGAACAGAATTGCAGCCACTCATAGTTCATGGGACCATGTTAAACAAGTAGTTAGTACTGCAAGTTAGTCCTCTGAAGAGCTAGAAAGCCACAAGAGAAGGCACCTAATTAAATCTCTGTGGTGTAGCACTCCTCCTCTTGCTTTCTCCATCAGGATTAAACTCATCACACAGAAGCTGCCGTTATGTCAGCTTTAAGTGCACAAGAGTCATAACTCAGACCATTGGAGAACCATGACATTGGTCCACAGATTACATAAATAAGACTAATCATGACAAGATGATGCATTTTAATGTCTCATACATTTCAATTTGTTGTTGTCATTATCTTCTCCATATACATGCACGTACATCTATGCACACAGTGCCAGGAGTCTGTTAGCTGGCCAGCTGTCACCGTAAGTAGTGGGAAATGTGATGATCCCATCCAGAGCTTGTTAAATGCCTCATAGCATAAAGCATCTGTCACCAAATCCCTGCCCATACTAAGGTTCAGCCATCCTTCCTCCATCTCTAGTTGACACCACTTCCACCCACCTGCCTGTCAGTAACTCAGGTATCACTTCTGCATTCCGGTTTTGTTTGGCAGAGCCTTTTTCACTCATCTTTTAGCCCTAGAGCTTCCTCACGCTTTCTGTGCTTTCCTAAGTCATCACTGCAAAGATGAAAAGGGAGGAAAGTGCCTTGGCACACCAGTTAGAGGACGGAAAGTAATGCAGATGGAAGACTCTCTGCTCTATGGTGAAAGCTGTCCTGGCTGCTGGTTTTCCTTCTGCTCACTCAAAACCCCCACTTGACATTCACGTGTAAGAAAAAAGCAAGCTTCACCCACATACCAGTTGTCAATGAGGAGACAAGGGAGGGGACGACCTTTCCCCTAGGTCTGACACTGAGTTAGAGCTTCTTTGAATGTTGAGAGAACGCTGGAAAATGCTGAGGCAATCAATGACAGAAGAGGATTCCACCAGCTTACACAGATTTTGTTCCCTGGGCCTTCAATAACTTATGTGTTCTCCAACAACACAGTTAGACTTCACACTTAGACAGCATTTTATAAATTCAAAATATTGCAGAAACATTAAAGTAAAACTCAGGATGCTAAAATTTCCATTTTCCAAATTGGAAATGACATACAAAAGTGAGGGGCTTGCCTCATAATGCAGTAAAATTAGGCATCACACAGAATTAGTAGTTTAAACTGCTCAGTTGCCAACAATCTTATTTATGATAGCAACATTTATTTGAAAGAGCTTCAAATTCATCTCTTTCTTGCTGTTAACTCTTTAATTAATCCTGTGTCACCTGCTCCTTTCCTGTGAATCTGCCTTTCTAATCTAGAGACAGCGGCACATGTGAATGAGGGACTACTGCTCAGATGAAGGCTACATGTCCTGTTGGGATGAGATCTCAGTAGACTGGACTCCAGCTGTCTGTTCTCAGTTCTGGCCTCTGAAAGACCTGCCAGCACAAAGAAGCAAACAGTCTGTCCACTGCTGTCACAGTTTTAAAATGGGATCACTGAACCACAGGAACGGAAAGGTCCTTCCATAGGTCTCCATCCAATGTCCTGCCCTGAGCAGAACAATCACCAACACCAGATGAGGGCAGCTACAACTTTGTTCAGCCAAGTCTCAAAAGCCTCCAGGCATGGAGATTTAACAGCCTCTCTGGGCAACCTGTTCCAGCACTGCACCCTGCTCCCATTGAATCTGTGAAATCTAACCTAGACCTCCCAAATGGGAAGCTGTTGCCACCACCCTTTGTATCCTCTGCTATGGTGAAGAAGTATTTGGCTTTTCCTTCTTGTGTCTCTGCTGGGTGGTTGTTGGCACCTCCAGCTCACCCCTCAGACACCTCTCCCCGGCCTAAGCAAGCCCAGCTCCCTCCACCTCTCTGAGGGGGTGCATCCTACAGCCCCACTGGACCCTGCTGATTTCCCCACATCCCCCTTGACCTGGGAAGGGAAACCAAGGCCAGCCACAGCAATCCAGTTGTGGCCTCACCACCACTGACCGGTCCGGAATAAGTACCTTCTCACAGCTGGATGTCTTCCTCCTATCTTATTTTGGATGGCTGCCTACCCTGTTTGTTATGGGTTGGGTCCTCCACAACCTGCAGGACTACTCAAGGCCACCACTTTCCAGCCTGGGGAATGGGATACTGTACCAGCAAATCCTGGTGCAAGAGCAGAGCTTATTACTTCTGATGGCTCCACAAGGTCCTGTTAAGCCATTCCTCAAGGCCCCTCTGGAGCAAAGTTTTGCCATTCACTGCATCAGCAGAGTCCCCTCTCCTTTCAGTTGAGGATCACCTACAAATTTGACCAGTGTCTCATTTTCTAGGTCATGGCTGAGAATACTGATCACTACCAATCCCAGTTCTGAATATCCCAATCCTCACTGCCCTTTCCTTGAACCCATACTGTTACATGCCGAGGTCTGGGGTTGCCTTGGTCTGTAAAGGCAAAGAAATTCAATGAAATTCACGTTCCCAGTATCATCTGTTGATAAAATTGCTTTAACGTGTATCAAAGAAGACTAATGGATTATTTAAAACACTTTATTCCCCCAAAGGGCCTAGGAAACTCATTGAAGGCCAGACCTCTTTACAGAGAATACCTTAGAGAGTCACTGCACCAGAGTCCAAGAGAATGAGGCAAAAGACAGCTGGCAGCTCCAAAGAGACAGACAGTGACAGCAGCACACATGGAAACAAAGAGGAGCTTCAGTCATGCCAACAGTGACCACTGAAGCACATGTAGCTCAAAATATTTTTGCTACAATGCTAAACCATAATTTCTGTGCCTTGTCTCCTCCGTTGGCTTTTCTTATTGTGATTGCACTCCGATTCACTTGAAAATTACATTTCTGCTGAGAAAGAGCCATTTTTTCTTTACTCGTTCTGCAAACTGCCTGTCACTTTTGGGCTCTGAATACCGTGAACTGACTGAAATAACAAGGACGTTATTTTTTTCCAGCAGTGAAAGAGCTGGAAAAAGTCTCCACTCTTCATGCAAGCAAATACCCATGGGGCTTCAATGTGGGTTTCACATGAGTACAGATTGTAGAAGTTCAAGCTCTCGATGCACATTATGGATGAAAGACTGTACAGCTCTTTTGCTCTAAAAACAAAAAGCATGGCCACAGGGGATCTGCCCACTGAACACGGCATGCCAATCATCTCACACAGATGAGTGAGAGTATTACACTGTAATACTCAGAGTATTACAGTTATACAGTATTACAGTTATAATGCTACCTTCGGCATGACTTATAAATCAATTGTCTCAAGAAAGAAATGTTCATCTTAAAAAACAACAAATTTCGACACCACAAAGCCTAATTATAATGGAGGAATGTTACATGAAATTTAACTAAACAAGACTAACCATGATACATCATATGAATTTTCTTCTTCCAAAAAGAATACTTAAATGTCTCTGAAATGTCACCACAGCCCTAACTAAGCATTTCTGCCTCAAAAAACAAACTGCTCTATAGATTGTCAGGGGAAAGGTGGGTCAAGGTGTGTCTGCAAAGATGTACAAAGCTCTTCCAACCAACATTCACTTTTCAGCCTTACTGAAACTATCTAATGAGAAAAAAAATCAAGTAGTCAGACTTATCATTCTGTTGGCATCCTGAACAAATTACCTTCAGCTCATTGACATTCTAATTTTTCTAGAAACAGGCATAGTTATGCTAGAAAGGTTATGACTTGTGTACTTATCATGGTTACAATTATTCTATGCTATTTTCACTTCCATAAGATATAGCATAAATGAGAAATCCCATTTCATTTGGTTTTTGTTAGCTGCAGAATGAAAGAACTACTGTCTTATTAAAAGACTATCTCTCTACTCTAGTTTTAGCCTGGAGATAACAGAACAAGGAATGGATGGCAGGGTGAATTGGAAATGGATTGTGGCTCATAACATGGATTTTGCACAGCCCAGAATGACACTCAAGAGCTTAGAAGCTGGCTCTGCCCGACAGAGAGATTGCAGCTGATGGTTTCAGTGAGTCCCCACCACAAAGCCATTACCATTATCAGTACCACAGTGAGACATCTCAGTGGTAAGCTGGTGTAAATGAAACTTTTGTGGTTCCTGTACTGCAGACACAAAGTGGATTTTGACCTCACTGCTGTCTCATTTTATCTGCACTAAGCCCAAAGCACCTCCCGTTGCTTATCCCTGTGGAGCAAAACCTCAGTGAATGTTACTTCTGGATAGCACGTGCAGGAGGTACAGGAGTGATTCAGGAGCCCACAGGGATCTGGCATATGAGTGGGGACAGCTTGCCTTAACACAACTATACTTGCCCTCCACTTCCCAATCTGGTGACAGATGACTTTTCTGCTAGTGAAGAATGAGTGGAAACACTTCATTTCACAAACTGATGCATTATGGTGACTGGTGCAGTATTTTATGCAACATGGTACAGACAGAATTCAAAAGTAAGCTGAGTGAATTTAAGGTACTTCTGGGAAACCATCTATGTTGTTCCTAAATTCACAATGGTCTCTGGTGCTCTACAGGACAGCAAGGAAAGATGCTTAGGCGTTAGTTTTAATAAGGTTGCTTTTAAAAGCCCATGCTGTAAAACACCTTATTAATAAGAGAGGAGAGATCTTACCTGTTATTTCACTTTTACATCATTCACATAATTTTCCTACATTTTGCATTTCACCTGCAGGTCACTTTTCTTTTTATGACTGTTCTGCCTTCCTTTCCTAATTGGAGGCATTAGCACAAGGCTGCCAAATCTTGTGGCAAGGGATGTTATTTAAAACCAGACAAGATTCAGCTTTCTTTGACTTCAAACAAAACCTTATGACCACCTGTCAAATGATCCAAGGTTCAGCAGACCCATCTGTTTTTGAAAGCATCACTTCTGGCCTTAAATCAGCCTGGCAGCCTTCTTTTAAGGGTGGAAAATAAACTCCCCTAGGAATAAGCTAGTGGAGGCAGCAGACATGTAAGCTGTAATACAAGAGTGAAGAGCAGAGAATTCTCCTATTTCCAGTGACATCCAGCCACACAGGATTTACCGCTATGGCTTTTCAATAACCCGAGTCCTACACAGAGTGAGTGTGCTGTAGACTGTTATGAAGTGGTTGGCAGAGACTCCGTAAAGGTTACGGGAGGTACCCAAGCTTCACTGAATAATGCTCCCTCCCTCCTTGCCTTTTAGATAAAAATAAACATTGCAAGGTCATATGCAGCAGAAATACACTGCTGACAGCACGTCACTACGGAGGCTCCAATAAGCCCATAGGTGTTTGTGCATATATGTCATATCTGACAGCATGCACTCTCACAGTTCCTGCAGGCAGCATTTTTCATCCCAATTGGCAAAGTTTTAATGGCTTTTCTATTAAACTGGCTGGTTGATTTTTTATTTATTTTTTTTTTAAAAAAAGGGGAAGCAACGTGTCTTTTCTGTTCATTACAAACATGGAACTGATCCTGAAGGGAACATGGCAGAGACTTGTAGAATGAAAAAGCTTTCAAACCATTTCCATCTTTGAAGATAGAGCTATCAGGGTATTTAATTTAGTTAAGTCTTGCTATGGCTGTAACCCTCGCTCTAGATATGGTTGATAGGTTTTTTCCTTTAGGAGAAGTGTAAAAGGAAGCAAACAAAACTGCTGAAACAGAAAAACAGTGTTCTTTTGGTGGCCTTCAACACTGAACAACTACTGAATTTAACTGTTCAGAGGAATCCCATTTTTCCAATTAAATGTAATCATACACCTACCAACATGACTCTCATGTTGGTAATGAAAATTACAGCAGTCACTTTCAACTTTTGGCATTCTTGCAGGAAAATTAACTGATTTGGAACTCTGAACAGAAGGAGATGGAGACAAGAAGAAAGCTGGTGAGGTGCATGAAACCAGCATCTCTCTCCAAAGCTATAATTCAGCATTCAAGCACAGACAAATGAGATGTGCAATCTTCGAACCTTTGTGATTTGAGATGCTTGATGTCCAAACCTCTGTCAGGAATGAAGCACCCTGAGAAAGCCAAAAATGACAGGGCTTACTTACAGTGACCATCTCTTGCTATCCTTTATACACTGGTCCCTTTCCAAACTGATCACTTACTGACGTGTCAGTGAGTTTTCACACAATTTTTCAATTTGCATAGAAAATAGAACTGAAGTCAGTATGAGCACTGGATCTCATCTTTAGGAAGTTTAAATAAGACCCGCTAATCCTACCAGTTCTTTTTGCAGTGACCCTTACCTGGGATCCCTTCCTAGCAGTGTTTATAAGACAAAGGCTTTCACATACAGTGGATACTCCAAGGATGGTTGCTGATGTCAAGTTTTAATGGTAAATCAAGTTTTCATTACTGCTTGTCTAATGAGTGTGAGAGGCATTATTTGAAAAAAAGCATGGTACATTTGATTGATTTTGGAAAGAAACTAATGCAATTTCACAAATGCTTTAAGGGTTAATCTGAATCTAAATTATTAGAATCAGAGAGTGGTTTGGGTTGGAAAGGACCTTCAAGATCATCCAGTTCCAATCTGCCTGCAATGGGCAGAGACATCTTCCCCTAGACCAGGGTGCTCAAAATCCCAATCAACCTGGACTTGAACACCTCCAGGAACGGGGCACTCACAGCTTCTCTGGGCAGCCTGTGCCACTGCCTCGCCGCCCTCACAGGGAAGAATTTCTTCCTAGTAAATAATCTCCATCTGCTCTCTGTCAATTCAAAACCATTACCACTCATCCTACCACAACCTTACCTGAGAAAGTCCCTCTCCATCTGTTTTGTAGGTCCCCTTTAAGAACTGGGAGGCCACTGTAATGTCCCACAGAGCCTAATCATGAATAATGTTGCACATATGGTTTTCTCCTTCAAAATGCTGTATAAGCTCTACCACTTTTGAAGGTTTCAAATACAAATTGCAGAATGCTTCTAAATGGAAGACTGTCTTCATTTGGAAATGGCAGACAACTAGAGCTTGGTAACTATGTTATATCACTGCACAGTCCACAAAGCAAATAAAATGCTCTTTTGAGGAAATACTAACCTGGAAGAGCTAGATGGAAATCGGATACCACCTTGTATTAAGGTAAATGCATCTACTTTGTAGTAAATGAAGTATGCAAGACCGAAACCACACCAAATAGGGTGGTGAAAAATGATACATAAAGCCATAAAAAACAATCTCCATGGTCCTATACAGGTCAGTCTGCAATCCTTGAAAAGAGAGTAATATACAGAAATCACAACTTGATGCTATTGCTCAAAATATTAAAGTGTGTTCAAGAGTTTGATAACAGCCTGCTATTTGCAGATTTTAGCACCTTGTCTGGGGAAGATGAAGGCTGATCAAGGATCATGGTTCATAAACAATTGGAAGATAAACCATTTTGAAATATAACAGCACTCAAAACAAATAAAATATTTCCTATTTTCTAGGAGGGTTAAGTACTGGGCAAAGCTAGCACTACCTACACTATAGCATACAGAATAATCTTGGCTTTGTAGAAATAATAGTGGCAATTTGTTCCTTGGCCTCTAGACTTCCAGCAGGGCTATCAGTTTATGACAGAGGCTTTCTGGCATGTGGATACCTATGCAGTCAGAAACAGAGTTGCAGCTGCCATTTATTTCATGAAGATCACCCTAAAACCTTCATAGCTGGTAAATGTTGGCTTTTATAATTGAGATATTTTTAATGTAGTACCCTTCCTCCCTAGCCAGCTGCCTCAAAAAAAATCAAATCATATCTGCCTTTCCATTTTGTCAATGATATAGCCTCTCATGGATGCTGACGCTTCCTTCAATTTAGCAGTTATTATTTCAGATAGATTAGAAAGGTCTGTCCTGCCTTCGCACTCAGCATATCAGGTGAGATTAGGATGATCTCAATTATAAGAGAGCCATCATTTTTTGGGGAAAATACTCTAATGTCTGTCATATTTCCTTAGTATGATGGTCCAGGTGAAACTAAAACCTTTATATAGTGAGAAAACAAAGACCCTTCTAGCCCAACATTTATTCTCTTATGGCAAGAAAGTTACCTACTTCAGTCATGAATAAAATCAATCTTTATCTTCTAAAGCAAAGGAACAATTCCACACTTTCTCTCCCCCTCTTTCAGTAGTCACAAAGGGCCAAGCCTAGTGACTACATCACTCCTTGTATGCACATGGCACTTACTGCAGGGAGAGAACAAGAAAATCCCATATAGAGAATATGTGTGTACAGGTTCTAAGTGCTTCTCCTGTTCCTTGCAAATGTAGTTTCTAAATGTATACATCTATAAATTTAATCTTCCTAATAAATAAGAGGATATATAGTTTGAAAGAAGAAATCTGTTTTTTCATGAAAGCAAATAATATTTTCCAGTCATCTCTGCATACACCTTACCGTGCATGGAACACTCATAGTGGCAGGCAACTGCTTTGTGCTGCCTCGATAACAAGCCAATTACAAAGTATCTGAAAAATATGGCCTCCTATAAAATTACACTGTAGTTAATGAAGCACAGATACTGCCCCTAAAATGAAGGGAAAACCAAAAAAAACAAAACTCAACAATCCAGAAACCTGTCTATTAGATGTAGTAATAATCTGGCCATGAAATGATAAAGGTTTGACAACCCATAAATTGCAAGCATTCAGTTTGGCTGTTGGGAAATTGCTTGCATACATGTCACCTCAAATCCAATAACCTTTCCTGAAAGTTTGATTATAAGTGAGATTATAACTCTATTATATTAATCACTGCAGAAGAAGCAGACAAAAAAACCCATACCAGACAACACCCTAATGGAGAACAATACGAAAGATAAATAACATATGGTGGTTCACATAGGTGCCGTGGCACTGTAATTGCTAAATTTAATTAAAGGGAAAAGAATTTGAAGATTCTGCTACTGCTCTGATTTGCATATTACAGTTCAAAAAAGAAAGCCTTTCAAAAACTAGACGGTACTGAAATCAATCCTACAACAATAACAGCAAAAAAGGCAGAACATTTTTGGATATAAATGCCAATATGAATTTGCAGTGAATATGCATACATGACAAGCGAATTGTTCATAAAAGGCATAATAAATATTTTGCATTTCTGTAGCACTTTTCATCTAAGCTTTAAAATGTGATTCATAACAGATTAATTCTCATGTAAGCAAATGTCACATAGAGATTTAATTTACTTGCCCAGAAAGGCAGCACATTTTAAGGAAAGGCCAGCAAGCTTTTAATGGTATCAGGTAACTCTGTGAAATAGGATAACAAATGAAGCAGCTCTTATCCAACCAAGTCACATCTGAAGAAAGAGGAACATGGCCCCCTTTCAAGACCTCAGCTGGTATCCACAACTGTCTTTTGCCAGAATATGTCTGCTGCTAAGGCAAAAGAAACAAGACTCTTTTGCACTCTCATAAAAAGATTACAAATCCTCAGAAAGGGGAATACCCTTGCACCTCATTGAATCATGTCCTCATCATGGCAAATACCTCACACACTGGCTTACAGACTGACGCATTTTGCTCTGGGGAGAAAGATGGAAATGAAATAAAATGTTACTGCACTGATCATTCAGAAAGCACCACTGTGACTGCTCAGAGATGTTCTTCAGAAATGTAACCACCTACAAAGTCAATGAACACACATGGCAGTGTCTGGCACACAGGCAGGAACGTGTGACATCTCTTAGGACTTGGCACAGTTGAAACACAAAGGTAGTAAAGCAGTGATGAGAGGATGCAAGACAAGTGCCTACAGAACAAGACAGGACCAAAATCACAAAAATTTATGCTTATTCTAAGCAGAAGCACAAGACACTAAAATTTTGTTCATTGGTGGGCTTGTTTCTCAAAATATTGTTTTTCAGTGTTTTATTAAGCTAAATTTTTAAAAGCCTAAACAAAAGAATGCCTTAAAATGAATTAGGATTAAGCATACCACAATCATTAGCAGGCTAAACAGCAATATGCTTCCAGGGCACTGCGCTGCCTCCAGCCAAACTTCATTATCCTTCTGAACCCTAGTTAGAGAATAAATGGATTGACCTATTTATTTCATGTCTAAATTTTATTAGAGGATTAACTTATTTATTTAGCATTCAGCAGTGGCAGTAGCAAAGGTATTTGTATTCTGTGAAGTGGTCTAGGAGAGGTAAAGGGGACAATTGCATGAACTTTGATGGAACTCGATGGGCAAATTCCTGCAATCAACGTCAGCTCCTGTATGGATCTCTCTCTGCTCCAGTGACAAGCACCCAGCAGCTTTCCTGATGGCCTTACACACTCCTTCTTAAATCACTGATATTTAATTTGCATTTTCCTTATCTCCAGTTTTAGTGTTTTTCCACCTGTGCACACTGGTTTCTCCTTAGCTACTTACTTCTCTGCTTGAGCAAGTCTTGCTGATACTCATCATCTCTACCAGCATTTAAATCCTGCTTGCCACCAAGATGCCCCAATTTCCTCCGTCTCTCCCTTCTTTGAGATTCAGCCATGAAATCAAAGATGAATCAGATACCAGACATACACATTGTTGCCAGATTAAATTTATCGCAGCTGTATGTTACATTGCTTGTAATGAGGGAAACTGAAGGGGGAAAAAAAAAGATAAAACATCATGAAATATCAGACAGCTGGCCAAATTTATCTCTGGGACCAAGCTATGCTATAAGCCTAATAAATGCATAATAAAGTGTGTAGAAGCCAAGGCCATAACTCAAACAAGATCTGTCTACCAGCACAGGAGACTCAGCAGCAAACACAACCTTTGAGGAAGTACAGCTACCACACAGTTCAGGTCTCTGCAGCCAGCACTTTGTGGTCTTTGGTAAAACTTTTCTTTTTGTCCTTCTATTTCATTTGTAAGAGTGAGAACTAGGCTTTCTTTAAAAACTTGATAAGACAAGAAATCAGTGAAATGCAATTAGAAGTTTTTCCTGATAAATAAATGCAATCCTGTAATAAGATTAAATAAATACTTGGCCTCATCCAAAGGGCACTGAAATTTTCCATTTCTGCATCTGGGGTTTGTAGTCTTCTCATTGGCCTCAGGAAACTCTGAGATAACCTTTTTCATTTAATCTTCTACAATAGAAGTTTTTGTAAATGACTTTACCTTTACCAGAAATGCAGATCCTGGAAACCACTTTACTACAAATAATATGAATAATGAAATATCCCTCTGATGTACCACCAGATCAGGCAGGTCTTGTTCTGTTCTATTTTAAATACAGATGGTCTTTGTAGCACACCTTATCAAGGCATTTCTAAGGTGCACATTGCCATAACCAAACAACGTAGGAATATTCTATTAATTTAGCCATGAATAATCTGCAAACAGATGGAAAGTTCTACAAACACTTCCCCCCCCCGGAAATTATTTGAAGTGTTCTTTGTGTGTAATATAGATCACTCTTCAACTGCTTAGGAAGTATGTGTTTTAGAGAAGTCATTCTTAATTCACTGTTTGAACTTCCATGTTTGCACTGAAATGCAAACACACCCTCTGACTGGATGAGCATTAACTCTTAAGAGATAACACTCCTTCCTAGGACTGACTGACTGCAGCACTTCTATGCTAACCAAGAAAATATAAAAGATGCAGCTCACTCCTAAGAAGAGTCAAACAGAAGGAGACAATTAAGCCATAATACAAATAAGCTACTTCAAATAGAACTATTTAGATGAGCAAGCAACCTGCTTCAGATAGTGTTTGTAAAAGCATTTGATTCTACATAATTCAGGTAAGACACTTCTCATTACATCATGGCCATCTTATTACTGGAGACCTCTTTTTACCAGAGCCAGGGTGCAAAACACTGATCTGATCCTGTACAACAGGCTTTCCTTAAGAATCCTCCCTATCAGGATCATCACATACAAAGCTCTCCATGATGTGCTATGGATTTGGTCCCATGAGTCAGCTGTGAGCTACAAGTTTTTGTTACTCTCATAATTCTTTGGGCATGGTAGCAGGGTGGGTGAGGGGTGGGTGCATTTTTCTCTTGCATCAAAGGAAAAGACAAAGTTTTTGGAATCTGTTGTCCTATATTTTTTGGGAAGAGATTGGAATAAATGCAGTATTCACAGCCAATTTCCCAGCTCGAAGTATGAAAAATCAGTGATTTTCTTAGAACAAGTATATAGGTCAAAATTTTAGAATGTGTCCCAACATATTACCTTGCTACCACGATGTGAATCTGCTCCAAAGACTGACTGACAGGATAGCTCAGAATCTTTGGTTTCACTGCTGAAACCACCAACAGGGGCGGCCAATTAGCACCAGCTCCTGTGGACAGCGCTTTGATGGAAAAGTCAGAGTTGTCCAACACATTTCCACTGACCATCCAGTGCCCTGCAGACAGCAATGACTTCCAGCACCTGGTGACAGGCTGAATTTGATCCAAGTCTGAAAAGGTCCCAGGCCCATCACTCATCTCCTGTCTCCCTGGTACTGTTGATTGCTATGAAAACAGAGAGCTGTTCCTACCAGCCTGCTGTTCCCAAGCACACCTGTGCTAGAGGTGGGGCAAAGAGCACTTCTCCAAGCACTTTGTTTTGATTCAAGTTCCCCACTTGGGAAGAGATGGAGGCATCAAACAGAAGCTTGGCCCATTGCATAAATCAAATTTTGCATAAGCAGCTAATGTCAGCCTCGGGGGGAGGGGAGGGAGGAGATGAAGTGTTCATTTCCAGAGACCAGCACGTGGTTTGTGCTTCAAAAGCATTTGAAAGAATATAAATCAAGGCAGAATATGAACCAGCAGAGCTAATTCACTGCCTCACTTTTTCATTTCAGTTGCATCTTTCTCAATCTCCCAACCAGGTAACATGGCCTTTCCTTGAAAGTTACACAACAAATCAAATCTGTGGGTGCTGGGAAGCAAAGAAGAGAGGAGGAGAAGTAAAATTTATTACTGCCTAAAAGTGAAGGTGACTCATAAGAGAGTGGTATTAGCAAAGTGACAGTATGAGACGAAGAGGGAGCACTTTGAACTCATTCTAATGATCTAATGACTAATATAATCCATTAAGAAAAGCAAGGGCAAGATCTTTTTCACTGATTAACGTTGTACCTTATCCATGTTTTTAATAAAAAAATGTAATCTATACTGCTCCTCAGCTATCTGCATATTTAATTAAAATGCTGAAAGCTTTCAGAAAGCATTTATTTCACTCCATCAGATGAAACAGTGAAGTATCCTACCCTTCACCATGGATCTGGGAGAAGTAGAATAAAGCGAGAAGGAAGGAAAAGAAGGAAGAACTGTATCATAATTAATACAAGAACATCTGTTGGCTTAGCAACATACCTTTAAAGTATGGCGTGTGAAACCCCTAGACAAACACTACAAGAATTTAATACTAATATTTTATGAAGCAGATGTTTTCTTAAAGCTCGAAATAGTATAAAATAACCAAAAATATTAAAATTCTGCTCTTAGACTTTAATGATGTATAAACAAATGTAATTTACATTTGGGGGAATACATGAACCTCAGACAAACAAGCACTATGTTAAAAAAACCCCAACAGGCCAACCAAACTCCATGCTCACTATTTACTCTAAAATTGTATATAAATCATTTATGCTCTCACACTGAAATTAAAGAGCAGACTCACTCGATGTCTACCTAAGTATTCTGCAGTCACTTAAGACCGAGTTTCTGCTATCAGAGACACATTCCAGTGTAAGAGCAACCAAGGTTCTGCTGAGCACTGAAGAAATACCTTTGCTGCTCAGACTGACCCACTGCAGTCATGCATTCTAAAAGCACAGTACATTATTAAAATAAATTCAACTCAAATGAGCAGCTGAGCTATTTCTGGTTCAAAACAGCAGTCAGAGGCTCAGATCACATTTCACCTGGCTGCAGCTGAACTGCTTGATCATAGTCTTGACTACTTTGAAAATGGAAGCCTCTTGCCAAGACAGTGTTCAGCTGACTGACTCGAGTGGTGGTGGGCCAGAAGCCCTGTTCAGACACACCCAATTCTTTGGATTCTTGGCCACTCAAAATCCCACTTATTCAGTGCTGATTCAGGAGATAACTGTAAGCAGCTACAATCATAGGGGTTTTTTTAAGGTGACAAAACCAGTATAAGGGTTACAAAAAAAGTGCTTGGTAATTGTTTGCAACTGTTTCAATATTTCACCAAGTGGCTGCTTATTATTCATAGATGTTGTATTTGTACATTCAGACCCCACCTGTGGCTTTGCACAGCTTTGAGCAAATCACTGTTCATTGAACTTGTCTTTTTTGTTGCTTTTGGGCTCTTTGGAACACAATTGACCTACTCTAGGGTATCACTGGCATATTCTGAGAGACATGGCTCAAAAAGTTATCTAAAATATTAGAGGTTTTATGTTTAATAACTCTTAGAATAACAGAGAATTTCAAAGAGAAACTCAGCATTAAACTGGTATTTTTAAAGGATTAAAGAGGTGATCCTGACATTCTGAACACCAGAGAATCAACATGGGACAAGTTAAATGGGTGAGAAATGAGTCTTACAACATGACAGAGAGGAGCTGAGTACTAAGGAAGTATTTTCACAAGAGAGAGGAGAGTGAGCCTTGCTATATAATATACACTGAGAAGAATACAATAGGCAACAAAGACTTCCAACTGTCATAAAGGTAGGGTAACCATAAATAAAAGGTCAAATCATTAATAAATAGAAAGAGTACAAGCAACCTATACTAGTAAAAAGCTCAGTGTCAAATGACACGCAGGAAGAAAATCATGGCAGTAGTGGCTGTATGAAGATATTTGTTTTGGCGGTGACACGGAAAAGGTTGTAGTCACAACATCAGATGGCCAGCTGAATTTGGGCACAGTCAGGCACTGCCACCAGCTGTGGCAGGAGGCCCAGCCTGTGCTGCTCTGACATCACTGAACTGGACTTTGAGCACAGGCAGAAATTTCAGGGAGCTGCTTCCTGGCTACAGCTCTCAGTACCAGTGACATGGCTTTGGGTCAGGCTGTGAAAGGAAGCAGAGCCCTGAAGATGTTTGACTCCAACCATGTAGGCCTTTTAGACAGAGTCTTGACCTTGGTATCTTTTAAAGCAGTTCTTTCATATGGTAAATGACTACCATTTTTAGCCCAGGAATTAATTAATTTTCAGGATAACTACTGTATAAAGGATAAACTGAACATGAGCTTTTTACCCTCAAATTTCTTTTCCTATATTTCAGTCTCTTGAGATTTCCACATAAATTACAAGTGCAATCTACTGCCTTTATCAGAAACTTGATTTTTATATCCTCTCTCTTCAAACAATTGAAAGAATGAAAAGCTTTGACAAAGTTTAATATGCCTTACACATTGCCACTCAGGTAGCATCTCTCATCAAGGTGTATTTTTAATAAATAACTTACTGGAATCAATATAAAGATTACTAGATCAATTTCTATCCACTACTAGGTCAGATGATCTAACAGTCTCCTTTGGCCTTAAAATCTATTAACTAATTTGCTTTCCACAGATGACCAAACATGACTCCAAGAAGAGGAGTCTTCACAGTCCACCACCCTACACAAGGAAAGGGCAGGGCAAGCCACCTAGTAGGGAAGTGCTGCCCTGCTGCTGCTGCACATGATGGGATTAATTTAATTTTATCCTATCCACCACCTTTAACTACCTGTAACATTTTGAAGAACCTCATGCACGAAATCAAATGTCAAGACAATCGCGTCACTCAAAAGCTTTTCGCAGGCTTAACACAACAGCCTGAAAATGCGATCTCTCTGGAAGCTGACTTCAACAATCTGCAAGTGCTCCTCCAGCAGTGAGTAAGGCTCCCACCTCAACTCTCAGGCTTTATGGACCTCCCAGCCTAAGGAGGCAGGACTGGGAGGCTACAAAGGCAAGTGATTTCTAAACATCTATTGTGGGAAAGAAAAAACTAACAAATAAAACCCCAAACAAACAAAACCAACAAAACAACACACCCACCACCACTAAAGAAACCCAACAAATAGCATTCCCTTCGAAAAGGAACTTTGAAGAACGTCCTCGTCATTTAGAAAACCCTAACAATCATGCCAAGATATTTTAAACCACAGCATTGGTTTGATCTCTTTGTATGATCACATCTGTAGCAGCACAGTATGGGAGAGAAGTCCCACAGCTCAGTCTTGTTTAAAACTCTGTGCAGTCCCACCAACCATGTGAAGCCTTGCTGGGTGCTGGCTGCCAACAGCTTGCCAGAGAATCCCTACTTCTGGGAAAAGAACACTCTGAAGCAATACTGCCCAGATTTATAAGAATGCAAGTCAGAGCAGTGTGCTACTTCCAGACTGAAAAGAAACCATTAGAAAATATGGAGAAAATGAAGGAACAATACAATTACTTTCCCTCAAAATTTTAATATTGCATGAGCTCTCTGCTTAAAGCAATGCTGATGAAAAGATTTTTGCTGTTTTTCCAAGTTTAGTCTTGTAATATCCCTACCATGCCAGCACATACATTCTTACTTTGAGGACAGTGAGGTGAAATACAGTTACAAACGTGACACTGTGATTTGCTGGGCAGAACTACAAATAGAAGTGGGATTGTATCCTTCTGAATTATTAATAAAAATGTGTCTAATCATTCCCTTTAATAGCACTCCCTCAGTAAAGTATACATAAGCCTCTAAGAAAAGATCACTTCTCTTTTGAAAAGGATACATTTTTAAAGTATTCTAATGTCATTCCTCCCAGAAACTATCCAGTTACCTAAACTAGCTTAGACTATTGTAAATTTTTATTCAGTTGCAAATACAGTTCTACTCAAGAAGAGGTAATTGCCATTATAAGCATAAAAAAAAGAACAATGTTGAATGCACTACAGAAAAAAAGAGAACCAGTTGCAGAGACTGAGCAGGAGATTGCTTGGAAGTGCCCACAGTGCCCCAGGACAGTCCAACGTAGGACTGATCCTTCAATGAAACTATTCAAGTCAACTGAAACATGCAACCTCTTGGAAACCAGGATGCTTCCCATGCTTAAATGTCTCACTGAGAAGGCCTCTCGACCAGAGATGGGATTGCTAGTCAAAAAAAAAAAAGGGTAGAAATGTTTTTTTCCTCCCCCTGTGCTTTTGGGATAGTTTAATCACACATCTCTTTAGTGAAGAAAGACTACAAGTCAATCCAAGCCCTGTGACAGGTACTAGTCAATGGCATTTCTACCAGTGACTGCTATGAAACTCCATGCTGAGAAAAAGGATTTTCTGTGAAATCCTGCATGATATTTCTACAAGGAAAATACAGGAAATGCTTTGTGTAATTAAACAAGCGAACAAAACCCAACAATTTGGTCTGCAGGATGTAGATTGTGCTGCTTAAACAAGTTTCACCTCCATCAAAAATAAATCAATGTGACTGACAGCTTCTCTTGAATCACCAACAAAGAATCTGTTAAGTTTCTGTCATTTAATATTGATTTCATATAAAATAATTTAGCAACCTTCTCTTGCTGTAGCGTTTAAGTTTATACATCATACACAGAAATTACATGGTGGGTATTTTAGGAGATAACTAAGGACATGAAAGATAAGATTAGTTACAAGCAGAACAGTTTCTGTTCTAGATATAGATCCTAAGCCCTTTCAATCAATCATTCATACCAATTGTTTTTACACTGATTTCCCAAAAAGACAATGCTTCAAACCCAGACATTTTTTACTTCAGAATTTAGAATCTAAGGTTCTCTGAGTCTCTTTGCCCTAACTCCAAGCCCTGGCACACTGTTTTATTGAAAAAAACACATACTTCTAAGATATTTTAAGTACAAAAGGACAGTAGTCCAAGGCTGCATCTTTGTATATATCCTAAAGCACTCCAGCAAGGGCTCCTGGGAAAGACTTATGATAAGAGTTCATTTGCAGTCACTCCCCTCATTTTATGCCACTGAAGGGAGAGGGCTTGCCCCATTTTCCGTTTTCACTGCCCTGACCTTTGCAAGTCCACAGCTCTCATGCTAAAGGCCATTTCCCCTGCAATAAATCTCCCTATGACCACAGCTGCTCAGTCCCCTGCCAATGCTGCTCCACGCTGTGGCAGCAGATACAACAGTCCACAGGCTGTGATTCCAACCAACCTCCTTCTCTGGCTCTCCAGGCTTCTTCCTCTCCTTGAGCAGCTCTAGAGAAATGCAGTTTGGTCTCACATTAGAGTGAGGAGATCTGTTGCCACCTTCTCTGGTTTTTATCTTTCATGAAACTTATTATTTAGACAAATCCACATGCATTTATGTTTTAAAACTAAATTTCAAGGAAAGCGAGAATACATTTTCCAGTCAATTGACTACTATACCAACAGCACAGCCTCTTTGCAGATAAAACTTTGCTCTTGCAGAATTTGGCTTTGTATCAACTTAGACTGTAAATTGCAAACTAATGAATTTGTATTGGCAGAGGAAAACGTTTCTGCTTTTACAGACTACAGCATTTACAAGTAAACAAGATTACTAGGAACAATTCCCAGTTTCCCCAGCAACTTAGTTACTTGTCTCTTACAAGGCATTGTTGATTCATTCCCCTCTGTGGTCCCAGTGTAATGAGCCTACTCCTAACTAGATAAAATTATAGCAACTGAATGCCAAGTTTTGTGAGTCCCGACATTTTGAAAAGAATATGCCCATGTGCTGGGCACAGGAGTTGGTTTTACCTTGATGCCACCAGAGCTATAGGTTTCTGCTTTTGAACTATTCCTCAGAACTTGTGCATGTCCTTTCAATCACTCAGAAGAAAATAAGATAATCAGAACAAAATAGTTACTTATCTCATCAGCCCTCCCGCCATCTCCCCATTTTGTAAAGTCATGGAGAAGCCCTTAAGTTGTGAAGCCAGAATTACTGCACCAGTGGGAGTCTGTCTACAGCTATGCAGCAGCAGCCTTGCCATATAGTTCCTTGTCCCTCCCCTCTCATCAGAGCCTTCCAAGTGCATTTTGTTCAGGATAATGGGAAGGCACTTGTTTAACTTTCTAAGAGCTCAGCTCCCCAAGGCAGATTTGTGACTTGAAAACTCCTTACACTTGTCTCTGATCTTTCCCAATTACAAACAAGTTTTGTGTAGCAGTCAGAAATATACAGTCAATTATAAAATGATACACCAGCTGCATAATCAGTGTGACCTACTAAACCCATGTTGTTGATAAAATGTAATTAATGGTCTTTATCTGCATTCTTTGAAAGCTGGTGAATAAAGATGATCCAAGAGTAGTATGGTATTATTCCCAAGAAGTGAATTAAGCCACACTGCTTCAATAACAAGCTTCTCAAGAACCACAGATTTGAAGTATAGTCATATACCTTAAATTATGATAACAACTTTTAGGAGATTTGCTAAGTCTCATTCAAAAGGGAAGCACAAATCACTTTGCAAACTATGGAAGTAGACCACCAAATCAGTGAAATTACTTGTCCAGATTAAAAAGTCCCATTTGTATCCAACATTCTAATTATAGTCTGGCAAAGTTTAAAGAAAACCCATAATAAATAGCACACATCTGCTATAGACAGATTTTTTTTACAGGCTGTTAAGAACATAGCAGTGCCCAGGTATCTTAATCCCATGGAGATAAAGGAGAGTCAGGTTCTGAAAACTTCTGGAAAAATAATAAATCCAGTATTCCTTTTTGTTTGTTTGTTTTTAAGCCAAGAAGATAAATTTCTGTATGTTAAATTGGTCAGTACTAACACTAGGATGAAGTGAAGTGTAGCCATTTTAATGTATCAGTTTGAAAACTGATAAAAGGAAAACCTTTAACCGAACACACTCTTAGCTTCTGGTACTCATTGTAATGAAGTATTGAAGGCAATTAAAAGTGGCATTAAAAAAAAAGAAAAAAAGAAAAAGAAAATTAAACACGGAAAGATCCATCTTTTTTATAAAGATCAAACATGGACAAGGCTGGAAGTTGGTGCTTATTCCATACCTACACATTAGAGTACTACCTGCACCACTTCCTCAAAGGGTATGATACAGTACCAGTGTCTGCAAAAATATCTCAGACATGTTGAAATTCTGGTTTCATGGCATGGGAGCTCTCACCTTCAGTCTCAAACAAAATTAGAAATGTAATCATTGTCATTCCCAAATTAGGTCCTCCCCAAGGGTTAGTTCACTGGAGGTCATAATTAACTACAACCTTTTAAAAATTAGCACCTGTAGGGAATTCTGGTTTGATTCCTAATAATTTAAAGGGGCAGACAAGTCATTTTACAAAGTTTCTCCATCAGATACCTAAACACATGCTTACAACAACCAAAACATAAAATCAAGTTTAGATTTTTTTATGCTTTGATGAAATTCTGTAAGATGAGAGAAATTTCCTAGGACTTAAGTGCTGATCCCCAGATTTTCATACACTTCTAGAGAAAAGCATGAATTCCTATCAAATAGAGCTAATATATAGCACATTTGCATGTTCTTGTCCCAAGTTAAACACAGGAAAGGAAAATTAAAATGAATAGGACCGTGTTATCGCATTTCAGGACTTGCAGCCAGGTTTGACAGTGCAAACTGCATGTTAAGTATTCCTTTTTGGAAATCCAGCTCAGTTTTGATGTCACATACAATATGGTTGGTTGACATGAACAAACACCACAGATGTTAAAGGAAGTTACTGCTATTTTCTTTTGGTTAAAGGAAAGTTGAGCTTGGCAGTGTATCAGCTGTAACAGATGAAGTTCTCTTTAACTTTGCTATTTCCATTAATCTCATTAAGGTGATGAATGACACAGTAAGAATTGCCTTAGAGAGATCCCATGCAAGTTTCTGTGCCTTTTACACCATTACAGCCTGAGAAGTAGAAGCTTCTGCACACAAGAACTCAAAAACTACTTGCTCTAAGGACAAGTATTGCTCAAAACACACCAGAGGAAGACACATTCCTCTTTCACAGAAGATGGTACCATGTTTAACCATGAGGAGTTCTTTCAGAATCTAAGCACAAAATTAAAAAACAAAACAAAACAAAAACCCCACCCAACAACGAAACATAACTACTCAGATTTGATTTAGCTGAAAATCTCTATGACACAGAGAGTATAATGGAGTAATTGCATGAGGTTTGTGGGTACCAGGTTCCTATGTTTGTCAACCCATTTTCAGGCACTAATTTACTAAATGATGATTACTGGGTATAGGAACTGTATTAGCAGGAGCAGAGCCCTGGATTTTATTTGTTCTTGTCTTCAAAAGGTCCTCTTCAGAAGGTTCTTTTAAGGAAAAATATCTTCTTCCATGTATAAAAAATTAATTTTATCAGACCAAAGGATGTTTATACAAGCCCATTTACATTTTTTTCAGTTGTCTGGATACTACTTTTAACAAGAAAAAAAAATCCAGGTTTATTTCATATAAATCAGTTACCATAATTTAATTATGTCCACAATGTTAAGGACAACTTGTAATTGTAAGGTTTGCCCACTCAGGATGATTACCTCTGTCAACATTTTGAATTTTTTAAGGGACAAAAATACATTTGCTAGAGTATTTCAATTTTTCTCAGCTGACATCTTTACAGGGATTAAATTTTTAGAGTGGATAGCCCTCAATAAAAGCTAATACATTCCCAAGAGAATTTGGATGAGTTTCTGCTCAAGCAGATATTCAAAGAAAAAAAACAGCTCAAGTAAAATGCTATAACATGGAATAGTTTTTTTCTATCTGCCTGTCTCGTAGCTCATACCAGCTGACATTGATGAGCTATATGGCTTTCTGTGCTGTTTACTGCATGTTCATACATCACAACATTGTGATGAGTAAGTGTCTAATTACTTTGGGACTGTAGGATGAATGAACAATAAAAACTTCATCTCCAGTTATCACTTGAAAGTGACACTAAGAATTTCTGGGCTGAAAGCACAGAAATCCACACAGGACACTCAGCTACAAACACCATTGGAGCTGGCATGGGCTGCACAGGTTTTTACTGTGATGAAAGTATCACAGATAAAAATGTTGTTCAGGTACTTTACCCGGTTAAAATTCAAATCATAGAACAGCCTAGAGTGGGGAAGCCACAGAAGATCATCTGGTCTAACCTTTCCTCCTGGAAATGGGAGCCAGAGGAGATTTATCTAACTCCCTGTCCAGTCTCACCTTGAACACACCCAGCAGTGGGAAAGTTCTTCCAGCCAATGATTGTTACCATAAAAAAACAGTTTTCCTGACATCTTTGTGAAACTTCTCCCAGTGCAACTTGTTTCTGTTGCCCAGAACATTATTCTGTGGCTCCTCGTGAAGACAGTGTGTTCTCTTTGTAGCTGGTCTGTAAGTACTGGAATACTGCAGTGAGGTTTCTCCTGAACCTTCTCCTCTCCTGGGAGAAAAGACCTAACTCCTTTACTCTTCCTGATAGGGTAGGTTCTCCAGCCCTCTGATCATCAATATTATGCCCTTTGTAAAGAAATCAGGTCTACATTTTTGCACATGGGTATGCATTTCTAATTTCAGGGGAGGTCAGAGAAGTTCTTGTCCCTGAGAAGAGCACCATTAAAACCATATTAAAGCATTGAAAACTCGATTCTGTTCTTTCTTTGACTTTGTTCACTACTCAGCAAAATGCCTTCTTGTTAATTATCGACTTCATCATCAAGGGACAGTTTAATCACAAGACTCTCTGCAGTTCAGGCTATCACAGCAGTACTAGGAGGGAATTTTGCACTGCACATAATTGGCCAGGTAATTAGAATACAAAATCCTTAATTGCTCAGTTACCAAACGTAAACGGTGCAGCATGCAGTGCTTGACTGGCAGAGGGCTTGGGAGAACCAAGGCAGCTGCCAAGTGCCAGCTTTTCCTCCTTCACAGCAGAGCGCAGCAAACAGCACGGGTGGCTTACTGAGCCCTTGTTCTCCTGTGGGGTGTGGGATGTGTAAAAAGAAATTCAGCAAAGGCACTCTATTTCAGGACATCCAAAACTACTTGAAAACCAAACCATAAACCCAGGATTTTTGAAAAGCAGAAGGAACCCAGCATACTGTCAACAATGGCAAGTCAGAGCCCATATACAGATATGAAACAGCACCACTGCCACAGCTCTTTGGTGTGGCACAGGCTGCTGTTGCAGGCTGGGAACTCAGTACAGGATCTCTATGGTCTGAGCTACAGAGATTTTCAGCACATCATACTATAAATGGATGGGTGCAGTATCAGCGTGCCCTAATACCTGTTTTATGGATAATTCAGAATTATCACTGTTGGTACATTACAGCAAGGGGTACACATAACAATAACACCAGTTCTTCCATTTGTTGATTGACAATGTGAAGTGCTACATCAAAACTATCTAGATTACCAGCCCCCTTCACTGGAAGGCTAATTCATAGCTCTGATATTTCATTATCCTTGTCTTACTTCCATGTTCCACGCTAAAAGCATTTGTGGCCTGTATTTATTTGTTAATGTGTTTCTTGGTCAAAACTTCTTTCTCCTTCAGCTAGACTTGCAACACTTGCCTTTCTTTCTTCAAATATATTTATAAACATCAGCATCTACTTCTCACGTCAGTAAACTGAAAAGGGCTATTTTGTAATCTCATCTGCTGTGACAAAACCTATTCTAGGAGCTCTTTTCAACACCTATTCCCATTTTACATTTCCTTTTTCTAAAAGATAGCAAGGCAGACTAGTATGCAGCACTCTGCATTAGGCTCTGTTACTTTTTTATGCAATGGCAATATAATATCCAACTCTCTTCCAGAAAAATCTTCACCAGCCTCGTAGTTGACGGCTGTGGCAATTAACAGACACTCTCAACTCTCTCTTACAGCTTCCACTTACAGCCAATAATCCCTGCTTGCAACACAAATTCTTGCTCTGCTCCATGTACAAGATTTTTCATTTTCTGCTACAGTTATTGCCTGCAAGATTCCAGTCCTAAAGGCATCACATTCTTCCTTACTTTATTCCACTATTATATTAGCAATGCCTTTCAAACCCATGTGGTCACATTTATTCCAGTGCCTCTGTGTTTCCTCCACTGTCCCGAGGCAATGACTCATAAATTCTTGTATCGGTTGGCCCAACAATCCTATGCCTTTCTCACTGCTCCTCCTTCAGGAGTTTCTCTCTTCAGCTTGTGAGAAATCCACAGGTGCCCACACAGGCTTTCCAAAGGCAACCACAATTTGTTTGTATAGGAGCAAGATGAGAAATCTCCAGCCATAGAATAGAACTGATAAAAATTATTTGGTTTTTAAGAGAAGGAAGCTAATTCAGGGCATTTGCTACTTGTCCATCTTCCTATATAAAACCTTTCTTAAAGGAATAAAAATAACAGTGTGAAATTCTTTAGCAGACAAGCCTTTCAAGAAAGCTGCTTTCAGGGTGAGAACAAAGGAAAGTTTTGCAAGAAGCAGCTAATTCAATTGCTTGTTGCCTTAGTGCCCTGGTTATGTTAAACCTGCACAATATGATTCTCATTGGAAGGAGTAATCATGAGCCAGACAATCATTAGACAAACTCAGTAATGTTTATATTATTCAGATATAATCAGAACCTACTTGTTCTTATCATTGTAAGGTGTTTGAAAAGCACAGTGTTTATAGCAGGGGGCTTAGCACCCTCTTCTATTGCAAGGCACAAAAGATAAAATCCTGGACTCTCCATTTCTTTGTGGATTTTTGCACTTTGGTAAGTGCATCTTTGTATCATTATTTAACTAAGTGCAGTTCAAGAATGTTCTCATTAACTTGAAAGTATTTTAAGATTCCTAAGACCCTTAGCTACACTCCTTGTACTTAATGGAGAAAAAAAAAAAAAAAAAAAGAGAGAGACTCCAGACTAAAAAAATTCCATTCTTACTGAAATCTTATAGGCTCTGGAAATCCCTGATGTTAATCTCAAAACTCAATTCCAATTCTTCCAATTCTTTTTCTATTTTCAGAAATAAACCACATGCTACTCCTAGTCAAAATTCTTGTCCATTCTTCCCCCAAGGACAAATGACTAAGACACTCTTCCTATATTTGAAGTACTTGGCCTGCCTAAAAAACCCCTGTGATGTGAAAAATTATACCTATTTCACTGGGTATTTTTTACTTTGCAAAGTTACCATCTCTTCTTTATTTTTGCTGTAGCTTAGAAGTCATACCAGCAGGATAAACTAACACAATTTATCATTAATCTCCAGCCCTCCAGTCTTTACTGACTCTGGCATGTTCTATTAAACTTTGTGTCTCATTGTAATATGATTTAAATTCAGTGACTAAACGTACTTATTTTGAATTAAGATTCACAACTAGCCAAGGCAAATGCTAGTAAACCCATGGCCTGCATCATGATCTTGAGTCAAGAGAACGGGAAATAAGAAATAGAAGTTTAACCCAGAAATGTGTTAGGATTTAACTCTTTTCTGAAATCATCGCAGCAAGACCACTCTTAATGCATTTAGTAACAATTAATTCTCAAAGCCAAAACAGCTGCGCATTGCTGATGCTCTCCAGATGCAAGGTAAGGAATTAAATCATGGGATAATTCAATTGGAAAATTGCTTGTAATTATGGAGAATGCAGCGTCTGCTTGACTCCTCGTGGTGATTGGTAGTTGCTTTAAGAATAGTGAGGTAGTCTGTGCAATGCATGGCAAATACAAATAAGTAGCTGTGTTATGAGAAATCTCATTTAGCTTCACAAAGATATGGTTTTAACATGATTAAAACTGTATTTGCTGACATTAATGATAATCCATTTTCACTGTCCCATTACTGCCAACGGCCCACAGTCGCACACAGAACAGCAATGTTCACTGATAGCACCTTCCCTCTGAAGGAACTCTGACTACTTTGCAAACTTGCAGAATATGGTCCTACTCTAAACAAGAACCCAGATAGGTTGGTGTGTCTCACCTCACTCAAAATACGTGCATGCAAACAGCCTTGTTCTGACAGGTCATTTAAATCTCCGATGCCACGAGGCTGATAACTGCTGGAAATGAAGAATGGTGCTCCTTCACTTCAAATATTAAAACTCTCAATAGTTACAGAGGAGAAGGCTGCCATAAGGTCTAGTCAGAGACCCTCTAGTACTGACAGCATGGAAAAACCAAAAAGAGACTGGTCTTTTGGACTGACAGCTACCAGTGGAGAAAAAGAGCCATCTTGTCACCTCTAAACTGAGCACATGTATTCTGAAAATAACAGGATGATGAAGGGGTTTGCCATCTTTTGTAGAATAATTTTACCAGAACTGATCCTAATTAGCATTACATGTGACAGTCTGCTCACTATTTTAAAGTTGGCAAACTGAAAGACGAAATGGCTGCTGTGTGTGATCGCAATCCTACAGAGTCAGTGACTGAATGGGAAAAACACCCAGAAACACCAAGAAATACTAATGTTCTGTTCCATAGTTTAACCATTAAAACACACAGCTCTCAGTGTATAAAACTCCAGTTAGGGTAGCAGTGGTTACTATGACATTACATTATTTCTGCTTTAGCTACTGAAATGTTTGCCTGACTTTTTTCTTTCCTTTTTACTTTAAAAAACTTTAACAGAAAAAACCATTAGGGAACAAGAGATCAATTATTTACAAGTTGCTTCACCAATCAATCATCCAGTATCAAAGCTAAAGTTGTTATTTTTAGCAGTATTAACTACACAATAATTAAAATTGATTACAAAGTCACAACCCCTCATTAAGTTGCTGTCAATTGAGGGAAAAATTACTCAAAAGCAATTTTTTTCCTTTAAAGCAATTGTAAAAAGATTCTCATCAATTAAAGAGACATCTGGTAATATGGAAAAGGTGATAAATTATCTCCTTTTCTCAGTGCTAGTACTTTGTAGACCAAAGGTAGTGCAGAAGAGAAATTCTTATGGTCTTATCTCATCCTGAAAAGGGTAATAAACAGCTTTGTGTGGGGCCACAGAGACACAATCCTGCAGAGACAAGCCTTGCATTTCAATCTAACCAAAACTTTAAGCAAGTTATGTCTGGGCAGTCATAAGACATAGAGAAGTTCTTTGCATGTTTTATTGCAGCAAAACCCACCAGAAAATAAAAGCTGCTATGCTTGCTCTCGTACCTGCAGCAAGGCTTCCAGTGATGCAATGCACATTTCTATCACCTTGGGACAGTGTCAGCCTTTAAAAACCATCCCAGACTTTAAATCTACAATAAGAAACTGTGATCATCTTCAACAATTTCACAAACAGGCTTATTAAAAATGTGGGCTAGCAAAATGCCACGTCCTGAAGTACCTCTTCATCCAGTAACCCCAGCCATACTTTCAAAGGACAATATCTGGTAACAGTCAGAGGAGGGGAACAGAGCAGGAAGGTGCTTCTTAGAAAACATTTTTTAAGAGAAAACTAGAAAAAAAAAATCCCCTGGCAAAATACAAGCCACACACAAATAAACAAGGAGCTTTGATTACATTTGTGAGTAAAAGAGGCTAACCTGCAGTTCACTCAAGTTTCTGCAGTTTGTATTACCAATAGTTTTAGCAACAAGGAATTGATCAGTAACTCAGCCTAATTTTTAAAAGTTTAGCTTGCTGGTAAAAGGAGTGTACTAAGTAACCAAAAATCTGTTAATTTTTGTAAGTTGTTTAGGCCATTCCCTATGCAATGCCCATTACCAGCCCCGAACTCAGGGTCAGTTTAGGTGCCCCACCCTCTGGAAGAGTTAATGGACATAACATTGACTGAAGCACAGGGCAATCAATTTGTTGCTGTAACGAAGTACATTTCACTTGCCCACCAACAAAGCACTCTGAAATCTATCATTTCATTCAGATAAAATAAAAAAAACCCCCAAAACATAGTAGAGAGTGGTTAAAGGCATTGTCCCTAATGTGCCTCTTTTCTGTACAGCCCATTCCTGTCTCTTAATTCAGGGACATCCCAGCCAGACTCCTCCGTATAAAAAAGCTCTCCCCTCAACCTAAGCAGTGTTTTACACCCAGGTGAGGTCCCTCAGCTGTATGGAGCTCAGTTATTTCAATCACACTTTGTTACTCACTCTGTAATGACAGTACAGCTCAACAATCACTCAAGCACTGACCCTACTCCAGCATATTCTTACAGCTGCCCTTCCCTGTCCAGACAGACACCTACCCCTGTAAATCAGTGGAAAGAAATGGAAGCACTCAGCTTCACACAGCACTCATCTATTACACAAACATTCATCTAAGCACATAAGCAAATGCACAATACCAGTATTACTGGAAGCACATTAGTTCTGGCGTGATTTTGCAAGGGTATTTCTCCTCATTGCAAGGAAAACCTAAACACCAATTCCCAAGGTCTCATCTGCAGTGAAACACCCCTTAGTCCTGTCACAAAGTCATGGCAAAAGCCCACTGTACAACAGAACAAGAGGTTTCCTGTTAATGGAAGCCACTGTTCAGTTTCTAAATAGTCAGCATTTTAACTTCTAGTTCTTGAGTATTCTTTCATTTTAAGGCCATTGGGAATGATACTGCTGAATCCAAGCACACCAAATATTCTAGAAGTCTCCATATTCAGTTCAGCCTGACACACAACAAAAATCACTTCTTGGACAACAAACGCCTGCCATTAACCACCTGTTCTGCAAGGTGACCACAGACAGAACTGCCTGCAGCAAGTCAGGCACCAAACCTGAAAAGGTCTGGAGTACATTTTAATCATCTCTTGCTTCAGAGCCATTACAATGATCACTGGATTTTTTTTTCCAGTGTAACTGGGATCCAGATTTTCTGTTCTCTAATTAGGTGATCAAATCCTTCAAAGATAACTCCTTCTACACCTTATTCACCTTTCTCCATTGATGGGTAAGACAACCAGCCACATATGCTACACTAGTAGTCATGCTTAAATAAATGTCCTTAAAGAAACTTGCTATTAAAAATGTTAAGTGTTGCTGTTCACTCAGCTGTTGCCACCAATTGCAAATGGCCGGGCATCTTTACAAAGTAGTTTATTTCAGAATCCATTCTTTCTTAACAGACAGCCCCTTTGCCTTGGTTAGTCACTGAGATCCGTATTACTTAGGGTGTGAACCACAGTTTCTAAAATGAGTTATACAATGTTTTGTAATACATTCTCCTCTTGTTGCTTTTTACCCTTAATGATAAAACAAAGATTAACTATGCAATCTATTAGTTCCTCAGAAATCTTGATTTGCTAATAACATGATAACGCTGAATATATTGCCCTGAGACAACTGGATGACAACAGAAAAAAAACAGCTTTCCCTACTGTGCTATGGGGTACTGAGGCCAACAATACGACCTTTTCTTTTCCCCCAATCTAAGAAATTTCAGTATGTAAAATTCTAAGCAAACTTTCACCTCTAATGAAGTGACCTTGTTGACATGTAGGATCAACTCAGGCAGGCAAGCAGACCCTGCCCTATCAATACCTGGTAGTCTGAAAAACTGTAATTTTTTTAAGCAGTCAAATACAAAACAACCTCTGTCTCCTCCTCAAATACTTTCACACCTTCAGGAAAAACAGAGAGTGGAATTAAAACTGCATCCTAATGTTGTTTTAATATGGGCTTTTTGTTTCTTCCACGTTCTGAATAAACACCTTGAAAACAGAACATCCTTGAACCTTCTGCTCAAAATCAATACTGGAGCTCTGCAGCTTGGGTTCTTCTCTGATAAACAAACCTACTTCGACAGGTGAAAAGAGTTGTAATTTAACCTTTATTATGCTGTTTAAGTGCCTTGCAAAGTTCTAAATGACTGCCAGAGATGCCTATCTGTGGTACACAGCAAAATGCCTCCTTTCAGTGCCTGACCTTTCCACTTCCCCACTGGAAGCACAGGAAAGCAGCAACATCTCCTCCTCTAAAAGCAACACACAAGGTGAGTTATTGTAGTACAGTGCTTCATCAGGTTTATCCTTTTAACACAGGCAATGGCAAGTTACAAATCTGCTTCTACTGTTTGAACATCTTTTGAAATGTGGAGAAATCTACTCATCACCTTTTTTCCTCATGTTTATATGAGAGAATTTAGAAAGACAGCCTCTCCCAGAAGACTGGTTAGATCTGCTCGAAAACACAGAATAGAAAAAAGAAAAAATGCAGAACAATGGCTAAAAGCCCACTATTACATTTCTTAAATTCTTAAGGAAATGCCATTTAGAGAAGGTCCCTGCTTCTCATCTCTGTTGTGGCACTGAAGCAATCAGCTAACAAGGCTGGCTTTCATTTGACTTTACAACTGATAGGAACCATTAACGTGAATTATAAATTATTTTTTTAAAAAGCAGTATTTTCATTTTAACAAAAGATAGTGACTCATATTTAACTTTTATAAAACCCTGTTTAGTTGGGGAAGGTGAAAGATGAAGTAATTTCCAAATTGCTTGCATTTAGTAGATGACAAGGCCTGAGCTGTTGAGACTAAAGGGACTCACAGGGACTGAGGGAAAGCAATTTCCTTACCATGAGCAGGACACACAGTTTAATTTATTGCACAGAAAGGAAGTGTTGCTCAACACAGGAATAGTGTCTAGGATTGGAGGTCCCAAATCAGCAAGGAGATACTGTGGTATGTTCCCCAGCAGAGTTGCAACATAACATGGAGGGCCATGTTCTACTGCTCCCCTCAGCTCACAGTCTCTGGCACAGCCTGTCTGAAGAGTGAGAAAACATCTGGGGAAGTCCAGCCATCGGTTTTCTTCCCTCTCCTGCTCTCCCACTATGGCCATTCTCATCTTCATGCATTATACCATCTGTTTAATCACTCTGCTCTCAAAACAAGCAAACAAAGAAAACAGATGAAACTTCAGGGATAGCTTCTAGCTCGTAATTGAAAGGATGATTATTCATTAGAATCTAGGCAAGTTGCTTGGGGCCGCCAAAACAGGCATTGTATGGTATTACAAAATTTATTTTTTAAAGACAGAAAACAGAATTCTCATTCAATATCTTGTCTTTAACTCTGTAATCTTCTCTGGTTATTTTGAGTGGGATAAAATAAGCATTCTGAGTTTAAGCTACTATATGAGAAAACTACTAAGTTCAGAGGTCCCACCCCTTTCAAGGTAAAGGTAAATGAAACTACTTTGGTGAGCTTTAATATTAATGATTTCTGTAAGATTTAACCTCTGAAGGCACAGCTAGGAGGATATTTCTTGCAACACCTCTGAATTAGTACATGTAAATAAATGAGATATTAAAAAAGCATTGGTATCAACACATCCTTGACAGAATTACATCTAAACAACTTGAAATTAACCAGAAAACCAATGACAGAAATACTAAAAATCAATTCTCTCTTTACCAAAATGGTTAAACTGTACTTGGGTTTAGCTTCATTCATGCTAAGATCCTGACTGAATCATGATCTTTTCTCTACCACAGTTCTAAATTAACAATTTCTTATCTCTGATTAATTAGCTGGACTTTGTTCTTGACAAGAGTCACAGCAGTAAAACCTCTTAGCTTTCAAAGTTCTGTGACTCTCTTTTAATGTATTCACTCAAGCACAGGTGTGTAAGACATGCACTGTAATACAACAGACTATCATTGAGGAGAAGAATAACAGCAAAAATACTTCAGTTCTTGTAAATTTGATGATTTTTTAACATAATCTCACAGAAGAGTTGCGTAGAAAATATGACATGATAACATCTGCTCATCACCAGTGGAGCAAGCCAGCTTCACAAAGAAAACACTGGTGACCAACAGGCCCCAACGACTGTTAGCAGTGGTTAAGGGCAGGGACACAAGTTTGGCACAGCGGGGAACACAACTCACCTTGGGCTACTGATTTAACCACACTGGGCTTTAGCTTCTCTCTGACAACAGGGAGAGGTCCTTTCCCCAACTCTTCAAAGGCACACAGAGCGCCTTATTTAGTAGATCATTCTCAGATCTCCTAGGTGAGGTGCTGGGGAAGCACAGGTTATTGCGGTATTTGGCAATGGATCCAGTTAGACCATGCTTGGTAAGGACTGCAAAACACAGCCAAGGGGCTTCCAGGCTCACAGGGTCTTGCTGATAATTCTTTACCATGCATTGTCTTTTTGTGTACAGAGCCATATGTGTGAGCTGTCATTGGCATGGGAAAAATAATAGACACACAGAAAATAGAAGACGCAGGTAGGCTAGAAAGAAATCAAAACTACCAAACAACTTATTAATCCATTGAAGATGTTTTTTGTGCAAATGTGAGTTTTCCATGCTTAAAAAGTTCAGTTTAACAAACCCTCTGAACACAACATGTGCATGGACATACACAAGCATTTAGGGATAAAGGACATTGTCCCTACACTATAGAAGGAAAAAAATTGCCTATGTGTGTTAATCCAGTAGTCTTTTCCTATAAAGAGGTCAAACACAGCCAAGAGCAGGACACACGTCCCTCCAGCTGTCCTTTTAATATGCCTCTCATCTTGCCAAGGAGAAACTGCCATTAGGAGTGAGAAAGAGACCATTTTACAACCCATTTGTTCTTCATTGTCTCTGCCTTTTCTGGATATACTTGTTGGAGTACATTAGTCACAGGTATGCAGCAAGCCATCAGAGCATACTAACATCTGATGCACACTGAAATTAATTTTTCTTCTTCAGCTTGGGGAACAGACTGCTGGATGTTGTATGCAAGTCTTCACTGAATTAAGGACTGAACAAACAAGATTTCGAAAATCAACAAGCCCACGTGCTTCTCCATAGTCTGTATAAATACATACCTCCTCTATAAACAAACACACTGTCCTACAGACAATCATTTGCTTCTTTAGAGCAGGCTCATTAAAGGGAAATAATTTTGCAATAACAAAGCACAAGTGTAGTCCTAATGAGAAGAGCAAGCTGCAAAATGCTAGGAACACCTGGTCCATTTTTTGTACTGACAGAGCATGAGCTGGAATTTGATCCTTATAAAAAGGCTATATTTTTCCTTCTCCACAGCCCAGTGGATTCTGGAAGCAAGTTTGGCTCACATTTAGTGTCTTAATGTTGCATAAATTCCTATGGGTACATGTTGTAACACCTGATACGTTTATGTTGCCAAATTGAGTCTCAAAATCTAAATCTCATCTAAAACAGACAGAACTATTTGCTGTAAATAATATTTTTAATTCTAAACCCCCTCTTTATATACAAATAACTTGACAGTCATCCCTACAAATCCATACATCTCTCATTTGCAGTAAGATTGATGAATAATTTTCAGTCTGTGTTACTTCCAGACCTCACTTAATTCTTCTACTGTTTCACTTGTGGTATGTGGCTGATCCTTCAACTCTCACAGAGCAATTATTTCTACTGAGACAGTGAATAAATCTTAAAGAGGAAAATAACTAATAGGAAACTGAATCCCATTTGGACTACATGAAAGTATAAAAGTACAAAAGTTCACAAATCTTTATGGGATACCTGCAGTTTTTCTGAAGGCATATAAATAATAAATTCAGGGTGGCATCATATCATAGCAGTATCTTTTTAAGGACTATTCAGCCATCTGGACTGAATCAGGATGATCCACATTCTTCTCCAGCATTAAAGAGAGGGATGCAATAAACATTCAGGCCTGCAAGTTTTTTGTCAAAATTTGTGACAGGTTCAAAAACGTTTTTCCTCCAAATAGAAATTCTCTTGAGAAAACAATTCTTTGTTTGTTATTTCTTTTTCCAGGTCTAAGGTGTCAAGATCTCAAACTCCATGTAAGGATTTACTAACTAAAAAATACGTCTGATATCTTGTTCAAAAGATACATAAACCAGATCAATTCTATGAGATCAAGGCATATCCTCAAACCGGTATGAGAGAGAACTTTTTGTCTTTCTAATGTGAGCTCAGCTACTGTCCTTACTCTTTATTCTTTCCCCTGGTAAATAGGAATCTTTTTCTATGAGAATTCCCCCTCCCCCCCCTTTTTTTGGTGGAATTTTAAGTATTTTTTTCTGCTTGAGTTTTACATGAAAAAGATCATCACCTACTTATTTCTTGCAAGCCCACACTGATTTATACTCTACTGTTTTGTTAATAAAGTGATAATCTGAAACAAAATATAATTTATTATCTTTTATTATCCACCTCATTCTTCTTTGTCTGAGGAATCATAAATTAAAGTCAACAGCCATTTTATAATCCTGCAGTTCATTATCTCCCATTTGCTAATATGCTTGGTGCCTTAGCCTTGCTCCATTTCTTTAGTAATAATTACAAAAATTAAAACCACATTAACACAATATGCAGATATTTCTTGTTTTAGAACTTACATAAGAGCTTTTCAACTAATCAGTGGCTGGTTAGAGCACTGTCCTCATTCATCTCCCACTTCTCCTGCCATCCTTCATGAAAGTTTAATCTACATTTTCCATTAAGAAGTTGTCTCAACTGGTGTTCACATTTGCAGGGTGGCTTATTACTTTTTTGATTTTTGTTTGGAATGGTGGTCATACCTCCACAACTTATCTCTTCATCTGAAATTTTTATCGAGCAGCTGCATATTTTCCTGGTCCTGAAATCTTCAAATCACAGAAGCAGAAATTCACTTACTAAACTCATAAGATTGAAAAGAGGAGCAGGCAACCCACTTGCATAACCATAGTCAGAAGCGGTCAAGACTCTAATCCTTCCCATTTAAAATTGTATTTATGGTTAGAAACAGATCATTCTGACATTTGATCAGACCTGGACTCAGTTTGCATGCAGTTGTTTTGAGTCCAGCTGCTACCGGTCCTGCCTCCTTAAATACAAAGGATTAACTTTGTAGTAGTGGTTCTCTCTCCTCTTGGTAAGATTTGACTCAGAATGAAGCCCCAGATCAGGGACCACAATTACTGCCCACCAAAATCCCTGGGCAACAAAACATTGCAGGAAGCTGAGCCAGTGCTTCTCTGGAGGAAGGAAAATACCAGCACTGCAATAAGGTAACAGGAGAGGTGAATTCTGAAAAGTCCCACTTGCTGATGGCTCTTAAACCATCCCTGATGGATGTCAAACTCGGTGCTGTATCCTAGAGGCCCCCATTCTACAGAAAACTTTGAGTTTGACTCGAGAGGCAGAGAATTGATGCTGGTTTGACCCATTTCAGGTTTATCAGAGAAGCAAATGACTCTGTCTTGAGCATGACAAAAACATACATCCACACAGCTTAAAGTGTAACTTCCTTGGTCTGCAAACCCCTTCCTTCTAACCACAGACTGGGTTGTCTCACCTACCTCCTTAGGAAATACTGCCACAGTTGCAAGATCTCCACTTCCTCATGTTTCATTATGATAGACTGCAGTGCATTTGCTGGTATAATATGTTATGAAGGGTCATGAATAATTAAAAATTAATCACACTTGTCAAAATAAATAAATGCAGTCAGTGATGCAGAATTCTTGAATTTTTTATAGCATCTTTTTGCTTATTCATGAATTAAAAGAAGTCTAGTAATCCACAATGGATTGCCTACTCATTACAGCATGTACAGGCCCAATTTAGATCCCAACAGTGGAGGTTCTCCTGTCAGTCTTTAGCACATCAGTGGAACTTTAAATCTCTGACCCTGCAGCAAAGTTATGTAAGTTAGACTTGGAAATCCGAATAACTCCAGCAGATTCTCCTTCAGGGGCCTAGCTGGGAGATACACCAGTGATTCTCTCACTCACTGGTCCGCTTACAAGATGGGAGGGAATGGAGGAGAGTGTAGCATTTTAGCACAGATTTAAAAAAATTAAAACCTTGATAGCCTCCCTAATCTACACTTCCATAGGCAAACAGTCCTACAGTTTTTCCTACCAAATAGTTAATATTTTTACATAGTTTGATAGCATTCCCAAGGCTTTAACAGAAGAGCAAATAATAGTAAATGTTTAAATAGCAACTTTTCTCTGAATCTCTAAATTGGTCTAGAGCTGTTAATGCATTTCTATCCTTTTTCAAAGGGAACCTAAGCCTGGGCTGGGAGGTGAGCAAGGAACACACCTCCACGCCAACCCTATCAAACCAAAGATACATTAACTTTAAACACTTGGCTCTGAGAACAGACAGCTGGAAATAGAAAATTAAAAAGAATGTATGAACGGGAAGAGCAAACAGTTGTCCCTCACCACCTTTAGGGACTGGTCACACGAGGACTTTCTGAGCCATAAAAGGTTCTATAGAGAATTTAGTAGCTGTAACTATTTCTCTTCTTTGCACATATCCTGTCAATTTGCACATCCACAGAAGGTTCCAGCAACAACAATACCCTGGGAAGAAAGTTCCACAGTTTCACTGTTTGTTAAATACTGAGGGATCTCCTTTCGTTTCACCTGACATCTAATAATTTTGCTTGATGCTGTTCAATACTGTATTAGAAGAAATATCAAATATTCCTTCTGTACTCATCCTTTCAGTGCTTTACAAACCCTTGGGAGTTTATAAACCCTTATACATATTTTATAAAGATTTTATAAATGTCTGATTTCTATACAAACCTGCATGTATTCCTTTAGATGCCTCTTGCAGGCAGAGTAATCCTAGACAATTTAAGTGTTCCTAGAAGACAGCTATTACATACTTCATCATCTTTGTTTCCATTCTTTTAAAAACTTTCCCAGCTGTACTAAAAGATTTTTGATGCATGGAATCTAGAATAGAAGACTAAGTTCTAAATACAGCTGCCCTACACATTTATATTATAGCATACTGTTCCTATTTTCCACTCCCTTCCCAGTAAGCCCCCAAATCACATTTATTTTGTGACTACTACTAAGGTGATGCTTTCACAGCTCTATTCTTACACTTAAATCAACTTAAGTGACAGTAACCAGCTCAGAATCTGTCTCCATGTATGCCAAGCTCCAATTGTCTCTCCCACCACCTCATTTCAAATAACTTCCACTAAATTTCACCTGCCACTATTAGCTGGTTAAGCATCCCTTTTCAATTCTTTGCAAACTAGACCTTCAATCTTTTACCCTGAATAATTTAATATCAAACTCTCTACCTCACCATCTATTCCTATCCAGAAGACCAATGATTTGTGTGACACTGCATGCTGAACATGCCAAGTGAGCGGATTGCTCAGCTGTGACTGCAACCAGATGCTGAGACACCAACAGTTAGCTCTTCCCTTAGGAGGCTTAATCCATGCTGACTTCTTCTGATTTCTTGACATGAGCTGTATCATGCTGCTGGGACAGGAGCAAAAATACAGAAATTCTTCCAATGTGTCTCTTTGAGAGGTCTAACAATGATTTTCTACTGAACATTTAACAGAAACTCATGTGCAGCCTAATGAATCATACCAGAGGCATTTGTCTCTATTAATGTCTTGCCATGACTTGATAACCAAGTGACAAGGATGAGCTAAACCATCCCAAAATCTAGTTAAGCTATCTGTTTATCTCTGTGCATGACTGTCTGCAAAGGAGATGAAATGAGATTGAGATAATTGCAAGTACAATTTGCAGGAAACAGTGGGGGTTGGAACTACTGTGCTTAATTATTTCAGATTGAAACAGACCACACAGCTATCTGAGCCAAACAGCTGTAATTAAAGTGATTTAAAATAGAGAGATGCTAGCTCCAAGTGTTGATTTTCAAATGAGTCTTTATACATGCAAGAGTTACAGTCATCGATGAGTTGCAGACCTCCAGCTCTACTGAGAAAAAAATTACCACTATGTCCAACATGCCTGGCAATTTAAAAAAAAACAAGCCCACACATACACAAGCAAATAAACCACACAAAGTAATCCACCCTAACGCCCCACAAATCTAAAGCCACTCAATCAATTTGACACTGGTTACTTGCCCCTCTATATAGAAGAAAACAGCAGAATACAAGTTTCAGCCTGAATTGCCTATATTCCAGATGAGAACCCCAACCTTTGAAAGAGTATTTTAACCCAATAGGCAATTGGAAAACATCAATCAGTACCACCTTTGGTTGTGGGCTGCAAGGCCAGCCAACAGCCTCCCTTTCTTTTGCTTTGACAGAAATATAAAACTGAGGTAGACAAAAGTATAACTTTACTGAAAAGGATCCAAAAGAATCATACATTGACAACATGTAACAACATGTAGCACCATGGGGTCCTGGCCAGGCTCTTTACCTGGAACAATACATTTACTACCTTGTGGGTTTTCCCCATCTTTTCCCCCACTCCGGGAAAATGACAGCTATTCTTCAATTCAAAACAAGGTTTTAACTCCTAAATTTCAGAGGCAGCCAGGCTGCACTAGAATTTAGGAAAAAGAAGAACAAAACAGAAATTTTGATTTGCCTCAAACTTTCCCTGAACTGTACCTTTGTAGGAAGAAATTCAGTACGTGTGTGGATGTTCATTGATGCAGAAATTGGAAGATATTTGCATGCAGCACAAATGTGGTCCATCTGCTTTACACACGGCACAGATCACACCAAAATGACTTGGTCTGCTGATGAATCAATGTGCCTTAAAAGTTAATTTATAATGGCTATCTGGGGAAAAGTACTATGATACTGGTACAGATGAGAAAACATAATATGAATGAAAGCAGCACAGAAAATTTCCTCAATATTTGCCTGAACATAAGAACTGTCATGATCAGTCAGACTGCGGCTCTGCAAAGTCAAATTCTGTCTCCAATGCTGGCTACTAAGAAAAGAATCCTTTTGCTTGCAGCCTTTTGTGTAAGAGGCTTCTTGACTCTACATACACTATTAAATTAAACATCTAGTGATTAATGTATTCCGCAAGAATCCATCTGATCTTGCTTTAAACTTATGCACACTTCTGGCCCCACAACATTAATTCATATATTTTATTAGTGCTTTTTAGTCAGATACTACATTAAAAATGTCCCAGCTTGCTTGTTCTAAACCCAGAACCCACCAACTTCACAGCTGCTTTTCAACGCTCTTCAGTCTGCTTTTCAAAGACCTCTAATCCCTGCCATCAGAGATGGAAGAGAGAATCTTTGTCCGTTTAGTTTTTCCTACTATGGAAATTGTTCCATATCCCTTGAAATTTTTGTTATCCTTCTTGACACCTCTTTGTTTTCCTGGATAAAGTCTGTAGCTCTAACTCCCCCATTTTCATTTTTGTAGGTTCACTCTCATCAACACCACCTTCCAGAGAGAAGTTCCAAGCAGGTGTCACTAACGGTTGAAAGGATGTTAAGAATTTTTCTGCTTTCCCAGGATAAGAAGAGCACAAATGTATCTAAAAATCTTTTCAGACCTTCCAATCTTAATGAAATATGTTGCTGTTCATAGATATGATCATAAGCAGGAAAAGTAATTCCAACAAATCACTTTTTTTTTCCAAGAAAAGAAAATGTCTTTTGCACTCCCATCTTTTGAGACTCCGTAGCTCTCTAGAGTCAGGATCTTTTTTCTTATATTAAGGACAAAGCCCATCTTTGTTTTCTTACCAAACAAAAGACCTAAGCCCTGGACAAAAGGATATTTCCTAAAATGGTCTGCAAACACAGAAGTGGTAAACAGGACCTAGAGCAAAGATAAGGCCAGCCTCTTCTAAACATTGAATGACCTTAAACACAGGCACCATGGTACAGTTTTCATCCAAATATCATCCATGGCATGGGCCAGCCCAATTCAGATTTCTCACAAGACTGTATTTGAGACTTTGCTTCTAAGATATATGATGGAGGTTGCCTTTAGGTGAAAACAGATCTCTACTGTGCAGAACGACCCGGTTTTGTTTGTCACTTTGCTTTCAGTCATTGTCTGTTGAAGCAAAGGGATTATAGCTGTCTTTGGCACTTCAGGAGGTATGTTTGTTTGGGCAGGGTTTTGGGTTTTTCTGTTGTGGCTATTTTAGGGGGTGGAAACAAGAGTGTTTTTCTTTTAAAACTAACCACTACTGATGGCATTACACAGCTGTATTGATCTTACCTTTGGGTGTGCTCTCAGAGTGATCTCTCTCAGGCCCATCTGGGAGGTTTAGCTGCGAGATTTCCTCTGCGCTCAGCCTGACCCAGGCATTGTTGGGGGTTTCCTGATCTTTTGAGGTAAAGGAATATTCCAGCTCACAAGGAGATTCAAAGTTGCAGTCAAATACTGGAAAAAGAAAATGTACAAGAAAGACGCCAGGTTAATTAAATCCAGTCTCTTCTGTGCTCGAAGGTAGGTATACATACATGTGCATGCACATTCATTTTATACTTCAGTAAGTTAAGGCTTGATTTTTTCCATAATGAGGTAAAAAGAAATAGGGAAATCTGTTAGCAGTAGACAGGCAAAAATGGGCCTGAAATGGGCTGCACAGTGAGGTTCATTATGGAGGCAGCAGCAAATCAAAACAAACGCCCAAGAGCCAGTAATTCACTTTCAGCAGAGGTCAAAGAGCAGCTCAGGCTAAAGTGGGGAAAGGCATCATCTGGACTGAAAGGAAAATAGCTTAGTCAATGGATGAAATGGGACAGAAAGCAAATCTCTTCTGGGATGCTGCTTCAAATTCAACCAGGACCATTAGAGGACGAAGAGTCCTAACATGATTCACAGCCATGTTCCACCTCAGTGAGCACAGGTCTCTACAAAGACAGTCATATACCCTGGACATATGGAATGTGCTGGAAGCTGTAGGGAATGTACCCCAGGAGGTGACAATCTGACCCCCAGGGTTTGAAACTCTTTCCTGAGACAACAGAAGCAGCAGAAACCTGACTTGCTGCTGCAGAACTTCAGCCTCCAGGCAGCACAGCCAGCAACTACCTCCAACAGAGATTTCTCTTTTTGAGATGTTTCTCTAGAGAAACCCATTACCCTGCTGGTACAACTATGATTCACTTCCCAGTGCCCAGTTTATCATCACACCATAATTCATGTTGCTTAACACAACCTGCAAGGATTTTATTTTTAATTGCCGAGATTATTACATTTTCTGGAATGCTCAGTATACATTTGCTTTTATCACCACAGTCAGCACTCAACACAATATTCAGTGAGAGAAAGAAATTATTTTAGAACTAACTCAGTGTTTGTGAACATGCTAGATCCATTTGAAAAAGCCAAGGAAAAAAATACAGCTGCTCCTTTGAGTATTCTGCACTGTATTTCTGTCTTGCCATACTATGTAGGTGAAACAAATAATTTGAATCGACATTAGTGAAATTTACTGATTTTTTTAAACTTCAATTACATTCTCTGTTAAACGTACCATTTCTTCTTTGTGGGCACAGATTTATGTAGCTCAGCCTATTCTCCTGGTGATAAAATATTTTCTAATCTGAAGGTTAATACTGTTGCCCTCTTGCCATACATACTTTTCCCAGCTAATTTCCCTTTTTAACAGCAAGCTGGAAGGAACAGAGTCTTTTTTCCAGTTTATATTTGATTTTTCTTAACCAAGTGCTTTATCATTCACTCAGCATTTTAAATACTTCACAACACCAGGGAAACCATATAACATAAGGAGTCCATTTACACCACAAGCAGCAGTAACAAGGATTACACACATTTCCTTAAATCCAAACGCACAAGCTCCTACTCTCTTCAGGCCTCTAAGTCATCAATATAAATTTCATGATACATGAAGCACACTTCAATTTAGGCAGCAGGGAACTGTGGATATATGCATGCAGTTTACTACTGCAATATCACATCCTAATCTCAGACCACTTATTTCTAGTCCCTTAGATAGTCTTAAAACAAACAAACAAAAACCCCAAAGAAACTCAAAAAGCAAAAACCAAACTAAATATTTTTTCAACTCTATGAAGAGTTAGGAGTCTCTTAAAGTTTGTGTCTAAGCCCAGATGGACAAAAGAGCAACCAAACAGTCAACTACAGGTTACAGAACATATATTATCTTTACTAGTCATAGGGAACACTGTGAGCAGTATATGTTTTAAGGCACTGTCAAAAAAAAATGGAGGGGAGAAACACAGCTCATGCAAGGATTTTTTTTTGATGGAACTCACTGCATGACAAATGGGAAAGCCCAGGCCAAGGACCACACATGGCAAGAACAATCATTTCAAATCAACGATTTCATTCTTTGTGCACTTCTCTTCCCAATCAATCTCATTTTCTTCAGCTTTCCAGCAATTGCTGCTTGCCTGCCCTCCTCTCCTGCCCAGCTGCTAGGAACAGAAGCCTTTGTGCTCCCTAACCCTCTTGACCCAAGCAGAGAGGCCCTTCCTGGATATCCACAAGGCGCTCTCATTCTCCTCCTCCAGTCCCCCGACTGTCTGGTTGTGGTGCCACAAGCATTCAATAGCCAGCTCTGCTCCTCGCTTTGGTCTCACTTTCCACAATCCCCATCTCAAAAGAGAGCTATCAATCAGTTGTGGAGCCCTTAATACAACAGGCCTCTGACCTACAACTGGTACAACTTAATTGGGGTATGTGATTGAATACCAGTCACTGGTCATAACCAGTGTTACGACCCCTGCAAACGGCTAAAGCCTCTGCCTGAAGCAGGGAAAGGAAAGAAGAAAAGGCAAGCAGCAATGCCATTTCCTTCCCTGACAACGAACGGCCCACAGAGAGCAGGCATGATCTAACATGCCTGCTGTGGTCACACTGAATGTACTTCACAACAGGTTGTTCTTGATGAGGAGGAGACTATTTGGCTCACACATCCAACAGTGTCCCGTGATTCAGTGGAAACATACTTGCAACTTTTACATGATTCAATAGTCCCCTCACATCACCAGAATATCAGTACTTTTTATAAGCTCTTATTTAAATTAGTCCTATATCAGACACAAATTTCAGTGCTATTATCCTATTCAGTACAAAGAAATCCTATCTGATGCAACACAGAAAAATCTATGCAAACAGCATCCAGTGTTCCAAGGCTAACATTAACTTCCTACCCTCAGGCTTTCCTTCTTTCACAATGTCCTTCACTATCAACAATGTAATATACCTCATAAAAAAAGAATTATATACATTTTTTTTCACTGAGAAGCTGGTCTTGGTGTGTTAGCTATTACAAGACCACATAAGCCACACTTGCAAATACAAAACCTGCATAATACTTGAATTGCTGCCACAAATCACCTGCCATTTTTTACGCCTCTGCATAAAAAAATAGTGTTTCTCTTTCCTCTTTCACTTTTGTGAAACACTGAAAGGCTACACCAAGTTTATAGTTTTCTTGCCCAGTTAAGCACAGAGAGCAGTAGCCATGTGCCTTTGGAAGCTGGATAAAGGCCATTCTGCCTTTTTTTTTTTTTTTACAGAAAAACAAAACACTGCAGGAAAGGCAATTAAAACTAACACAATTAGTGGTTATTTTTTTAAACCCATTATCAATATAAATTGACTAGATACAGAGCTTTTGGACTTGAATACTGTGCCTAGTCAGTAAAGTGGGGTGATTTTTTGTGACTTCTGCTGATTTTCTAAAAGAGATGTCACAGAGATTTAAACCAAGCACAGGTATTATGTCAGAGCTACATTGACACTACAGATCCTAAATGCTCTATAGGAGTTTGTTTCATATAGAAAAAAAATATAGCAAATTCTCTTCTTAAATAGTAAATTAAAAAACCTCAAAACAGGACAAACAAGTCTTTGTCCAACAATCTCTTTTATCTGAAACTGCTGGGCATGAGAGAGACAGAACAGATAATTTATTAGAAGTCTAGTTCATCATCACTACACCTTTAAAGAAGAAACAAAAGTGATGCTTATAATCAAAATAAGGTAAAAACCTGTTTAAGAAAGGCTGCAGATATAAATCAGTTCAGCTTTTAGTATGTAAAAGGATACAGAATATTAACTACAGACTGAAAAGCCAATTAAGCTACTATTCAATTAAAAAGACACTGGAACTTGTGTATGTCTGATTATGTTCAAGTCTTGTGAGTGTTTTGATTTATTTATTATCAGCATACCTAACAACAATAACTTGTGCACAGATAACTAAAATACCTGGCAATCACATCTGTTTCAATTAAACTGATTAGTTTTCTAATAAACAAATCCCTTAAAATAGCAGTATAAGTAATACACCAAAACAGAGTAATCAGTGGGAAGCATTCTTTACATTGCAGCAGGTCAAATTACCGATCACTCACTTTTGGGTCTTCTGCATAACCACACATCACAGAAACATACCTTATTTGGAACAAAAGCAGCCTCAGTAATACTGAGGGATATATATAAAAAAAAAAAACCCTGTTCTTGTTAAGAAACTACTCTGATTATCCTTTCTTCAGCTACCCAACAAAAGATTAGGTTTATTTGGACTAAACCACCTCTCCTTTCAACCACAAAAATCTTACCAGCAGGTAGTTTCCTCTTAGACTACTCCTTTCTAGTTCTACATGTGTCTGACTTCAGGAGGTCCTTTTCCCTCCTGGTCTGCTGACTCTTACAAATCGCTCCTCCTCAATCACTCTCAGCTGGGCACACTTTGGAAAGGGTGTGGTTGCTTTCTCTCCGCACTGCCACAGCCAAGGCAGCGGAGAGAAGTTCTCTGTTCTCAGCAGGACCAGCTTAGTGAGGTACATCCTCACTGGCACCTCATCAGCTTGCACATGACTAATTTATACTACATCTAGAGACAAATGCACAATGTAAAGGTCACTCACACTGATCAAGTCAGGACCACAATCTCCCTCAAGAACTCTTTCATCAGGAACTATCGCAGCAGCAGTGTAGAAACAGATAAAATATTCTTGCACAGGATGTCTTTTTTCAATACAAATATTGACAGATATTCCTTGTGGAGGAGACATAATTTAAATTGTGTAGTAGAGATCTGCTCTGCTGAGTGAGCTTTGAGACCTCCATCAATACCCACTAACCTCTATTTTACTCATGTTATAAGGCCTATAAGCTTTTAATTTATGACAGGGAAATGACAAATTGATTTTCCAGTTATTAATCCTAGTGACAGAGCCAGTTCCTAAAGCCTTCCCATTCCCTCAGAGTACAAAAGGGCACAGGACACTCAATCTAAGAGTTTCAATTGCCTCATCAGGCCTGTCTGAATTTCTATTCACCAAACCAGTGTGCACATGTGGGGTGCCACAAAGAAGCCTGCAGCAATAAGTATTTCTCCCTGAAAATAGAACATAAATAGGAGACACTGTGCTCTCTGGCTGTCAGCTCACCCACCTGCTGAACACCCAGGAGGACCCAAATACAGGCCAGGTCCTTGGAAGTAAGCATTGCCCTACAGGCACAAAGAAGAGGGGAAACTTCTTGCAAATGAACTCCCGGTGCTATATTTTAGCTTTGCAACTGGAGTTACAGCAGCAATTTAAAATAAGGGAATCTATTCCACAGGATGGAAGGGCACAGCAAAAAAGCCCAAAGGAAAAGGGAAAAGGTGTTGGCAGTCACACAAATTCAAGAGCAAAAACAATCACAGGGTACAACTGCCTTGTTCCTGCTGAGCAAGCAAGTCTGAAGGGACACTTTCACCTATTTCCTTCCATTGCCTAGCCCTGAGAAAGGGAAAACTGCACATTTTAAGGGATACTTATGTCACATGTATCCCTGCCAGGCACCCTGTATCCTACTACCCTTAGCAAATGCCTATGCCAGCAATCACTGCCTGCTCCTTGGGCTGCTGCTCCAGGAGCTGACAAACTGAGAGCAGCAGCATGGCCTGACAGGGGGTGTGGGGAACTGGGGAGGCGCCTGAGGAGGCTCCGTTCAGCACAGCTTTGGGGTCAATCCCATCTGATGAATGTCAGTCACCTGCAAGTGCAGCAGTGACTTCAGCTGGGCACCACGCCAGCTCCTCTCCCTGCCCTGAGACACAGCCTGTGCTCACCAGGGATCTCCTTTTAATTCAAGCTACTTAACACAAGTTAGCTTATTGCTGTCTGTGTCCTTCCTCTGCACCAGCAGGTCTCTGAGCACGATGCCCTGACCTTGAAATTACTGACAGGGCTGCTGCTGTACCCTCACAGAGCTTCAAGGGCTCCTCAGGGCTTGCTGCCTGCAAGGAAGAGTTCAGTGGGGTCAGTTTGTCCCCAGCACCCAGGAGGGCTGGCTGTTGGCCAGGGTCAAGGCTGGTAGCGCCAGCACTGCTCATCCCTTCGATGCCCACCTTGAAGGAAAACCACTCAGGTTTCCTTTGGAAGGGTCTTTAAGGTTAGATTGCATTCTCAAGAAAAAGTTTTAGAGGAGCAACACCCTGGGGAATACCCAGCAACATCCTGGGAAGGGTCCTTGGGCCTGGATGCCCAGCACAGAGCAAGCTGCCTGCCTCCCCGTGGAGCCCAGAGCTCTCCTCATGCCAGATGCATTTGAATTTATCCTCTGGGGAGTGAGCCACGGTGGATGGGCCACTGCTTAGAGAAAACAGCAATAATGCAGCTATTCATTTATTTGTTGAGAGAATCGTAAAAATGACAGCATCTACTTTATATCCACCCAGCCCCTCAGCGTGCACCAGGGACTGAATCACCAAAATCTCTGACAGCTGCTTTGTTCAGTGAAAATCAAACTACAAAGAAAGGGCCAGGACTCCTTCATCAATCAATTATAAGCACAGCCTTTCAAGACAGCTACAGAGAGAGGTGTGAGGAAGGAGTGTTGGGAGAACAACTAGCAACAGCTCTCGTTTTCATTCCTCCTGCTCTAAGAAGTGTCAGAGCTCATTCTCCACACAAGAAATATTTGTCCACCAAGTCTCCCATGCATGCAGCAAAAAACAATACATGAAAGTGCATTTCTAATGCCAGTTCTGGCCAAAAAAAATAAGCACTGACTAACAGTAGTTGTTAGAAAACATGCTCCAGTTGGCACAAAACAGTTGTTAGATGAACTGTCATATTTTGTCAATTCATACAAGGAACCTCTTGCATGAATTTCAAAAGATCTCTAGAGAAAATGAATAGTTGAGAGATGGGGAGAAAAGATATTTGTTGTCTTACTGTGTGTTATTTTATTATTGAAAAATGTTGAGCTGTCATAGACATATTATCTGCAGATGAAAGATGATATAAGGAAAAGAAAGTTAAAATTTCTCCTTAACAAGATTTTTTTCTTCCTTCTTGCTCAACACAGCCTCCAGTTTAGCTAGGCAGATGCTGTGCTTCCTGGCTTTCTTCCTTTTGGATTTCAGCACCACTGCACATAGCCAAAATACCGTCTAATTGTTAAACAAGAATTCCTCCAAATGTATACAGGGTCACAGCATCTACAATTTTATATGGAGCAATTCTATTAATGTGGTGTGAGTAACTGCTATTAATTGAAGCCTTGCCCTCTTCCATTCAGAGCGCTATCTCCAAACTACGTCAGAATACTCGTAGGATTGCACAAAGGATGTGTTTGAATTAAGACGACACATCACTTTCCCAGTATCTTTACTAAGAAAGCGTTGATTCAGTTTTCCTCTGGGATGAAGTAGCATTCTCCTTGCTCCTCTCCTGACTTTATCTCACCTCTGAACAGGATCTTGCTGTAACAACCAGTTTGTATCCATACATCTCACTATGCCATGCTGAGCCAAGAATCACGACAGCTTTATCATTCTTAAGATGTCAGTACTAGTCTGATTTGTTGTAGAACTATCAAACAAGTAGTCAGGGGATGCTAACTCTGACGTGAATTCCTCTGGCTGGTGCCCTCTTTCTCTCCATCTTTTATTTCCTTTGATGTTCAGACTCACTGAGTTTTGTGGCAGCAGTGTCTAGCTGGTACCCAACTGACATGAACGAAATGGTGCATTCACCTACCAGGGAAAAAAATTAATCATCTGACACCTTGCTGAGCAACTGCCATGCCACTGAGCATCAAATACACAGCAAGGATGACCCCAAATTATCCAACAGTAAAATTAGTCCAATGCATTTTTTATTTTTTTAGTCAGCAAACCAAATTCAGGAAATTAGGAACTCATCACAGATGACATTCCATTAGAAAGTGTTAAAAAAACCCCAACAACCCTGTCAAATTAGTTTTCTGAAGACACAGAGCTGAGTGAAATTATTAATAAGTTGTTAATAGAGGCCATCCCATGGATTAGGCTTTTAGTGCCTATTAAATCAAAGCTGTGAAAAATTATGCATTCTTGTAGGTGAGTGTTCCTCCTTTGCTGAACTCACCTTTTCTAGATGTTTTTAGGCACAATAATGACTAGGTAGCCAAATTTGCTCTCATCCTGAGTTTTAGTCCCAGTTGACTTTGCCATCCAAACACCACTATTTCCTAAACTTTAGGGAGGCAAAAAAAAAAAAATCTGTAAACTATATAACCTGAGAGAGGTCCTTCAGTATTTGCCCACTGCTGGTTCAGAGCAGCCAAGGAGCTCAGCTGCTACTGGACAATGTGGCAAAGAGACACAAAGCCAGCAGAGTAATATAAGAACAGTTAAAAAGAAAAAGCCAACTCCAACAGTCCAGCATGGCAACCTTAGGCCTGTTATTTGCATGAAATATGTTCTTCTTTCAAAGCAGAATTTAGGTGGGTTGAATTGCATTTGATTTTTGCTCCAAACAATAGCACTTTCCACAGTTGCCAACACACCCTGCCAGGATCATGCTCCAGGTGCAGGGTTGTTGGCTGGCTCAGGGAGATGGAGAGGATGAGGCAGAGAGGGATATGTTAACTGCATGAAGGTCCAGAGGGGCAGCTGTCATCTGGAACCCCTATTGCACAAGCTTATAAGATTTTATGTAGTGAACAATTGATTTCTTATAGAATACCCACCTGTACAGAAGAGAAAATTAACATTCAACCAGCCAGGACAAGAAATGAAATATGTGGCTGGGTGCAGTTAATCATGTAAGCCTCAGGACAGAGATCCATCAGATCTGCAAATGGGAGATTAATACGCTACCATAAGTCCACATATGCAGAATGCATTAAAATTTGTTCTAGCCACAGGAAGCAGTCTGAGTGTACCTTGTGAGAACAAAAGGATATAAGAAATTTGGAGATTTTAAGTCTCTTCCTGCCTCACAGGTTAAAGTCCCAGATAATTTTGACTTCACATACGATTTTTACTCTTTATTGAAATATGCAGGATTTTGCATCTCTGAGATGACTGATGATTAATCAATGCTTGGATTAAGAGGAATCTAAAAAATTCTCTAGACAAAACATAAAAAAATTCTTATGAATGCACCACTCAGGTATCTTCTTGTGCCAGAAATTACCTTTCAGGATTGCTGCATATGGTTTCAAAGATATCATCAGGCACTGTTCCTGCCAGAACTACCAGACAGAGTCTGTCAGAATTTTTAATTCTAAGCAAAAGAAAAGAGAACTTAGTTTTGTAGAGAAGAAGGACACCACATATCAATTTACTCACTCTTTCAATCAGAGATGTCTCCAACAGCGGAACACAGGGAAAGTGTAATTAAGACAACTAATATTGCCCCACTCCATCAGTGTCCGCCAATTAATTAGATGGGTCCCATCAGATGATTAGGCAAACAAAGTTTTTATAGAAGTTTTATTGAGCACTCTGTAATCAGTCACGCTGGGAGCAGTAAGGAAAGCTGACAGAAGAAGAAATAACTCTAGTAGTAAAAGGCTGCTGGTTTTTATTTCTGTTATGATTTATTGTGTGATTTTGCATTAACCACTAATCAGAAGGCTGGGTCCTGGGACAAGAGTACTTGCCTAGAGCTTGGATGGTCTAACTTTGTCTTCTTCCTCACTCTGCTGAGTCCCTGCATGACCTTCACAGAGCCACGTAGATCCAGGGCCAGTAATCAGCCGAGGAACTGTCCACCTGTCTGGACAGAGCAGCTCTGAACAAAAATCCAGCTCCCTGGGAAGTTTATTAATACACATGCCAGTGGCTAAAGGTGAAGGTATGCAGAGGAATAGAAGTTTTAAGAAGTGTCTTCTTAGTCTTGGGCTATGCCTGCAGGCTCTGCTGCACATACACACATCAATCGTCTGTGGGCTGCAAATCTCAAGTGGCAGGAAGTGTCTGCACAGTGATGCTATGGGGTGCTCCAGCCTGAAATGTGTGCCTTCCAGGGCCACTATCCTTTAATTAAATTAATTTCATTTAATTAAAGGCTACTAACCTTTAATTTAAATTTTTGTAAATGCTGCAATAGCTAGAAAAAGAAAATGGTTCCTGCCTCTCTTCATGATTCTCCAGAAATTTCAATGTGCATGTCCTAAATTACACCTATTGAGGGAGAAAACAGTTTAAACTTGTCCTGAGTAAGTATTGTATTTTGTGTAACACCTCATCAAATTCCTGAATTTCCTTGCAAAACAGATGGTTGGAATGTCGTAAGATTTGGTCTTGTGCAATCAGCTAAAATCATCATAAATCATTTCTGCTGAGATGCAGTACATTTATCTCCATGTGATGCTGTCAGATGGAATCAGTGCGCTTAGGTTTTAAGAACAAAGCCTTCCCGTAGAATAGTATTACTGAGAAACTGCAAGAGTTTAGGAAGAAGTAATAAAGGATAAATTAAAAATCATTCTTGCAACTTCTGAGAAAACCAAGTAAGGGAAAAAAGATTGTACTACTGTTGCTTCCAAAATGAAATTGGTGTGTCCTCATCACTCAAGCAGATACAACAGCTAGGAGCAGATATTGTATGCCAGTGGAAAGAATATATATTGCACACATAAAAGGCTGCAACATAAATTTGAAGAAATATGGGGCTCCTTCATATAGGTAGGTCAAACTTTTCCCTCAAGCAGATAATTACAGGCTTGGGGTGAGTAAATCTTATTAGCCTCTCAGCACCTTATCTCCCTGCATAGAGACTGGTAGTAGATATATAGTAGATATATTCTACTGCAGTCACTTTCTGGATTGCATGTTAGATATTGCCTTGTGCAGTCCAGTCCTAACTACGGCCATTGTACTTCACAGTGGAATGGCCAGGGATAGGTCATACCAGAGAACAGATAAAAACACATTCCCAGATTTTGGAAGGGATGGGTGTTAGAAAAGGAGATGGAAAGCAAAAAGTTCAGTACACAGCCCCTCTCTTTGTAATATTGGTGAATTTCAACATACCGCTCAAATGTTACAGTCGGGGCCCTTGTTTTAGAGGGAGCAGGGCAGGCTGGGGCAGCCCAGGTGACCAGGCACCTCCACAGATGGCAGTGACCTCAGGCTGGGCTGGGCTGGGCTGAAATGGGACTCCTGGGCCCTTGGGCGTGGTGGGAGATGTCCCAGGGGCAGCTGGTAAGGGGCACTAAGGCTCACTAGTGCCCTCAGATGCTGCCGGTATGGATATTTTACCATGAAATATTTGACTTGCGTTGCTTTACTCCAGTATTACACCAAAACCTTGGGCAGGGAGTTGCAGCCTCTTGAGAATAACATATTCATCTACTCACTGTGTCGTCCTCTGTGGGAGAAGAAAGGGGATGTATCTCTCATGACCCAGGTCAAGTTCCAAGCAGAGTAACCAGGAGGAAGAGAAGGGCTCCTTGCTGCGTGATCTGAAGGGCTCAGACCTTTCATAAAAAAAAAGGAAGCCAAGAAAGAAAAGCCCATTAGGAATGATGTAGCTGTTTGCATGCTACACATCAAGTAAAGAACTTAAGCAGCTTTATTGACCATATGCAATAAGCACCAATTTTCAACTACTTCTTGGTTGGTTCTTCCTTCCTGACACATGCATGCACAGGGACACAGGAGAGTTGTTACTTTACAATGCAAAATCATCTAGAAAATTTGTCAAGTTTAATCTCACACTAATTTTAAGTTGCCTTTGACCTTTCAGCCCCCTAATTTGTTTGCTTATTTTTTTTTTTTAAGTTCTGCTAGCATAAAGAGATCTTGTACATGGAAATGGCAAACATGTACCAAACTTGTGTTCAACAACCCAATGCATCTCAAAGATGCTTTTCATTATCCAAATACTGCAGTGACTGAGAACTGGTGAGTTCTGTACAAACCTGCACTAACTCTGCAAGACCATGATGACATTAGAGGTATAAAGAGAAACAGTGTCTGAAATAACACACAAGATCAATAAGCAAAGTGGAATTCTGCAAGTTTTGAAAGTACAAATTTTTCCTGTGAATGTTTAAGTTGGGTTTTCTGAAGATATCAGGATCTAGGCCTCATTTTTTGAGAACTTCAGAAGGTAGGATTTAAATGTGTAGGAATACAGGCAGGAAAAAACTTGTGTTTGGGAGATTTGCTTGATGGAAAAAATCCCCAAACCTCTGGATTTCTGATTTCTCTACAGAAGCCATAAAAAAGGGACACATTTAAGAGAATAATAGTAAACAAAGTAAATGGCTGAAGTCCAGGGGAAAAAACTGCTTTGATTTTGTAAAAAATTCTGCTTCCCACTTCCACCAAAGAAAAACTGGAAAATTTCTGAGGGACTTGTCAGAAGCTTCAACACCAGGTGTAAGTTGTGCCCTATCTCATTCTCAGTGCAATCTCATTTTTAGCACACTCTTGTAACCGAGTAACTATAGCAAAATCAAGAGAAAAATAACCACTCTTACGTGAGAGCTGTAACTCTTACTCCTTGCTTAGAGCAATAATGCTAAAAATGCTAATGCTAAAATCTTCAAGATAAAAATGGACTTCATACTGTATTGTAAGACATTCTTGAGTGGCAAAAAAGAATGTCCCTTATGGCTCAATTAAACCTGGTCTCTATGCAAAGTTAAAGTGCTATAACTAAATACACCCTGTTGTTGTCTAGAATGTGGCTACACAGAAGGTTGGGCCAGAGGTTTGTGAAGGGAGGTAGCAAATCTGGTGTTCTGCCTGCAGCTGTCATTGATGAAGAGATAGGTAACCAGAGAGTAATCTTTATATTGGCTTTTCCTCCCTAACATCAAGACACATCTTCCAGTAGCCCCTGATAAAGCTGGTTGTGGAAAATAATGTCAGGTTTTATTACAACAGTTATAACAGCTGCTAAAAGCAGATTTTTTTTTTCCCTAGAAATGTGCTTCACTTTGATGCTACTATAAAATAATAAATAAAAGAAGTGTATTAATAAAAAATGAGCCCCTGAAATAAGCTGGTTTTCAAAGGCATGTGTGTTTTGCCTCATGTGAGATGTCTGACCAATATCAATATCCCCATTATATAACATCTGCACCCAGTGACTCTCCAAAAGAGGGAATTATTTAATATCCTGATCCCAGATCATAGATCTCCCCTAGACAAGAACTCCTTTACCCCAAGGCTCCTTTACCCCAAACATACCCAATTGCATGCAGATGTCACTTATTTAGTGCTACCAGAGAGCCAAGACCTTGTGCTGCAATCCTTTGAAAATGTCACAAAAACCTTAAAAACTGACCTGCTTCCCACCTCTGTTCCCATGGCAAAATAATGTGAGGGAAAATCACTGAAGTGCATTTCTCTCCCTAATGCTTCAGTCACAGAACTTACAATTAAATCTCTTCAACTACCCTGATCAGCCTTACCTGGGAATCACTACCACAGGAATCAGCACCACAGGAATCAGCTGCAGTACTCCAAATTCCTTGGCATAGCTTACATTCAAAAAAATGCCTCTCCATGTTGCATTCTTCAGAAATCCTGCCTATCTTCAGCCTCAGCTAAGTGGAAATGTTCCCTCAGAACCAATATATGCAGTGAATTGGGATAAAAAATAAGGTTAAACATCTGAGCAGAGAAGACAAGGCAGTCCGGGCACCTGAACCTCCCCTCAGCAGCAAGAGGTCAATAAGAGATAATACAAAAAATGGAAAGTTTTTCCTCTATTTTAAAAGAATAGAATGGATTCAGTTCAATTCATTTTAACCTTAGAACCATTTCATCCCGTATTCTTTGGGGTTAATTTTGGAACTTCATCTCAAATGATTTGCTTGGGCTATTGATCTAAACTTGAAGACAAGAAGATTGTATCAGAAGTTATGAATCTTTCCCAATTAAGTTATCTTCCGCAAAAGATGCTGGGTAGAGGGTTTTTGTATAGCCAAGAGGCCACTCTTCACAGTGAGGAATGATTTGATTTAAGCGTCAGCTTTAGGCTAGGAAAAGGAGAGACCTTTCCTTTTCCACCTTCAGGGCATTTTCCACCAAGAAAGATAATAATAGGAAACTATTTCAGCTAAATAAATGCTTCTTGTGCAGCAAGGACAATGCAAACGTAGACCACACTCTAGCCCTTCTACAAAATAAAAGGGATTTTCCCTCTCCAAAATAATTCAGTTTAAGCCAAAAGGCACTGAGAAAATTTGTCTCCTTCTTTTTAGATATGCTAACCTTCAGCTCTAGTTGTTTGTATCAGAGTACTCTGTCACTTGTCAAAAGTAACCCTAACCTTTAAAAAAAAATTAATGGATCGGCAACTGGAAGCTGACAACTCCATTTTTAGTAGCCAGACGTATGGCGAGGTACAAGAGAGGTTTCTTTTTTATTCCTGCCTGAAGACATATCCAGGACCAAATCTTGGCCCTAGGTGCTCCATCACAGCAAGAAACACGGACTTGAAGAGAACATTTGACATTTCTGTTTTTTAAAATTGTGCAAAGGTATCTCCTTAGGGGATGTGAAATTCAGTCAGTTCACCAGGAGTTTTGGAAAAAAAAAATTAAAAATGACTCATGTGTGCTGAAGTCAAGCCTTAAGGCTACAAATTCATTAAATAAAATATTTATGTATTATTTTAATGAAAAATACGTCTTTAATAGAGGAACCCTTCATATTCACATAGAAATGGAACAACAAGAAAAGCTTTCTATGTGGGTCATTTTTAAACAAACAGGATTTCCTCCCTTTTTTGTCTTCTCTGGAAGATGGAATATCCCCAGCAATTAACATATGTAACTTTCCAAAGGTTCATAAATGAATTTTTACCAAAACAATCACGCTTTCTTTAAGAAAAAATGCTCTGCCACATAACCAAATATTGCTTCTTGCTCCCTTTGTGTACTGCTTGATTACTCAGCTCTCTCACTGTGCTGAGCTGTATAATTTGCAGTTTCTCCATGGTAAATCTGAGGTGACAGACCAGCATGTACCTGTCCTCTAGATTTCAGATTTGCAACAGATGTGTAAGATAATAACTGAGATCAACAGGTACTTTCAGCTATATCTACATCTAAAGCATATCTCAAAACCCTCATGTTTGTTTGTGTGGAAATCAAAAGTCAACATTATTAGTATTTGTGGCTCTAATTTATAATAGCCATCAATAGAGTAGTCCCTAGTAATTATTACAATAATGTGTTTAGAAACGGCCACCATTACAATCTGGACTTTCCAATCTCTGGGAAAGCCTGACATTTCTGAAAAGGTTATTCCAGTTTTAAGAAAAAGGAAGCGATTTTCCACAGAAAGGATATTACGACATTAAAATCTGGATTTTCCAGTCTCTGGGAAAGCCTGACATTTCAGAAAAGGTTATTCCAGTACTAAGTAAAAGGTAGCAATTTTCCACAGAAAGGATAATAAGCAGTTATCTTTCCACTATTAAGAAAAAGAAGGACAAAACTACTCAGAACCAAGGCAACTTCATTTGATTGAAACAAAAAATCTTACAGAGAACTGAGTGCCCCAGGTAAGGAAACCTCTGCAGACTTCTCCTATGAATCAGAGGCAGGCCAAAGGCATCCTTGGGAAGAGGCAGGTCCAACACTGCAGGATCCTGAAGCCAAACACCTTGATCTTGCAAAAGAGCTGTCAGGACCCTGCCTTTAGGAGGCCTTGGCTGGCTGTGACCAGCAGGATATTTGGGCTTGCCTCTGTTCACCTGGAAGTGGAAACTCTAGAGGTCTTGATAAAGGATTGCTGAGCTCCTAGCTCCACAGAAGTTCTTGGCTTCTGTTTTTTTGGAGGCTATCCTTCCATCCCTGACTAGAAAACATCTCCTGAGTATTCCCTCTCAAATGTACAACTGATCCTCACAATCACACTAACAGCATCCACACCCTTAGAAGCTTTTATTTTTCACGTCTTCCCATCTACAAACATACTCAGTCACCCATGAAAGTGCAAAAACCACATTATATTGAAGTGACCAAGAAACACCAAACCAAACAAACAGCCCAAGTAAATGCTTTGTGAATAATCCATACACTCAACTATGCTCATACAAATCATTGTCTAAATGAAATTTAGCAGTAAAATTCAAATTCTGTTTACGGTCCTGATGGAGAACAAGGCAGAGGGCAAGCTCTTTGCATGCAGTTTCTTGCTCTGAGTAGTTGCTGAGCTTTTTTTACATTAATAGGTGGATGTACTCCAGGGGTTTTTTTCACTAACCTTTTCTACAGTATGAAAATGTTCACTGACAGTTTGTCAAGTTTATCCTTTTCAGCTGGAAAATATATTTAATAATGCATTATGTTACAATGATTTTATGTCATATTGAAAGCCTGATGAGTGCAAATAAACTATAGTGTGTGTGTGTCACAAAAACTGTGCTGGATTGCTACAGAGAGGGAATTTGCATTTAGTGGGCTGTAGCAGACCTGTGGATAGTGAATTCAGTCTGCACGAGGCACAGGAGTGATCAACAGTGCCAAGTGGCAGGTGCTTGATGAGTAAATCTGGGAATAGCGTACACTTCCTGTACATAAAGCACGTGTCTCTAACAAAACTGTATTAACTCAGACATGAGGTTATCCTTCTGACTCTGATGACTTTTTTTTTTCCTCTGTAAACTTGTTTAAAATTTTCTTTTAAACCCTCTCTGTTAGCCATGTTTTTTTCCCCATCTCCTTTTCAATTGGAATATTAATTTTTAATTGAAAAAATCCAAATGCTTCATAACCTATTAATCAGCAAGTAGGTACTTCAAAGCTCCATTCTTTTTTTTACCAACAAGGCAGTTCCTCTGCCAAACATGACCCATAGACATTTATTGATGCAAGGAGAGTCTGTGCTAAGTCTGGGAGATGTCGTCTGATCACCTTGCATCTGGAGGAAGAGGAACACGAAATACCCAAATTGCAATTTGATCAAGACATTGCAATAGGGAAATATTAACTAGGTATAATGTGCTCATTGCAGGAAAATAAATAATCCACATTTTCCATACAAAGAGCATTAAAATAAACCAATTAAGATGACCAAGCTTATAATAACTAATACAGTTTAAAAATGTACTGCCATCTAGAGTACACTACTGTATCTCAGGTGCTCTGCAGCTGCCGAAGATCTGCTCAGTAAAACAAAACAGCCATGATTCACTGATAAAGAGCTCAAGGCCTCAATTACAGACCAGGCTAGGAATGGCTTAATGTTGTTACTCAACTCTATGCGCACAAGAAACCTTTAAAAAAGCCAACTGCAGACTGAGTTTTGCTGTAATAATCTTTTACAGCACAATTAAGCACCTCTGTGCTCTGTGAGCAACTCAGAGAAAACAAAGGACTGAGTGTTAGTAATTGAACTGCTCTTTACTCTGGTTCAGAGCCTCAAAAGCTGAGCTGCTGGCAGGACTGCGTCAAGGGATGTGCTTCTCTTGCCTAGCCTGCAGCTTAGCTAAACAAGGGGGAAAGCCCTGCAGCAGCAAAGCTCCATGTGCAAACACATTGTCTGAATTTTGGATGTTTGTTCTTTGTATCAGCTTTTAGACATTTTAAGGTCTCAACTGGAAAAGGAGTATTGTGGTCATGATTTTGTAGGGCTGTGGTATTTCAACAAAGGGCAATACTTGTCCTTGTCTTTGAACAGATAACAAATGCATCTGAATTACTGACCAGATATGCAGCAAAAAACCAAAGGTATCATGTTTAGCTGTTTCCTGCAGCACAGACAGACCTCCAGACACTGCAAACAGTAGGAAAATGCCATGTAAAAATCTGCAGAATTGGTAACCTTTCTACTCAGGCACACTGAAGTACTTCAGGTTACAGATATCTGAATTTTTTTCTGTACGTATGGAAATAAAGTGACCCTTCCACTGATATATGGGGCATTTGCGTGCTGTAGCTTAGAAAAACTTCCAAAGGGACAACTGAGAGACAGAATTAATGTTTGGTACTTGTGCCAATATTAGAGAGTTCCTCCATTTGTAGTCATTGGGAGCCTGCTTCACTGGCCCACTCCTTTAAGTGCTCTTCATCCAAAGGATTTTTGAGGAGTTGCTCATCAATATGACTATTATTTATACATACATATATATATTTACACCAGACCATACCAAAATGATCACTATGCTGGTATATCTGCTATACCAGTACGGTTCTCACCTTTCAGACCTGGGGTCCTGATCCCACATATTGCCAATGTTCATTTATTCACATGTCTGGTATTACCCCTCTGCACTCTGTACTTTCCCCTACTCTGTACCCAGCTAACATAACCTCTAAAACCACAGTGGCCAGACTTTCAAGCAAAAGAAATAGTTGTTTTGACAGTGTTTTAATAATTCATTACACACACTGACTTCAAACCATTTAGTGCCTTCACCTTGGGTTTCTGCATAGGTACACAGACACCCAGTTGGAGTCTCATCAGATCCGCACACTTCCTATATAATTTTAAATACTGGGATTAAAGAAATAGAAAGAAACCCAGAATCCCCCTGCTCTTTATACACATAAAGCCTTTTTTTGTGCTATATTGACAGCATTCTAAATCAGAATACACACACAAACTTACACCACTAAGCAGTTATCACTTTAACACAACTGCAGATATTTAGATATTCAGTGGCTCACAGCCCCAGCAAATCCTAACACAAGCTCCTATTTTTCTCAATATCTGCATTTTGAATCTGTGTCTCATGCTTTAAGATGTGGCATCCAGTTCTCACTTATTTTCATCTCTATATTTCTTGTCAGTGGACAAAAACACATGCAAAAATTCCTCAAACATTTAAATGCTGGGCAAATGAGTATTTGACGGTTTTGCAGATCTGAATCTTTGGTCTGTAGGAAAGCTTTCACCCTCAGAGCAGGCAGCTTGCATCACCTTTTAAAGACTTCTTTGATCAGGGTGAAAAAGGTAGTAATTTACTTCTCCTCCCACACTTTCATGCCATGTCAGTACCTCTGGCTCTGGAAATACTCGTAACAAAGTTTAGGGAACATTTATTTTCCCTTTCATATACAGCATCTAAATGGCTCCACACTCAGTCAAAGCCACCCACATCCACACATGACCTGAGCGTTTACAGCCCTCTCTTTGACTGCACTGCAGCACTGAGCTTGGGTAGTGGGGAGAGAGGAAACACAGTTCAGTTTCATACACCTACTGCATATCAAGGGAAAACCAAACTTTTATTCACTGTAGTTTAAAGGTCCAAGTTCAGCCTGAGTTAATTTGGGAAGTGTCTTTACTTTGCTCCACCTGATTTGTCTGGATTTGCCTGGGATCCCTCATTCCCTGCAGCCCGTAATACTGCTGCATATACCTCTTTCTCTGCAAAAGAACCCAAAGCTTTTTGAAGGTGTGCACCATTATTCTTCCTCAGAGAGTGTGGGACTATGTCCAGAACAGTCTCTGGCATAAACCCACCTTAGGTGCAAGCTGGCTGTGTTTTGCTGCCTGGAACCATTCAATAGTGCCAGCTGCGAACAGCAGCCAGTAAATACTGGTTATTTGGAAGAAAGCAACAGCAGTGGCATAAGTCAGCCTTATTTTTCCTTGCTATTATCATTATTACTATTATTGTTTTGGTGAAAGGAGGGCAATTCTATGCTTACGGCACAAGTACATGTGCAAGTTAATGTTTGGCAAAAGGCTCAGTAATGGCTCTTCATATACAAATACAAATCCAGGGGCTTTTTTTTTTAAATCAAACACTCCCAGCCTTCCACATTTAAAAAAGGCCACAAACAAAGGAAATACAATACAGCAACTTAAGTTAAAAATTGGAGATTTCCTGTACAACAGAGGCAGAAATCATGAAATTATGTTTCCCATAGAAACTTTGCTGCAGCTGTATCATGATGACAGAGGGAACACCTGTAGAAAGGTCACTGCAGAGGCCTTGTCCACTTTTAATACATGGAATAGTTCTGAAATCTTTGAATCCAAAACCGGCATTTTAAGAGTAGAAACTTTTAAATTATGGCTACCATATCAAAACATAAAATGAATGTTCACAGGAATCAGATGAAGCCCTAGATGTGTACATCAGACACAGAGTGTGAAGAAGTGACAATTATGAATTTCCTGCCATTTGCATGGCCAAACTCATTTACTTGCTGCATTAGGCACTTCTGTTAAGCTGTAGTGTTGCAGAGTTGCAACAAAAGTGCAGAGTGTTTTGGTATCAGAGAAAATACAAGACATTTGCAATTGGTAGGCAAGCTGCATTATTTCTAGAAATAGAAAAAGGGTGTGATGACTATTTCAATCTAAAACACAGCTGTCTTGGCAGGAACAATAAAAACTACTTCATATTCCCTTTACTGGGAAGGATGCCAATGTGCTTTTATTGTCTATTTTCACTGCAGCATTTAATTTTGCTTAAGGTAAAGGACAGCATCTCTGACTACAACTGTGGGATATTTAGATGTGAAAGTACTGCTCAAGGAAGTTCTGTAAGTGCTGCCAAAATGAAGGCCATAAAGCATCTGAGTGAGGCATCAGAAACTCCTGTCTTCACTCACACAGACATCTCTAAATTGACTATGAGTAAAGATTGTAAAAGGGAAATTGCTTGTCATTCTGTTTTTCAGGTGCTGAATTAAAATAAGAAGCAGTATCTCTGAAGATACCCTGAGTTCTGTAGGATGTTTTGGGTTCCTTGGCACAATTTTGTTCTGTGTAGCTGCTTTCCAAAGATCTTAACTGTTAACTGATGCTCAGCATTCCCGAAGGAGAGGTGAGTGATGTGAAGCAGCTGATGCCACCAGCCACTGCTATCCCCTGCTGGATGGCACCAGAACAGATCAGTTGTGTGACTTTAAAGAAGGAGCTCCAGCTCAAGGTACCCCCGCTGTGTGTGGGGCAGGATGGCCCAGGTTCTCTCTGCTAATGCAAATGATGTTGTGAAGTTCTCCTCAGGCTTGTATTTGGCCTCTGGTATAAAGACAGAGTCTAAGGTGAGTAGGGGAGGCAGGTTACCATCATCTGCCTGTCACACAGAGGAGGAGCCTTCTGATATCTCTCTTACATATTCCTACATGCTGCTACAGCCTTCCTTTTGGGGAAAAACTGGTGAGGTGGGCTGGGCTGAAAAGCTGGCCCATGAGGAGCTGTAAACAAACCTAGAAGAGATGAGCTACACAGAAAAAAAATGGACATATAAATTACACACCTCTTATGTGTAAGGATACTAAGAAACCATAGGATTAAATGATCTGCTCGAATTCACACTGCAAACCAATACTAGAGTTTAGAAAAGAAAACAACTTTTACTGTTTCCTTCTTCCCAGAAGTCCCCACTTCTGGTGGTCCAGCCCTGTCTCTGTCAGACAACTTCACCCCACCTTGTGAAAGCGGAATTCTGAGCATTTGGAACAGAGCCAGTGTGTGGATGGGGCTTTAAGCTACACAAAAATAAAATAAAATAGCTGTGCAGAAATATCGAGAAGGACAGGCAGATACTTTATGTGAATTTTTTTGTTTTTCATTTCTCCCCAAGTTTATGTCTGTCTAAATCCTTCCCTGCAACAGGAGAAATAGCTTTGCTTTTCTTCCCCCCAGAACCTACACTGTTCAAATAAGAATTTCCCAAAGTGATTACCAAAAGGCCTGTAAGAGAAATGATTACAAATGGCTGAGTTAACTGCTACAGACGGCCTCATCAGTCATCATAATGCGATCTCAGCACCACGGTCATCAGGACAGGCTACTTGTCATGACAGATGACACCTCTTTGGGAAGACTTCCTCCCATGACTTTTCCCCAAAAAAATCTCTTGGGATGAGGCGCTTGCAAATAGTGGTCCTTAAGCAATAATCAAGGAGGAATCATCACCAGCTGCCCTCATGAGCTGCTTCCATGATGAGGTTTGTTGGTTTTTGGTTTTTTTTAGTGTCTGAGTGTGGAATGTTTTATCTGCGTGCACGTCTTGAAATCAAAGTAGTTTTGGCAGTTGCTTGAAAGGTGAATTTAGAGATGATGATAAGAGAGACAAATTAAGAGACAGGAGGCCTGGAAAGGCTGAGGCAGCAATTTGAGCCTCCCGCTACTTTTCCGCTGCCAGCCCCAAATGCTGCAAAGCAATTTGTAATCTATGCCTCATTTTCCACATCTAGGAAAGAAAGAGTATATGCTGTATTGTACATCTGCTATGGAAACTGCTAAGCTGAGTTTATTTGAATTATACAGTGATGAACATCTCCTGTAATGAACACCACGCTAACATCCATTATAAATAAAGGCCATTTTATCATCTCATATATACTGTTTTGTGAACTGGATCTCAAGAGCTAATTCCATGAGTCTTATCTACAATGGGATCTAAGATAAATTTTGTAGTTTCTCCTTTTGCCTTTTTATTCCACTACTAAAATGGAAGTAATGATGCTCATTGGGTCTGGGAATCTTTGAACAAAAGGCAGTAAATATTTTTATGAAGAACTATTTAAGCAAGATTTTCAAAATATAATTTCCCTAAAACTCTACTGTCCTACTCCTCACACATACAGCTTTTGCCACGGCTATAGTTAAAAGCTTGTGTAAAAAGCACAGTTGGCTTCTTAGTAACACATCTCTGTCACAGTGAAGAGGCAAACTCTTTGCAGTGAACAGTTTGCTGTGAAATCTGGCACTTGTTGGCTGTTTGTAAATAGTTCATGGGCAGAATTCAGTTGATGAATACTTTGAAATTACTCAAATATTTACTGGGAACAGATTTCAGCCCTTGGGGTTTTCTGTTTGTTTGCTTTGTGTGGTACTCCAGTCATGCACCAGTTGGTCTTTCAAATGCCTGTGGTACACAATAGGTGCTGGATCCCAACAACATTACGAATATCTGCTTTGCAGGAAACTCCACGATTTCTCTTTGTTTCCAATCCATGTGTTGGAATGAACAAGAATAAAACTGAAGTTTCCTTGAAATAAAATCTTATGTAGGAAAACAGCTGGGGAGCAAATGCTTCTGTGTAAAGGAATTAAAATTAAAGTGTTTCATGTCAATTTTATAGTAAAATATACCATAGTATAGTTGCAAATGAAGTAAATTATAGCACAGCTTCATCATAGTAAGGCCAAAATACTTCATTTTGATTTTCTCTCAGACTGAAAAGACCTTGGCATTTTGTGTAAATTGACATATTCCCATAGGAAGTCTAGTTTTCAAAATGATATTTCTAGATGAAAAATCTGCCACTAGAAAACAACTTAAGTAATTCTAATTCTTATGCATCTGACATGATAAGAGTTTGCTATTCCACTGCCAGAGCATCTCTTTGAGAGTCCCGTGATAGGGACCTTGAACTGGAAAAGCCACTCACAAAACCACTTGTGGAGAGTCAGCGAGGTCTTTTAGAAAATTTAGTAAAAAGCAAAACAGAATGAGCACAGCTATGGAAAACTCATAAGAAATTCAAATTTTAAAAAATCTCTACTGGCAACAAACTTCAGGCAGACATTTATTTTTATTGACAGAGAGAGAACTGCATGTCAGAGGCAGCACAACACACTGTGGGAATTACAACAACAGACTGAATCCCCACCAGAATGATGAACTGCTCATTATAGCCATATCCTGCTCTCATAACACTGTCAAGTAGTTTCAGGATGGAAAAACACACATTCTCCTTTCCTTTGCAAAAAACTACCAGCCTTTCTGTTTACAAGCTGCCCACGCCTGCAGTCAAAGTCACACCTTTGGCTGTCTTGCAGTGCCAGCAGCTGATCCATCACTGAGGGCATTAAGCTGAACTGGCACTGTGGAGCTGCAGAGAGCCTCTCTGCAAGTTTGAATCCCATCATGGAGGCAAGAGCATTGAGACTTTCATAATTACTGATTTCAAATTAGTTGTCATTTGAAACAATCAGTTGTCCTTCTTCCAAGGCCTGCCTAACATCCTTCTGTCAATGGCAGTATAAGTAAGCACAGAACCCATCAGGTGAGGATTTGGGGTATTTTAAGGGTTCTTGTCATATGGCTTAGCAAGTAGAAATAAACAGGAGCCAGTATCACCTTAGCAGTAGCCCTCTGGAGCTTGCTATTGTACTGACTATGCATAAGCCAGGATGACAGCTTGAGACATTCTGGGAAACTATAAAATTACATGAGGAATAAAGTACTTGTACTAAGTAACTTGTTATTAAATTCTGTTGTAGGGAGTTATCCTGCCTTAAAAGATTTGCTGCATGCCACAACACTGTCTCAGAGCATCCTCCCCCCACTAATCTGCGAGCTGTGGAGGTGACTGTGTGGGCTCTAGACACGAGCAGAGACTGCCCTGCATTGCACATGGCAAAAGGCACCTCAGGCTCAGCCCACTCAGATAATGTGTTAGAGTCACAAAGCTGCATTTATTTCTCTCTAAGCAAAGAAGTTCTTTGTGAAGATAAGCAGCCTTCTTTCTTTCCCATTTAGTAAAAGAAATCCAGGTGAAAAGAAAACCAGGGAGCATGCTTTTCTCCCATGTTAACTTGATCTTTGGAAAGACCCTAGTTCAGCAGGGTGTCTTAAGTCTGTGAAGACAAATAGGTAATAGAGAAAGACATCACCATCCTTCAGATGCATTGCAATGTGCAGAGTGAGGATATGAATAATTCGTAATAGCTTCTGAATTATACAGAGGTGACCAGAAGATACAAAAGAACAGAGCATGGTAAGGGGATTTTTACCACCAGCTCACTATCATCACTGCCTGGCCACAACTCTAATTCAGTTGGTGGTCAGGGTCTTGTTGTCTTGAGGACTTACCCCCCATATTTTAATACTGAGGCCCCTCATCCAGGTTCTCCTCAGTGCATATCTGTCACCCTCTGAAGTGTCCCTAAGCCATTGTGTGTTCCTGCTCATTGATGGCCTACAGCCAATGTGATGGGCTGCTAGAAGCAGTCTTCAGGCATTCAGTATATCTGCTTCAGTTTTGCCTAATTTCTTACCCTCCTCTACTTGAGAGAAGTTGGAGGAACAGGCTCTCTCTCTGCCCTCTTCTTTTTTTCTGTATCCCTGCTCCTGACCCATGACTGAGCTGAGGAGGCATAAGATTTCTTGTGCCATTGAGAGGTGTCTACTTTCTTGGCTCTGGGAGTGAGTACCAGAGGTAGAACTGAATCTGAGGGGAGGTCTTCCCTGGCATTTTACAGGCAGGAGCCTCTCACAGGGCAAGTATTCCTCTGCAGTACCTGAAGGCCACTGAACAGATGGCAGGGTATAGGAGCAGCCTGATTCCCACAGCAAGGAGCTGAGTATGTTCTTCTGTGGATGAAACCTGCCTCTGTTTAGTTCCTGCAGAGTTTTCTATTAGTAGTCACCATCTCAGATGCTTGTGCTCTCTGAGAACCCATAATCTAATATTTATCAGGGAAATAGTGCTAACTTGCCCAGTCTGTCCTTATTACGTTGCTAAAAATAGTAATTAACCTGTTTTTCTTCTCCTCGCTATCTCTGGAGTACACCTGCTTACACAGGGTTGATCAGAATCCAGCTCACAGGAATTAGCATCATTATCTCCTTGTACAGACTGCCTGAGCTGCAAATTCACTTTCGTGCCTCTAGGTTTTAATCTGCTGGTAGTTCTTCTGCTTTCTGACCATCACATCCTGGGCTGCATGAGGGAACATCAAGAGCTTTCCCTCCTTCCTCTCTGCTCCCTGTTCTGAAATGAAGCCTGTTCTGCTTTCTCAGGGCACTGGCCTCTGTGTCTAGAGCTGCACCCAACCTGCATTTCCATCATTACCAGCTAGAGCAGGAAGCCTCCTACATAGCATCCACTAAAAGCGAATCTAAGTCAAACTCTCCTGGATGTTGAGGTGTGCAGTATCGAAATCCAGCCTGGAATCCTGGCTGGGAGAGATCTGTATCACCTCACATTCAGTAACTGCAGAGTATGATGCCAATCCTGTTGTAGTTTAAAAAGGATTTATCACAGACCTATCAGCACTGACAGGTCAGTCACAGTGCTCTAATCAAAATTCAAACTGCTACTTTTAAGTCTGTTTTTTTTGAAAACTTGACATCACACAATCAGAACTGATATGGGACAAAATAGATGAGATTGCTCAGAATTTCTTCTTAACTTTTTAAGATAATATGGCTATTTTTTCTTTCTTTTTTCCTCTTTTCTAGGCAATGTTACTTTATTATTTTTAATATTACCATTACTTATTTATTATAGCAATATTTTTAATATTACTATTACTGAGTAATATAGACTCAAGCTATATTGTTACCAGCCACAGAAACAGATGAGAATGCTGAAAGCACACAGGTTCTCCTTTTTTTCTTTTTCCACCCAGTTTTGCAGGTGTTGGAGGTCAATATTCAAATGATTGCTTCCTTACCTAAATTGAATGAGACTCCCTCCCCCCCCGCCAAGGTTTTAACATAATTCTATCACACAGGAGTCGGCTGTGTAAAAATATTATAGTGGGGATTTATATTAATGCAGGAACAGTAGCCAGATGGACAATGAAAAAATACAATAATTTCCTAACCTTCAAAGACATCCTGGGGTCAGAATTGAGACATTCTGTCCTTGTAGAATGCACCCAGTAGCAACCCCTCTGTAAAATAATGGTCTCAGTAAAAGTGGTGCAGTCCCAGTGCTTTCAGTGGTAGGTAGCTCACCAGAAGCTGGGCTAACAGCACCATTACTGACAGCACTCAGGTGCTGAGAGCCTCTGTGCTGTGCCAGCTATCATTTTCAGGGGATGTAATACAGGAAAGTGGAGATTCCAGCTTGCTCAAAGCAGAATTGGTTCTGCAATGCTAATAGAAGTAAAAAGCAATAAAAGCCATCATGTTGTCACTAACAGATTTTATATGTGTCAGAATGTACACGGGGAGTTACTCTATTGATTAAACTAGGACCTTTTTTGAATAGTCATTCTCTAGAGTAGAATAGAATTTTAAGATTGGTAGTGAATTACATTCATTTGGGGAGTTCATCAGGATGCTTTGGCATTCCAAACTTTAGCATGCTCCAGTCCTGCAGTGAGAGCTAAATATGCTACAACACCTGCCTGCATGGTTGGTTGGAAGTGGAAGCAAAAGTCAGCACAATCCACAGCTATTGTGGGCTCAAAAGCTGAAGATTGTGCTAATATGTAAAGCTCCCCTGCAGTGGCTAAGCATCAGGGATATCCTTTACTGAAAAAGTACAAGAAAATCTTCTGTGTGGTTAAAGAATTACCTCTACCAGTACCTTACTAGTGGCTAAGCTCCAGGCAATACAGAGCTAGCAAAAATCCTAAACCCAAGTGGAATACAACCTAATAGTATCCTCTGGCAGAGTCAGAGAAACAAAGTTTCCTCTGTCAATGCATTGATTTTTCCAGACTGGTATAATTTTTTTTTACAACAAATATTCTTTGGAACTTAACTTCAAACTGAAATGGCAATGCATAGGGAGGAATGTACTATTTTTCTACTTTTCCGTTTGTATCTGAAGAAAGTTTTGATCTCTGGGAATACATGATCTAATGGAGCTGGAGAAGCTTACTCGCCGCTGAACACAAAGACAAGAGAGGTTTGCAGTCCAGTGAATTTCCTTAAACAAGGAAAACTCTCCTTGCAAAACACTTCTGAAGACTTGTTAAACCCACCAAAACTAGTGGAATTACCTGGAAGGATGAATAGAAGCCCTTGGTGCTTAGATTTACTTTGCGATTTAAAATGAGTTTTGTTTTTAAACCAAAAATGTGGGTGACAGTGACCTGAGGGGTGCAGCTGGTGTGCCAGAGGGCAGGGCTGCCATCCAGAGGGACAAGGCCAGGCCAGGGAAATGGGCCAGTGGGAATCTTGTGGTATCCAGCTGGGACAAATGTGAAGCCCCACACTGGAGCGATACAGGCTGGGCACTGCTCGGCTGGGCAGCAGCACTGTCGGAATTCACTGTTGGCCCTGCTTTAAGCAGGAAGCTGGACTAGAGACCTTCCATGTTCCCTTCCAACCTGAATTGCTCTAAGATTCTATGAAAATACTAGTTGTGAGCCACAGGACATTTTCAAGATGACTTAGAGGACTGATGAGTTTTCATTTAAGAAAATTATGGCTTCTGATGGCTTGGCAGAAATGCTTTCCATCAGCGAAAGCACAAAAGAAAATTCAGCTTGCATAAATCCCAGCAGGTCAGCACCAAACATTTTGCCTACAGATATATTTTCTGGCTTCCCTGGGTAGTTTGATGCACTCAACAGCTTCATTTTGCAGATGGAGCAGTAGATGGTCCATTTAAGTGACCTGCTCATGCTTGTCCAGATTCCATATCAGAGCCCAGAGCTAAAAGGCATGATTTGCTCTTATTTTTCACCAGAAACTCACCTTCCAAGCATTTTGGAAACATTCTGAATGCTTTGTATAGTACCTAGTATATTTGTATAACCACTATAATGTTTTAAAGACAAGTTCTTGGTGCTTCTTTGAAGAAAACAATGCTGTATAAATCACTATGGAGAAGAGCAGAAACTCAAAGCTCAGTACTGAGTTCTAAAACAAAAAATAAACAGAATTTCCTCTTTTTAATTTTTGTTTTTCATTTTCTTTGTGTTCTAGGAAACTGGCCTAATAATGCCATGGTAATTCCATAAGTACAGCTTAAACTTAAACAATAACAACAAATGAGTTTCATTTGATCTGTTCAAACACAGAGCATGTTTAACAAAAGCACCAAGGGCTGCTGGTGTTAGAGGGATATTGGCAGAAGCCGTTTCCTCAGTTATAGAAAGGAGCAAAGGAGGCCATTTTTAGAATTTGCTGAGGCAGTTGCAGCAGATTAACTTTAGATCAATGAGTTGCTTGATTATTCTGCTTCACTCTCGAGTCTCTTTCAAGGCTTCTCTTTACCAACCAGGAAAATAACACAAATTAAACCACTCTCCTAGTCTTAATTTTCACTCACAAAGAAGGGAATTTTCAAAAGTGACTCCATGTCATCTGCAGCAAGGCAGAGCTGTCAAAGGGTCCCTGGGTGTCACTAATTACCCAGCAATGCAGTAGGTACCCCAGAAGCATTTTCAAAGGGGCTTTGGCAACCTTGGCTCCACTGGGTAGTGACTGTGTTCTAGCTGAGAAACAGGAAAAAATAGTAGAAGACTCCTATTTTTGGTTGCACAACTCCCTCTCAGTTTCAAGCTACCCTTTTATCTTGCTTCCCTCTCTCTTCTTTCCCCCCACGCGACACCATCTCTGGCCCATGAGTCATTTGGAGGAATTGCAAAACACTACACCTGCATGCATTTTCTGCTGGCCCTGCTTGTGCCCAGCAGAGCTTCGAGAAAGACATGCTGAGGAACTCAGACCTTTAGCTGGCATAGTGAGAGCTGCACCCTTGCAATCATGTTGATTTTGCTTAATCATGTTGATAAGCTTTTGCTTACAGCAAACTGTCTGCACAAAGATCCCTAAAATTGCCTTTCCAGAGCTCCTTAGCTTTGCTCCAGCCCTCCAGACTCTATGTTGCTGACTGATTCTGCCCAGATCCAGCTGCCTTTAGACTCAGTATTACCCTACCTAAGATCTTCCAGGTAGGTGAAAGAGCTGCCTCCCTCACACCCAGAGTCCATAGGAGTCACCCTTGGTCATGGCCAGGATTGGATCAGCCTCTGGAACAGCAGGCTTTAGGGAAAGCCTTTCCTCTAAACACTGAACACAGCTAAGTCTCTGCCATCAGAACACTGTGAGACTGGCAAACCTATGCTCCCTTATTTTAGTGATACTTTAAAATGAATACTACCATAGAAAAATTCCAGGCTCCATTTGGCTGTCTTAAAAAAAAAAAAAAATGTATAGGAACATTTTGAAAGCTTATCTTCAATAAAACTACCATTAGAACAACCTCCTGCAGTATGTAAGACTTCTCATTCTTCAGTGAGTAGAAGAATAGTCTGAGTTTCGCATCATCATTTTTTGAAGAAGCTATGCCTGTTTCTGAGATGAGGTCTGCTTAGCAGACAATTACTCCTCTACCTTTCTGTGGCAGTCTGCCTGCCTATGCCCAGAAGCAGAACTTAAACCATCTCCAGTTTGATTCGTTTTTAGCTGTGGTTTGTTGATTGTTTAAAACAAGATATACCATCCCTTTCTGGACTGACATCAGGTTCTTAATAAGAGTGCTCTGGGATTTCTCCCTGTCTGGCAAAGTCCTCTGTCCTTTCAGTTGCCCAAAGTAATGGAATTTGTAGCCATATAAATGCATTAGCGTTGGGCAGTGTGAGGAACAGGCTTGTGCATTTGTACTGCAAATGAGCATCATAATGTGTTACTGCCTGCAAAAAAGGAGCCACGGCACAGTCTTTTGCTCATCCCTGTATACAAGATATCCATTGCTCCTAAGGGTGTGAGAAATGGTTCACCAAACTGAGAGAATCAGTAAAGCAACTGTTAACAACCTGTTTTTTTTAAAAGGTAATAAAAAAAATTCCAACCCCAAATACAACAAATGTGATAGAATCTTATGTATCTTCCAGTGTGAACTTAGGCAGGGTAAACTCATCTCTTCCTAGGCAAACTTGCTTAAGGACTTGGGAACAAGACTCCTGTACTTATCATATCCCAAATTCTGTCTTTCGCTTCTGTTTCTGCCTGTGGTGACTTTCTATAGACCATGTAACCATCTAAACCTTGCTTCTCTTTTGATATTTTCTGTCATCATTTAAACTTGTGAAAGCTAAAGAGGACATGCTAAAACTATTTCTTTTCTTACACTACTTGATATGTGCATGGCCATAATGTCTTAATTTAGAAACTAGAACAGAGCAAAGCATTTAAAAATATCTGAACATACAGAGAATAATCAGATATTTACCATCATCAGATAAGTAATATTTTATAAGTGTATTAATAGACAAAAGCCAAAAGGCGGTTAAGTAGAGATGGATAAACTGGAGCAGATGCAGCAACACTTAGCAACATGCTGCTACTGCTTTAACAAAACCCACAACATTATTTGCATTACAGCATATTCTGATGTTTCTCCTGCCCCTTCCCTTGACCAACTCTCACTACTTGGACTCCAGACTACCAGGAATCTTGCATAGACCTGGATTCATACGAGAGCCATGCTCTTTTTTCTGGCTGAGGTGTGGCTTTTCACAGGAATCCAAACCGAGTTGGCTTTGTACATGTCACAGAGATTCCCTTGAAGCAGTGGATAGTACAGTGGTTTTGTTTCAGCATGTGCCTAACATGGATTTAGTTCTCATATACTTTATATCCACTGGGCACATTCCCTTTTTCCCTGCTATTATTCAGGTAGCACTCACATAGAAGGGGATCACAGTCAGCTCCTCACCAGATTCCCAGAAGCAGTTGTATGGGATTCCTCATAAAAATATGGCAAAGGGGTAGCACTTGAACATTTTCTCCAGTCTTGTAATTATGTTTATGCAGCTAAGCTCTTCTGGAAAACTCCAGGTTTCTTAGGATCTCACTTGTTTGGACTGGAAGCTGAGCAGTAAAGATTTCCTTTACGGAAAATCCAGCACAAACATTCAGGGTCATGTTAACACATGAGAGACAGAAAAAACCCCAGTTATATGGAGGTACTGTTTACCTTCCCAAAGTTGTTTTACCTTGAACAAATAAAGAAAGAAAAGCAATAAAACTGAAGTGTGTAGGTCAGAATGCTCCAACTGAAGTGTTGGATAGGAAAAGAATGAAGACTTACATAAAAATCAAAGGTTTATAGATTGTTCCCTTTGCTCAGGGATATTAGGGAACTAATTCAATCTTCTAGTTTCCAAGTGTAGTGATTAATTAGAAAAAAGGATTTTCATGTGTTTTACCGCTTCTTTAAACACCTTAGATGGTGGAAGAGGGCTAGAAACCTCATAGGTTTTCATATCTCTTAAGCTGACAAGATCCATTAAAGAATCTGGTTTTCTGGGTTCTGCAGGAGATGTGAACTTGCCCTGCAAGCCCACTCTGCCTTGCATGCCCCACACCAGACAGGAAGGAACTGACACAGAGGCTGAGCTGCTGGGCTGTGAATATTCCCTCTTTCAGCACAGCACAGCAGCTCTGCATGGGTACGGCTTCCCCATGGTCCTGTAACCACCAGCAGGTTAAGAACACCCCTCTCCTCTGCCTGCAGAGTATCATGGAGACGTGCTGGAGGGAGCCTTGTACTTCCTACCACCAGACACAGTCCCATGGTCACTCCTCTGTAAGCTGTTCAAAGCTCTGTTGGATGCCAACTCTGTCCACCAAAGGAACAAGACCTGATTTGTTTTCTTCCTAATAAACCCGCAATTTTCCTCAGGTTTCTTGAGCATCTCTCTTCCTTCTACAGATCCAGTTTTGGCTACAGCAGGTACAGTAGCATGCAGGCTCAATGCTCCCCGGTGCCCCAGAAGGCTCAAAGCTATTGCCACAGCAACAAAAGGAGCTGGCATCCTTAGAATTGAGCTTGTGCACAGCCAAGGTGGCAGCTCTTCCCAAAAACCACATTAGGTCAACTTGGTCCTCAACAAAATGCATTCATAACAGATAAAGAAACAGTTCTTGCAGAACAGGTGGGCTGAGACATGGGAGCTCCCATCAGAGCTGCTTCCCTCTGTCATTCCATATACACACAAAAATAAAGAGGAATTTAAAATGAAGACTATATTCTGTGTGTGTATTTAAAAGGTTTTCTCTCCCTTCCAAAGACTCCCACTAGCAAGAGAAGTAGGGAGGCTCAGTAAGTGTGCGTGTGTCAAAATGCGTGCTTTCCAACATTTTACTGGAAGCAGCACAGTGAGGTTTTTCTAGTGACCTTGAGTGGTAGAAAGAACACTTTCTGTGAACATATCAAATGGATCAACCTTGAAATATTGATGATTTTTACCAGAAATCTCACTAAGCACTAAGCTTGATTTGAAAACAGAAAGGCAGCGTGAAGATCTAATATATGCAGTATACAACACTTTGATCTTTGGTGGACTTACAGCTTTCCTGTTAATTCCATATACATAAAGGGGGCAAAATAGCTTAAGGAATTGTCTTTTCTTTTTTTTTTTTTTTTTTTTTTTTTAAGGTACAG
>VXBQ01008789.1:1367377-1428255 GCA_013400175.1 Phainopepla nitens | reverse complement strand
AAAAAAAAAAAAATGATTAAGGCTTTATTCTGAGCACAGCTGCTCCAGTCTGTTCCAGAGCCTGACCAGCAGTTTCTGAGCCTCAGATCTGATGGCTGTCCAGGACAGAAGCCTCAGGAATTTGAGTAGTTGAACTTCTTTTCTCTTTACTAACTATGAAGATTTTTTTTTCCTCATTATTGATGCAGTCACACTACTTCCCTCAGCCATGTTTCTGTGTATTGCCAAGAAGTTATTTTCTCAATCCTTGAGAAATTTGAAAAAATACATATATGTATGTAATACATATGCACACACTCACAGTTCAGCTGACTGACTGTAGGTAAAAACCAATTATTTTTGGCATGCAATCAAAGCATTGGCTTTTGGCATTTTCCATGTAATATTTTTTTTCAAATCTTTCACATTCATTGCAATAGAAAAAAAATGGTTCTTAGAGCAAGAGCCTTCAGATTTCAAAAGGATATTCGAGTTTAAAATTTAAAAGTTAATTCTCCCTTGACGATGATTAGAACTTCCATTAAAACAAAAATTATTGTCAGCACTCTGTAACCCTTTGTAAACTGGTCCATTGTTCAAATAAACTGACCTCTGCAGAAATTGACTTTAACATTGCTCAAAAGCTTGACAGTCAATTATCTTCTGATCTCCCTTCAATGGGCCTTGTGGCTGGAATAACCAATCCATCACCTGGAAGGTGAGTATAATAGCGTCTCACAGGCATTTCTTCCCTACTTATGACATAAACACACTGCTGTAGAATAAGTCAAGGAATTCTGTCAGTCCCACTGAAGCACCCCTAAAAAGCAATGATGCATCAAGAAGATGTTCCCCCCAGTGAATATCTCTGAATACACAGTGAGAACCTGATGAAAAGTAATGGGTCGAACACAACATCATCCACTGCTTGGTGAAACCATCAGACTGGTACTGGACTGTGCCTCCACCAAATATCACAACTCTATTTACTCTGTAGGACATGGGTTTTGGTGTGCTGCAGGAAGATGTAATCCTCTTTGTCTCTCTCCCTCTCTCTCTCTTCCTTCCAGTCCATCTGATTCCCCTGGGACCTGCTGCTTGTAGGAGCTTGCAACGTGTTTGACACTCCCCTTCCCTCTCCCTGGCTTCCAAAGCACAATCTGCCCTTCCCCACACACCACTGTGAGTTCCACGTTCCCCACTCAGCCCATAAGGCCGTGAGCTCTCCTCCATCACTCTGCCTGGGCAAGCCAAGGACAGCCCTCAGGACAGCTGCTCCACTTGCCTGCGGGAGACACGCACGTGGCTGGATGAATATTATGGGTACGGGAATATTTTTGGTGCTTGAGATCCTGCCACTCTTTGCTGCCCTGATCATTCACAATCACCACACTGTGATGACTTTAAAACACCACCTTTGCCCAGTGCAAATCCAAAGTTTAAAAAGCTATTTACCATTAAATCTCAAACAGGGAGGGGTTTCTTTGCAGCAAACAAAAAAATCTTCTGCAGTGGAACCTCTGAACTTAAGGCTTAAAGGGTGGTATAATTTCTAATACCAGACTATACAACATAAAACAACAAAAATTCTTGTTCCTTGCTAACAAAGTAAAACTCAGCTGCATCCAGTATTGCTCACCCAAGAGAAACTACTCCTATCCCTGGCACAGACACTGCTTCAGTAGAGACTATGCATCTTTACAGCACAGAAATATAAACCCCAGTGTAGCTTTTATCCAGGCCTCTTGTGGAGGGAAACATAGACAGTATCTTGGACTGGAGAGCAGCAAGGAAGAATAAAAAGCCAGACTGATTGAAAAGACAGACAAGAAATCATGGGGAGGGAAGATGAAGAAGAACAGCAGACCAAGAAGCAGGAAAGCACATTACACTGGGTGGTAAATCCTGCACTGCAATTCATAACTCCTCAGTGATTCCTTAGCCCCACTGAGGTTTAGGGAGGCCTTAAAAGTAGCCCTGTATGAGCCAGCAGAACCTGCTCCAACTGTCACTACACAGCTAACTTTGAGTTATTCTGTGTTCTTGAGCTAGAGCAGCTCACATGTGTACACACACTCAGTGCTGTGCCCACACAGGGCAGCTCACACATGATGCCATAACCTGAAATTTCAAGCATATAAAAATAATCATTGCTAAGCAAAGGTAATTTCTGATGGACAGAAAAGTAAGATGAATTGAATAAAAGATAATTACAGTAGAATGAAAGCATTTGAAATTAATAAAAGAGTTAAGCTATAGATGAACTGCCTTGATGTTTCATGACACCTGTTCTTCTGACATTTAAAACACGCTTAAGATTATCCTGAATGTCAAAAGTAAATATATACCAAGGACAACCACCACAGGACACATCAGCCACTTGTCTGTTATTACTGAACTTACTAACCATGTGCAACAGAATGCCTACCACTAATGTCTATAAAAGAAACCATAGTTTTTTGATCCTCAAAGGACCAGCCACATCATTTTTCAGGTCTGTCTGGTCTACATAAGGGTCTGAAGAATTTCAGTAAAAGCTGAGGCCTCTTGGGTGTCCCTGGTCTGGGGGCAGCACTGGGCAGGGCTGGGACAGCTGCCCATTAGCTGGGTTGGTTCAGCAGTGTGACACAGTTTAGGATCAAGTCTATAGGACTATGCCCAAATTTACCTGTTTGTTCTTTCACGTGCAAGATTGAGGGTGCTCACCTGCCTTTTGTCCTTTTTTACATGTCAGGATTAACATCTCTAACTGGTGATAGGATTTTATAATTCTGTGGAATCTCAACTCCAAGCAACTCAGTCCCCTTAGTGTCATTATATTAGCAAAATAATATTATGCCTCTTGTGAAGCTGAAGAAGTGCCCATCCTGGACCACAAGTCAGCCAATGCCAACAGGGGACATGCAAATTATGAAAGAGCCCATTAGCTACTCCAGGGAAACATTAATGTCTTTTATCACTTGCACACAGCAAACCCTAAGCAAAATGGCCACATTAACATGAATGTGGACAGCAGACTGTAACAGGGAGAGAACTTTGGAAATGTGCTGCACATATTTATTATAATAAGTGATCAATTGTAGAAGGTGGGAAAAGTGCATCTTCTTTGAAACAAGCCCTGTTTTCCAGCTGGAGACATAGCAGCAGGCTCAGATAAAGATGAGATCTGAGAAAAACAGTATCAAGTAAGATTACTTTACTTAATGCTTCAGTAGACTATCACTACCAATTAGCAAGCTCCCACTTCATCTTGGCTATGTCTTCCATTACTGAAAGCTCCCAGAGGAAGTAATTTTGTAAGAGAGCACCAGAAGGGAGAGTATCAGATAGCCAACTCCAGCAAGTGCGCATAATTTATTAGGATCCTAGAAGACGGTACTGTGCAAAAACTTCGAAGCTTTCTGTAAAGTCCAGCCACAGGGGAGGAGAATTACATTGGTTTCCACTACAAGCATTTCCTGCTTCTGTCATGACCTGACCTATCACCTCCAGCCGAGACCAGCTCCCTTTTTCTATATGTGGTCTGAAAACAAAGAGAAATATATTCCCTGCCCCAAAAACTTTCTTTGTGCTCCAAACAAAGCCACAGGAGATGTGTGTTGCAGGGAGAGGACTGGATCCTGCTGCACGGGTATTTTGAAGACATTTGCCCAGCAAATAGCCAAGCTCAGCATACAGGTCTGAGTGTGGTGCTACACGTATCAGCACCAGGGGTATGAGAGTGAGGTTTTCATGACTTCTAACCTGTAAACATCTCTTGGAAGGTTTTTGAGGAAACTAGGATGTGAAGCACAGGCTGCCAAGTAAGTCCTGCTTGGGAGAATTGCCTGGGGCTTCACACTCAGGTTTTACCTGGGATTTCATATACAACATTACACCTTGTCTTGCAATAGCCGGGTATGTGTAACCTTCTACTAGGAACTGCTTTCTATTTTAGGACCTGACAGTCATTGCTTCAGTGGTAAAAGTGGGAGATGATTTGCTGGAAATGTGCAAGAAAAAAAGGCAAAGCCACCTGGTTGACAAAAGCAGGAAAAAATTTTTGCTCTGAAAAAGCTCAAAAAAAGAAAATCCTATTACACACGGGTGATGTAGGTAAAGCTACTGTCAAACTGGTGAGCACATTGTGTCACTTCTTCTTCATTGCTTGGTTGTGATCTGAACCTCCCTTGCATCCTACCTTTGGATAAAGGAAGGAAACACGCTGCATAAGTGCTATGTGTGGCAGGCCTGCAGAAAGCAGACCTGGATGAGTTAGAATTAGGCAGGAAAGAAGTTTATTTATTATTGTTTATTCTTTATAAGTATAAAAAACTTGATTTTTCAATGCCTCTCTGAAAACTAAAATGGCCTTCAAGGAGGACCATCAGACAACTAAAAGGTGTTTTTTATTTGTATGTTTTTAATAGCACAAATAAAGAATCTCTGGCAACCTATGACAGGGTGACAAATAGGCAACCATTGCAATTGTTATTAGCCCATCTGTGAATATCCACAGTGGAGTGCTCTGAGGAGAAAAAGCATGAGACAGAAGATAAAAAAAGTACCCTGTCATAATTTAGGTTCATAAACACAGAAAATATGAACACGTTTCATTGTAGTGTGTAGCCTCCAGTGCCAGGGATCTTGGCTCATAATAATTTAAACAGCCAACAACATAAGATTTATGGAAATAATTTAGCACATCTTAAACAAAAAGTCTGGCTTACCCATCTCATATGTGTGTAGACCTAACACTTGAAAAAAACAAAGCAGATAACAAAAGCCCCTGGTATATTTACCAGAATCTTGAAAAGGTATTACTGGCTTAACTTAGGTCCCAGCAACACTGACTTGCCAATCTGAGTATGAATATTTTATAGGTATACAGCAGCATGCCTGTAGAAGGTATTTTTTTCCAGGCCCAATTAGCAAAAACACATGAAAAGACAAATAGACAGAGTTGTGAATAGGATTTTCAGTGACCTCTGAGTTAGCACAAACCCAGGGAACATTAAATGCCAACAAATGAGTGAACAGCATAGTCTGTGGCTGTATCAGTGCTCAAGCTGATGCACAGGAAAGGGCAAGCTCATGAGGGAACACACATTTGGAAAATCTTGGAGAGGGAAAGAGCTTGGTCTAGCTGCTGGAGTAGACCAGAGTTTGTTCTGGGTTTAGGTGCTTTTGTTTGCTTGTTTGTTTGTTTGTCCGTTTGCTCCTAGTAGGAAGAGAAAAGTAAAAATAAATCTTTGAAAACACTTTCTTGCTCAGGAAAACAGAAGATTTCCAAAATCTCAAACATGCGCATTTATCTGACATGAAATAACACCTGGAAGCAAACTACATCATGAATTCAGTGACAATAGCTTTAGATCTAATCTGAGCTTTTCCATTGTAGTGGCCCCTACATTTCACCGTGTTGCCCCTTTTTTAAGCCCCATCTCCTCTGTTTAAAACAGAACTTCAAGAGGAGGCATCCAGTTGTGACCTGAAGGGGAAGGATTTGATGTTACACTTTGTTTCAACACTTCATTACCCCTTCCCCTTGACAGAAATCTGCGTTTCATGTGGGGATTTGTCACTTTGCACACACAGGTCCTTTTCCTACCTCACTTTGGTGGATTAACATCCATAACTGGTGCCAGAAGGAGAAAAACAGGACATAAAGTCTCCCAAAGCTACACCTTGATCTTTTCCTAAAGGGGCCAAGCACTTCAATTCTCTCACACTAAAGCATTTCCATCAGCTATTAAATAACTTTTCAGGCTTTTCTTCATTATAGTACTGGTCAGGTGAAGGGAATGGATGACTAAATATGACCTTCAGGTGAGAGCATTCAACCAGGAAATAGGTTACTGAGGTTCTGCTTCAAAGAATATTCAATAGTTATACACAGAGCAAAATAGCTTCCAGAGAAGAAGTTGAGAGAAAGAGTGAGAGAGAGAGACAGAGAGAGAGAGAGAGGAGAGTGCCTGGCCAGCTGAGATTATCACAAAAATGGATTTAGAGGTCACTTGAACTTCTAACGCCTGGTATTTTCATCTGCTGCCTCCCCAGTAAAAAATTGCTTGTTCTCGCATAAGCCTAACTTTTTATTTATGTTCTGCATTTTCTTTCAGTCCTTTCACTCTTACAACTTTCTGGAACCTCATTTTTGACCCGCCTGTGTGTATATAAAAAGCTCGAGTCTGGAGATCATTTGGATCCCTGCTATATTGTATGAGCCGAGGCCACACTCTTCAATAATGCATGAAGCTGCAGCACTTGCTCCTGTGCTCAGAAATGCAAAAAGGATGTCTTTTAAATGGCTTGCAATGTGACAGAGACAAGTGAAAAGCGACTTCAGTAAATATCAGCCTATCTCACAGCAGAAGTTAACCTCTCTGTAAGGATTCAGATGCAAATAAAAAGTTACATCCAAGTCCCACTCATGTAAATTTAGGTTAGGTACTGTGCTCTGAATTTCATGTAGGACTTTTTAACACAGTCAAATGTCCTTATACATACTACAACAGCTCTTACCAGAATGCATTTAATAAATTTACGGGTCTGACTAGACAGATGTAGGATGGGAGGACAAACCAGCACATGGATTTACAGTGCAATAGCCTCTCCAGAATTCCTGTGCACATCTTATCCAGCAGTACAATAGGTAATAGTCTACTCCTTCTGAGCATGCCTTGCTAGTGGGATGCATCAGATTTCTCACACTGCTGCAATAAATTGACGCCAAATAGAGACAAAGTTAATTTCAGGATGTCTGTCCTGGTTCTGGCCATGATAGGGTTAATTCTTTGCAGTAGTCAGGAGGGGGCACAGCTAGGACTGGAAGTTATTCTGTACCACCTCACCTCCTTGCCAGGGGTGGGGAAAGGGACTTCCTTCCAGGGAGAAGGAGTTCCTTGTGGTTGAGTAAGAGTGGTGCTGGTCCTGAGCCAGAGGGAGTGGTTGGGTGATGCTGGTTCCACGACTGGTCAGGGTGGTGTGGCTGTGGTCAGGTCGAGCTCCTGGTGAGCATTTTTGCATGTGAATCACTCCCTCTTTTGTACACTTTTGTTATTAATACTGTTGCTGTTACTGCTTGTTTTCTGATCTCATTGCTGTTTCCAGGAAATTGTTCTTACCACAACCCGTGATCTTTGCCTTTTGTGACTTCAACTCTCCTCTTCAGCTTGGCACAGCGGGGCAGGGAGAGGGGAAGGGGGAGCAGGCAACCAGCAGAGTGGTTTGGAGAGCCTAAATTGGGGAGCACTAAACTGGGGAATACCACTCCTGAACCATAACACCACCTAAACACATCCACATAGATCTGCCCTGAACACCAGTTTCAGAGGCAGGATAGAGAACCCAGGGCACATCATTGTGCCTCTCTAGAGGCTGGTCAGAAGAACTTGAAGAACCTGCCAGTCCTCTGCCAGTCCTCCTCATGCACAAATGGTTTCTGTAGCTAACAGAAAGGTCTGGTTCTTTGGCCCTCCTGTCCCTGGTCCAAGTTTCTTGAATGAACACTGTACCTCAAGCTAATGGCACGTGGTACATTAGCAAAAAAAATCACTCCTAATAAAACGTACGATGACAGCATAATCTTTGTGATGGAAAAAGCAGATGGGCTGGGAAACATATAGGTAAGCTAAACTGTCTTTTATGATCAGAGAATTTCCTGGGAATTTTGTTCAAGATTATTGTAAACAATGAAAGTTGTGGGGATTTTGGTTTCTTTAGGTGGGTATCAATCCTTTAGGGTTGACCCAGAGTCTTAAAACAGGAATTAAATATTTCTAGCTAACTCTAAGATTAGATCAGGTTTTGCACATAAACAATTTCATTTTTCTGTGAAGAGAACAAATTAGCAAGTAAAATCGGCTGTCCAAGATTTTTTTATTCTGAAGTTGATAATATTGTGATTATTGAATAGTTGATTTTGTGATAAGGGCAGGGAGGGACAGAGAGATGACAGGACCAACCCAAAAACCATCCATGCCTTTTTTCCAGATGGCAAAAATACTCAGGACGGAAGAATTTGTGTGGAATTTCAGCACTTCATTTTTATTGGTTTTGTGTAGTCCACTGCACACTGGGCACATATTCAACCTCAGCTCTCCTTGTAAAAGGTATTTCTGCAGAAACTTAAAGTACAGAAACTCACACCTAGCTTGAACTGCCATGTTTTCCTGAACCAAGGCCTCTGATGGAAACATGGAGATTTTAACTGTAAGAAAGTGCTGGTTGTCCTATTGCTAAATGAGTTCAGTTCACATCCATCATAATGAAAGTAATTTGATTTAATGCAGCATTAATGCAGGCACAAAAGGTACAGGAGAATCTATTGTCATTAAGTAATTCATTGATTTCCCACCAAGGTGTTAGCATTTTAATTTATTTAAATCATTTGTTGTATGTTAAATGAGCAAAGTAAATATGCATGCTGTGTTTTGCTCAACTCCTACTGCTCACAGGAGCAGTGTCAGCAGTATGCCCTGCTTGCATTTGGCTCATCATAGCAACCTCTCTGGAGTAAAAGTCAAACACAGCGCTCAAAGTCAAGGGCTGAAAAGTCAGATGACTCAATTCACACTGAGCTCTTTACAAATGCTCTGGGGCTTAGCTGTGCTGATCATCCACCAATAAAAAAAAGCCAAAATGCTCTAAAGTATAGGACCCCAGAGGTGAAATCTCCTTTTCAATGCCATGGCTTTGCAAAACGCTGCATCCTCATCCCACATGAGATATTGACACACAACCCTGTTTTTTTAGCAGAGTTTACACCTGGCAGTGCTTCAGTGCTCATTGCTTAACAAAGCTCACCTTGCTACTGCTTGAATCTACTTTATGCATAGGAGCACGAAGCTTGCTGTTCATCTGATTTTGTTCTTTGCCTCATTTGAAAAATTTGCAATTATTTTACAATTCTATAGATCCCTGATGCAAGGTTAGGTAGCAAGAAGTTTCTGGAAAATCCTGTTTAATAACATTCCCTTTGTGCAATATCTTGTTACCTCAAAGTGCTAAATTTACTTAATATGGCAAATATTATGTAGTGCTTTGTCATACATATCATACTGGATAAAATAAAATACCTCAAACACGTCTTAAGCTGTGCTGAATCAATACAGTAATTTTGTGACTTTATAGAATCTATGACTAAGACTTACACTGAGTCACGTGCAATGTCATTTGAGTCTGTTCAATCTGTATTTTCACAGTTTGGCAAGGAAAAGAAAAATATCAAAGGTAGGTGGGCAAAGGGAAAATAAAAATCCGTTTGGGGTCAGACAATGGGTATACCATGAGAAAACGTGCCTGGTAAGGGTGTATTTTATAAGCTGCTGGTGTGAAGATGGACTGTGACCTCCAGTCTGCCCTGCTCAAAAAAGGGAAGGCCCAGGGAATGTCACAGCCCAGCCACTGGGGCAGCTTTACATTTGCTCTCCATCTCAATCAATACACAATTATTTTATATAGATTCAACTGCTTTAGGGGGAAGGAGGAAGGGCTGAAATATGCTCAGCAGTCTGGCAGAAAGAGTCTGTCCCTGACAAAAGTGTCCCAAATCGAGCAGAGAAAAGAACAGGGTCTACTAGATGAAGGTTTCTGCTGATACCAGGGAGATGCAAAGCTCCTTGGTTTCTACATCTTGTGGATCTCAACAGCAAGATGCAATGGGCCACCATTTTTCATTTTTATTTCATTTTTCCTCTTATTAAACTGTTTACCAACATCCCTCCTCCTCCCTATCAACAACTTCAGTAGCTGAAATCCCATTTTCTGGCTAAGCAGCTGTTCTCTTCAATCAAAATGAAGCAGAGCACACACATTCCTGCAGCAATGGACTTTTTTTTTAAGTCCTGTTCACTTCGTTGTTTGGTCTTCCAAGTAATTCCCTCAAGTAAGTGTGCTGATACAGCTATGGTGAGAGCCAGAAGCATGAAGGCAGGAATGAGTGGACACAGTGAAAATCAAACTGCTCTTGCCACTAGAGACACCACAGAGTGAAGCCTTCATGCCTGGCGAAGTTGTCAGGATATCAGAAAGGGCTTTTTAGTGACAACTGATTGTTTCAGGGCTTTTGTTTTCTACACTTGCTATATTGTATATCTGCACTTAGCACAAAATTTGAGGAATGGTACCAATGAGGGTGAAGGAAACAGAAGATTAACAAGGCAGATTTACACTTGTAAAAGAACCTTCAGTCAAACAGCAATTTTTATAATGATGAATGCTCAGTCTCCTCAGTTCTTCCTTAATAGGACCATGAAACAAATTTACCATGATCTATTACAAAATCATCAGGCAATGCTTCCACACAACCAAGGCCAATTTCAACATTGCTTTAGCAGGCAATTTCACCCAGAGGTGAAAAATTCCTGGAACAGCTTAACCAGTATTATGCAAAAAGTATGTTTTATTTACCAAGAGGCAATTTTGAGTCTATCACCATAGCATCTAAGCAAACAAGATCAGAGCCTTGCAATTATAATAAGGATGAATTGGTTTTGTCTCCCCTCTGCAAACCCTGGGTTTTACGATGGCCTTCAACAAAATAACATTTTAATTCCATTCCATTTTCATTTTAAATATAGAATAATCCTTTCTTTGCCATAAGAATGAAGGATTAGGACATACACTTTGCTTGTGCATTGATACAACACTACAGACTACATAATAAATCTTTATTTTCAGTCTCTGTAGCCATGTTCAGTTTTTCTACTGTGTGGTCAGGATGTACCAAGGAGAAAGATCATCTATTGTTAACAGTAATATTATAGTGCAATGTCAAAGTATATAGTGCTAGTGTTAAAGAAGGAACAGACCGTGATTTTGGCTGAGATCTGGAGATGTGACTACTTTTATGAAATGATACTTGGTAGGTGTATTCAGGCCTGTGGAGATACTAGATTGAGTTATGTTTTACTGGACTCACTGTCCTGGGCAATTCAGTCACACCAGGATTTTGCTATCACGATCAAGAAGGCAGTGTCTGGTACCTGTGCAGTAGCAGCTACACACAGAGTGCTGAAAGCAGCGGTGATGACTGCATGCATGACTGAACCGTGGTGGAATCCTGCCACAGCAGCCACTCAGAGTGTGAGCCATCCATCTTCCTTAATCTCCCTTGTGCGCTTCTGGATTCTACTGTTCATATTTATGCAGTATTTTGGAATTGCTTTATTTTCATCCATCCTATACAGTTACTTGAAGGAACTTACTGTGCTGTTACCAAATTGAAATTAAAGCCAGGATATTGGACCACAGCCTGCGTGATCCACCAGACATTGCAATTCAGAGAAAGCTCTGTTGGATCAGGTTGAAAGACGAGGCAAAATCTGAACACTAACAAAATGTTTCCAAGATGAGCCAGCTGGATTTGGAGGCATATAACCCAGAACACTGCTCACAACCTTTTCAAGTATCTCCATCTGCTGATCAGAGCCAGAGAGCAGTTGCATGAGATGCTACCCAAAGTTAAAATCACTCTTGTGCCATGCTTAGGTGTGCACAGTGCTGTGCAGGTGCACACTGCACATAGAATCAGGCCCACTGCTTGCCATTAAGTAAATCTGATGTTTCATTGTCATTATGCAATGCCCTTGATAAGTTTGACAAATTACACCTTAATTTGTGTCTCAGATTACAAAAATAAGAGTGATCTCTCTAGAAATATAAACCTCTGGAATTGAAGAGAATTTGCAAGAAATAGCAATACAAGGCTTTTTTCCTGCATAAATCCTCTCCACTTTCCTATTTAGCTCCCACACCACCATGAATGACTAAACCTCAAGATGAGATAAGCAGAAAGTCATTGTCACCATTGCACATGGAAGGAAAACCCAAGCTCCAACTGATAAGAAGGCTCAGAGCAGTAGCAGACAAGAGACTAAATGGAAAACCCTTGTCAGAGTAACACTTTCTCCTTAGAATTAATAGAATGACATCCTAAAAGCATGATAGTCTTGGCCATCTCAGACTGGCTATTAAAGAAAATCTCTTGGAGAACAAGTCACCAGAATGGGCCTATATTCTCCAGTTACCTGTAACTGCAGTTCACAAGTGCTTCTCAAATAGGAAAAAAATAGTTTTCTTCCAGAAGCTCTAAACCAGAAAGTTGCAATATTTGTTCCAGTCACTATTTAAGGCAGTGAGGCCATCAAATACACGCAACAAGGGAACCAAAGCACTGTTTAGCAGTACAAAATGTTAGTCAACATGAGAAGAACAGCAAGACTAAATGCAGGGGAGTAAGATTGGCTCACCCACACAAATGCAGCATTAAAGCCAGAGAAGTCATGCATTTCTCTCAATTACAGTCAGATAGCTCAGCAGATAATCTGTAATATTGTCGGTTCACAGAAAGATGGAATTTTTGGCCAAATAATTCTCTTTGCTTCAATGAGCTCATTGTTCATGAAAACTTTTCAGTTACGTTAAAAAATATGAAAGCAGACACAGGAGCAAGCTATTAGAATCCTGGAGAGAGTAAAATATTCAAGTGGTTTAGAAGTGAGCAGAGAGCAGAATTTTAAAGAAGCTGATTATTGCTTCAGCAAGTTACATGCAAGTGAAAGTACATCAGAAATGGGACAAGTCAGCCTTTTTGAAGGTAAATGGATATTGCTCTTTAAAAGCATATCAAAGACCTCTTGCAGGCAGGCAGTATTTGTCTGGTGCAAGATGGCTGTCTGCAGGCACTCAGATCCCCTACAAGATATGCCTGCAGGTTTTGCAGCCACACTGAGGGGAAGAATTCCAGAGTTAAGGAGGGCAGGTCTGACTTTCTGGAAAAGGGACATGGGAGATGTAAGCTGAGATTTCGCAGGAGAAACAAATCTCAGAGCCTCCCTGCTGATTTTCTGGCTGGTTAGAAACAATGCTGGTGGGATGAAATGCCCACTGACTTAAAAGAGCTGTTTGGGAAAGCGCCCACTGACACCTACACAAAAGTCAGGCTCTGCAGAACTGGTATCTGAAGAGTATCATCTCCAAGGGCAGCGATACAGGTACTAAAAAAAAAGAAAAAAGAAAGAAAGAAAAAAGAAAATCTATTTCCATGTTGAGTTGATCCCTCTCCAAGGCCAACCGCCAGGCACAGGTTTACCAGCTGAGTTCCTGTTAGGTGATCAGCACCATGCTAAGACCAGTCCTTGTTTCTTACCATGCAAAGGGGCTGGATGCTTTGTTGCCTCATACTTTCTAAGAAACTAAAAAAAAAAAAAAAGAAAAGTGTGGGAAATGTCCTATTCATTCCTATCCTCAGTGTGGAGGAATGATACAAACCTCTCTCTCCAGAAATGCTTTCTAGCATTGATACTTCCAAATCTTGCTTTGAAATAGAAATATAAGCAATCAAATATTTGTTTAAAAATTCCTTCTTTTCCAGTGACAGATGAGAAGCTACACAGAGAGGAGATATTGAAATTTCACTTTCTTAGCATTTTATCTTTCATTCCTTTCAATGAAAAGGAACAAAGCAATCAAATATTCTCTGCAGTTCTTGTAAACTCAGCATCTAACCAAGATACCAGCATGCAAACCAGGACTGGCAGAAAAAAAAAGCAAAACTCACTTGTCTTATTTCACTGGGGAAATAAATGAAGGAAGTAATACACAAAATAGATGGTTAAAGGTAATTATATTTACATAGTACAGTGCTTAAAGACACCCACTTTTCCCCTCCAAAAAATCAGAAACTAGATTTTCAAAACACTTGTACAGCTGATATTTGATAATGTCATTCTAGTGGGTATGAAAGAAGACTTTACTCATAAATATTATCTTGAGATAATATCATTTTTTATCCTGAGAGAATTCCATGAAAATGAAGTAAACAGGCAATGACAGGCAGATGAATGGAGTGGGACCCTGAGCATCCTGCTCTAGTGGAAGGTGTGCCTGCCTGTTGTGGGGGACTTGGAATGAGATGATCTTTAGGGTCACTTCCAATGCAGACCATTCTGGGATTCTATGAATACAAGGTGAGAATATGAACTGAGTCTGACTCAGTGATCCTTGTAGGTTCCTTCCAACTAAGAATATTCTGTGATTCTGTGATAAAAGGAGGGAGGGAGAGAGAGAAGGAGAGATGGGGATGGGGTGGAAGAGGAGGAATGAAAGAGGACACAAGGAGGGCTAAGTTAGCCAGCTAGCTTCAGTAAAGTCAAATAACCCTGAATCAAATACTAAGAAGTAATAGCAAGTGCATATGGGGGTCTGGATGTATTAATGTATGTTTGGAACAGAAATAGAAAGAACAAAATTGATCATATTTCAAGGAAGGAGAGAATTGGAGAATGAGAAGAGCCAGGAAGTAATACAGTATTTTTTCCCATTACTATAGGACCAAATCTAGAGGCTGTATATCAGCGAAGGAGGCAGTTAGAATATTACAGAATGGATATAAAATCTGTAAAATATATGCAGCATTATTCAAAATGTATTTTCAGGCAGAATAGTAACTGCGTATCTCCTGGCTCTGGCAGTAATACCAGGGTTTAGACAAAGCATGCTGGGGAGCTAACCAAAAGGAAATGGAGAAATGCCCAGCATGTTTCAAGGACTAACAGGAATGTCATCAGCAAATAACAATAATAAAGGCCAATGGATGATGCCACAGTAAGGCTATTTACAACCGTTGTCTCATCCTAAAAATGCCCAAATATGATGCAGTCTCATGGCTTTCCAAATTTTCCAGATCTGCTCTATATAACAACTCTAACCTCCTCTCATGCCTTTTTTCTCCACACTGTCCTCTCTCCAGCTTTCCCAAGTTTTGATTTCATTAGGAAAAAACAAACAAACAAAAACCAACTAAAGTGAGAATAGAGAAGGTTTGGCCCAGGCAATCTCCTTCTCTTTGTGTTCCAGAGCTCATGCCTCACCTCAGGACTTCATCAAGAGTAGCATTGTCCTGCCTCCCCTCAACTGCTGTCTCCAGAGTGGCATTAATAACCCACCTTCAGGATTTATTTAGCACCTCCTTGCAGGACCAGTCCCAGTTAATAAAGCTGGTCCACAGAAACACAGATACTTAGTCCTGAGCCTACAGGAGACAATATATTGCAAGTCTTATTTTCTTCCTCAACTAAGTGTACAGGGCAGCCAACTTCTCCCGTGTTGATGAGTGCTTTACTTTGCGGGTAGCTGCTCTGAGATTAGTGTGCAAAGTATTAATTTATCACCCTTGCAAGAGCTGCCATCAGGCCCTGCAGGTAACCTCTCAGAAAACAACCTCATAAGCACAAACTCCCAAAGAAGAAAACCTCTGTCAGCCAAAAGCAACCAATGCATCGGGGTATGAGCAGTACCTTTACCTTCTCCCAGCTATTAAGGCTGTGGAATGAGGGCTTGTATCATCTGGATACCACTGTGTCCCTCTGCCAGCCCACCTCAGAATAGCTAAGAAATTACTTATAGGGAAATGTTATGGAAGCACCCAGAGACAAAGCTGGATTTGATATTATGATGAGGTACTCAGGAAACTAGAGACCAACAGGAAAATGATAATTCCACTGTGAAATCGAACAGTTTTACCTTTACACCAAGGCAGTGTAAAGGTAAACTACTTTTATTCAGAAAGAATAAAAGTAGTTTTTTGAAAGCTGCAGAAGCACTTGCTCAAGCCACATAGATTGTGATTTTTAACCTAACAAAACTGTGCTGGGAGAAATGGTATCATCACGTTCCCCAATCTCAACACTTCACCGATTTCAAATCTACATCTGTTTGATTCTTGAATAAACTGCTGTTTTCCCCTCACAAACCCACGGACAAGCCCTGGGCTCTTTCCAATCTTATGTCATCAGCAGCAGCACTCAATAGCTTGTGCTATCTACACTGGGCAAAGCACTCATCAGAGAGCTCCCCACAGGATAAACAGAGTTCCCTGGTAGCAGGTCCAATGCAACCACCTCCAGATGACAACTCCTGCACGGCATCTGTGAACAAGTGCCTGGCATTGCCCTCCCTACTCCTCCACATGAGGGAAATGGGTATAAATGAGCTCTTGGAGAGCCCGGCAGGCACCTCCAGAACTGGTGCCAAGCCTTGCAGAGAAAAGCAAACCAACTGCAACTAACCTGAGAAATGGCAGAGCTGTTACGGCACAGCTTAGCAATGAGGGGAGCAGTTATAACAAAGATCAGTGAAATGCAACGTGCAGGGGAAACTGCAGCCCCACATACACAGCAGAGCTGTGCTCTCAGTGACTTTGGATAAGCCACGTCACACGGTGCAAACAGCCAGTAAGTTGGCAGTGCATTTACTTAAAGCCTGGTGATTTGGGGACTACTGCTGTGGGTATTAGTTTGGCAGTCACTCTTCTGATGTGCTAAGAGCAAACAATCCCATTTCTCATGAAGGAAAAGAAGACCTGCAGGAAAGACCACCTGCAGTGCCTTCGGAACAAAGTGACTTTGAATTCCATGCTTCATCACACTGCTGATCCAAAATAAAAACAGGAATGAGCTGAAGGAACGTCTGGTTGCATGTTGCCTTTTGCCATTTACACACAGTATACACGTAACACAGTGAAAGCCGCACTTACACCTGGCTCAGCTTCAAGGAGAAAGGAAGAAGCCAACTACTTTGGCAATTTTAGCCCAGACTGGCATTAACAATCAACCTTAATGAGCTCTGGGTAAATATTTCAGCACTTCAGCATTCATTAGTGAACTCCCAGTCACAGTGTGTGGAATCTGCAGGTACCACAACAGCTACAGGCTAAGGCACACACAGACTGTGCTGGCTTCAAAGCAGCTCTCAGTATGCAACCACCACATGCTGCAAAGCCCATCTGAAGGGCAAGGTACAAGGTACCAACACAGGACTCCCCAAAGTCCTGTGAGAGGAACACTCTGACAACTCAAAGAACTCTACCATTTGAAAAAGTCCCATCACCCCTGGAAGATGGAATATGGCAAGTGACAAGAATATGACAGTTGCTTTCATTCAATCTATGTGAGTTTCAAATTATGGCTGTCAACTGGATCCACTGCACAGCTTATGTGCAAACATAAGCGGGATGCATTGGCATAATAAGCGGCCAATCAATAACAGTGAAAGGACAGATTAATAAAAGTTGCTTCTGTCAGAGGACAAATTGAGGACATCAGAAAAGATGAAATTCTGTGAATACAATTGCTTCCTGAGAATAGTAACATTCAGCTCTTGTTCTGATTAGATGGAATTGGTTCAGATGAGCATCAAAAACTTCTGAATGCTTTTCTAAAACTGCTGAGGCTTGTCAAAAATACACTGCACCAATGCCAGAAAAAGACAACAAAGCAAAACACCAAAAACTCTCAAACCCATTCTGAAAGGATCCATGGGATTTTGCAGTCGTCCTTATCTGCCCCATTTGTGCCTTCCAAGTTTTCTTATCTGCTCAGTAAATTTGTATCACAGGGTACCTTCAAACTCTGAATAGGTTTGGATGAGTAAGCTGTACGCTGCTTTGCCTCATGCAACTCTGAGAAAAATAGCCAGTCAGTCAAGCCCTGATTCTAAATTCTTTACTGTGGACAGAGATGATGATATATAGGATGGAAAAAAACCCACAACTTGATTTTTCTAAAAGCTCCGTGAGCTAGCCACATCAGCAGCTAGAAAAAAAAAAAACGTGTTCTGACTTGTAGTGCTGCACAAATTTGATGGATTAGTCACTCACTAAGAACTGATATAGAGTACCAAATTACTGTATTGGACATTCCTCTGACCACAATGAATTATATTAAAATATATAAATGTCATCATTCAGAAGATAGCTCTCTGGAAATGTTCTTAAAGAAACAAGACCCTGATGCACCCAGCTGCCTCGGTATTTAGGTACATGTGTGCATGTGAATAAAAATACCATCTGAGTCTTGTCTGAGACATTTTTTTATCCTATTGCCCTGGCAATCCATGTACTCCTCATGAATGCAAATAACATGTTAGTAGTTGTCCTTCGTCTGCTCAACACACAAAATGTCCTCAAGTAGAACATGGAAAGCAAGAGCAGAAGAACTATGTTTTGCCTTTAGAGGCAGAAGTTATATCCATGGAGAGCTGGACATTAATAAAGGAATACTGCCTAAACTGTCATGCTACCAAACGTCAATGCCCTTCAACCAGGAGTCACTGAAATGATCAACTACTTGTCACCTTATTCCTTCTGTGTTCCATCCACATGCAACAAAACTGGTGTGCTGAGTGAGGTAGATGGTCGCTAACAGGAGCACAGTACCTGGGGAAACAGTCAAAACAGTTTCTGACACTTCCAACCTCAGAATGTGAGAATTTGCTGGAGGCTCAAACACTGAATCTCCCACCCTCACATAAAGAAAGATAACATTTCTTTCTTAGAAAATGAAACCTCATTGAATTTACCCCCAACAGCTATAGATGGAATGTAAAACATACTATATGCAGTGTGTGGATGCTATGCTGAAAACTATCTTTGTACACATCTTCTGAGGTCCAAGAGAGCACCCAGGATTTGAAGGCAGCAAAGCATGTCACATACAGAAGTGCAGAGCCAGTGCTGCAGGATGAAGGCCACAACAAGAAGATAGCCCAGACACAGCCAGGAATACACTCCTGCCCCTCTCCAACCCTGAGCTCATGAAACTGCCTGCATTTCCCACTGCACCTTCAAGAAACAGGCACAGGCAATACACAAGCCATAGAGTGAGAACAGTCACCAAACTCGAACTGAAGATATAAATATTTTTAATATTGACTACTTGTCATTAAAGGATTTCAAATCACTTTAGTTTAAAAGGTAGCTTTTACCAGCAGTCCCAGGTTACAGGCAGAGGGATTAGGCAAACTGGTCCATGTCTACCAGCCTGCAAACTGCAGATCTGGTGACAGAACGCATAGCCCTCACGCCATTTAGGATCATCTTGAATGATATTTTTCTCTCCTAATCTGCCTTGTTTCTTCAGTATAGTCTAGCTTCCCCCAAAACCCAAGATTACTGCTATTGTGTGCCTCATGAAATAGGCAGAACAAATAAAGAAAAGTCACAAAACTTTTAAAATGAAAAGCAGCAAGGTGTGGAATTGTGGTCCAGTGTTTCCACCATTCCTTCCTAAGACTTTCCATCATCCCTCTCTAAGCCCACACCATCATTTATTGCAAGCTTCTGGTTAGAACAATGAAAGCATTGTTTTTCTTCTGAAAAAATAAGGTTTTCACGGAGTGAAAATTTTCAGTACTATTTTCCTAATGAAAGTGAATTGCTTTTTTTCACTGAGATTTCATGTGAAAAACAGAAGATTATTTGCTGATACCTCTAAATTATGCCATTAGATATCATAGAGGCTGTTTCAGTCTTGAACTGAAACAAAACATAGAATTTTGTTTCTGTCCAGCAATCTCTCAGCTGAGAGTCTGCTCTATATTCTTTATAGCCTTTTTTCTGGCCTGTTCCCTGCCACAAGGCACATGTAACTGCAAGTCAGCAGCAAAGATTTTTTAAAATAAATCTATTAAGTCAGTGATGGTACCATATAACCAGAGATATAGCACCTCTATTTAGTAAAAAGTTGGGTGATCCAGACATACAGACCTGTTAGCCTTACCCTGCCAGAATTCAAGGCTGAAGTGCAAAAGATTTTGTATGGGGATAGAGGGGAGGAATAGAAAAAGGGTTGAAAGGTATCTTGGGTTTAGCAAAAGCTGGTGGATCCTACACAGGTATTTGCTAAGGCAATTGGTTTGCTAAACAAGAGCAGTGCATTTTATTCCCCCTGCACAGCCAAAATATTTCAGGCAGCACCATGGAGGGAATCCACGAGACTGGAAAAGCTGAAGGTCAGTGAGGAAGCTGAGAGAAAAACAAGGTAGTAGCTAAAAGCAAAGCAATGATAACCAGTTGTCCTGAAAGGGGAACTCACCACAAGAGGTCTTCAGGCCATTCCTGCAAATATTGCTGGATAGAAATTCTGTAGCTGCTTTCCAGACTACACTGAAACAACTGTGTATTAGAGAGCTGTAAGGAGTGTTGGGGAAACTACCTGCACACAGAAAGGGACTATTTCTGTGTTATTCACAATGACAGCAGCTCACCCTTCTGGGAAGAGGAGGAGGAACATAGAGCCTCAAATGAAAAATTGAATACCTGGATCCAGATGTACCAGACTGTGGAGAGAGTGTCCACATTGACATACACTTAGTGATTGGCATTAATTATCAGCCAATAATGATCAGCCAAAATGAAACATAAGACACATCTGAGCTGTCAGTCTGAGTACAGGTCTGCTCTAGTGCATTCCAGTAGTATGAGTTTGGCTTGGATCATATGCATGGCTATTAGTGTGGCCAGAAAAATGGAAGAGGATTAAATATCAAATAGAAATACAGGGTGAAAAGGTAGAGGAGTGCTGTCTTTAATATGTCTGGAGATAAATAGCAGAGAAAAACAGTCATTAAAGCCAAGCAGTGTTATTGGCATATGAGCAAACAAATACAAATTGATGCTCAGAAAGTACACCTGGAAACAAAACCAAAACTTTTCAACAGCACAGGAACAAGGTCCAGCAGTAACCTTTTTGCAGGAGCAATTGGAAGCAGGAAGGGAATTTTGGCTACTTTTAAAAGTGTTTTTAAAATCTTAACTCTTTACAACTGAAACTGGAGACACAAACACAATGACCCAGTATATACCATTCTTCCCACATTAGTTTTGTCATAATACTGCAAACTGGAGATCCTTCCATGTCTTTTACGGAGCATCTCTTCTTTGTCATGAAAGGCAAGAGGATGGTTAGAGTCCTGTGTTAGCTATGTTCCCCATAGGCACTGGAATAGTTAATTGCAATCCTGTCATTTCCAATCTGTTCTTGGAAGGTTCTGAAGCCCTTCAGTTCACATGAAGATCAATAGCATCCAGAGTAATTGATGAAAGGTTCTTCTAATAAGAGGCTTCTGTTTAGTACATCTCCCAGAGAAACACCATGTATTTAGCATACACATGAAAACCATTGAACTCTGTAACACACTCTGTACATCTTTTCCTCATTTTTGGTCTTTTACCATGCATCTAGTATTGCTGTAAATGTACTTGGACCTTCACAGAACAGCACACACACAAGCAATCAAATAGCAAACCAAGCAAGAAGACAGTAGAGTTCAAGTGCTGTCATTCCTGTCCATTGTGAACTAGGTGACAGTGTATTTTGAGTTTTCTGCCAAGTTGTGAAAGGGAAGAAGGAAAAGCTGGGGAAAATGCAGTCAGACATGTAAATGTCACTATTACATGAGGTTAACCCTGGGCATGTGTTGTGATTTAACCCCAGCCAGCAGCCAAGCCCCACACAGCCGCTTGCTCACTCCCCCACCAGCAGGACTGGGGAGAGAGGAAGGGTAAAAGCTGGAAGACTCATGGGTTGAGATATAAGACAATTCAATACAGAAAGCAAAAGCAAAAAACACACACAGGCAAAGCAAAACAAGGGAAGTTCACTGCTTCCCCTGGGCAAGCAGGTGATCAGCCATCTCCAGGGGAGGTGGGTCCCTTCACATACAATGGTGACTTGGGAAGACAAATGCCATCACTCAAAATGTCCACTTCTTCCTTCTTCTCCCAGCTTTATATACTGATATGATGCCCTATGGCTTGGAATATCCTTGTGGTCAGCTGGGGTCACCTGTCCCAGACATCTCCCCTCCTGTGAACCGCAGTCTCCTCGCCAGTGTGACAGTACAAACAGGAGAAAAGGCCTTGGATCTGAGTAAGCCCTGCTCAGCAACAACAAAAACATCTCTATCATCATCACTGTGTTTAGCACAGATCCAGCCACTGTGAAGAAAATTAACTTTACCCCAGCCAAACTCAGCACAGCCTGCATTGAAAATGTCATAAAGCATCAAAGGCCAATTATTGGGTTTTTAGCCTGGCATAAATTGGGAGAAACTGCTCTAAGATGGCACAGAGACGAATGTCCCAGCAAGCAAAGGCTACAGAAAATTGTCTGCACAGCCAGAGGGCCCCTGGCTCTTAGCAGCTCAGTAGTTCCTTGGTAAGGGAACTGCAAACCAGAAACTGAGTGCTACTGCTGCTGTAAGGGTCAGTCTTGCCTGCACTGAGGGTCACAGCAGCAGCTGGGAACTGTTGCCACTCAGGATCTGTACAGGCATGCAGTGAAGGGAGGAAGTGTCCTGGACAAGTTGCAGCAAAGAGGCAGATTCAGAGTATGTATTAGAAAATACCAAGCAGTGGGAGGAAACAATACTTGTGTCTACCTGAGCCACAGTTCAATGCACAGGATGGCACAAGGACAAACAGACCACAGAGGGAAATTCCAGCACTGCCACTGTTCCTGCTGTCACCAGAAGCCCATGTGAGGCTCTCTGACAAAGCTGGTGCCCAGCTCTGTAGAAAGCAGCAGCCCTGTAGAGCCAGAAAAACATGGGGTTTGTGCTGCAGTTTAAAAATTAGCCAGAGAAAGCGTGTGCTGTTTGATGAGAAAAGAGAAAATATCATATTTTCCTTGTGGGCCAAGGTCCAGTTCTCTGCCATAGGACTTGTTAGGGATCTGATGTGCCCCTGGGGTCTGTGAGTCCTGGCAACCACACAGGCTGAAGTCTTCTAATCTTTATTTAAGGTTTTGAAGATGGGAATACCAACCATTAGTTCCACACAGTTACTGCCAAGGTAAGTGCCTGAGAAGGCTGTGAAGCACCCAGATGTTACGATATTAATAACTCAGAGCGACAGAAGCTGGCCTTCCTTTTAAACATGGGCTTGATAATTGCTAGATAACGGAAGGATCTACCTGAGGCCCACTTCATTTCTGAGAAAAACAAGGTGAAAAAGGCAGATCTTTGAGATAATTGAAGCACACTAAACTACCCTAATTATCCATATTTCTCTTCAGTACCTTCCATCCTCCCACAACCAACTCCTGCTTGCTCAGGCAGTTATCCTTGCAGGAAATAAACAAGACCTCAACCATACAGTCCCTACTTGCATTCCCTCACAGCTGCAATGAAAAACAGGGTGAGGAATAAGGGGAAATACTGAGACGAAGCAGAGGGTATCCATTAACCTCTTCAACAAAGAACACTGAACACTAGGTTTTATTAGGCTGAATAGGACAGCTTAAGAATAAGTACGCCTTCCTGAAAATTTTAATTAGCTTGTGATCAACAGCCCTAATGTATTTATTCAACAAAGACTAAATTAGCTATTGTTTCTCTAAAGAAATCTTTTGAACTTCTTGTTTATAGCTCCCTGAAAATATCATCTGAACACTCAACAGAAGTCAAAAGACAACTTCAGAAAATATTTTTGTAAAAATGCAGGAGTTGTCATGATGTTAAAATTCTGGTCCCATTTTCCACTCTGAGATGCCTTCCTCTTTCCCTCATTCTCAACACGGACACGAAAGAACTAGAATTATAGAACGTGCTGAGTTGGAAGGGACCCACAAGGACCACTGAGTCCAATTCCTGTCCCTGGACACAACAGCCCACGAGACACACCGTGTGCCTGAGAGCGTTGCCCAAATGCTCCTTCAACTCAGACAGGCTTGGAGCTGTGACCACTGCCCTGGAGAGCCTGTTCCACTGAAACCAGGAAAGTTTCAGGCAACAATAGCAAATAAAAATGATAAGCCAAATGGCATATCTGGAGAATTTCAACAGGCTAGAATTCATCATCCTGGAAAAGAAAGGACTGAAGTGGTTTGTAATAAGGGAATATAAAATTATGACTTGCAGAGAATATATGATAATTTTGTTTTATAATTCAGAACTTAGAAGTTTATACTAATGTCATCCAAAAGCTTTTAAACCACAATTGTTTCTCAAATGATGCAGCTATTAAATAGTGACACTCTGGTCCAAAAATTCTATAGAAGTACAAAGAAAAGTTCCAAAATAAATAAGAGGAAAAAACCTTAGAAGAAAAGTCCATAAAAGCTATTCGACAAGATGGTGCTGGTGGGACTTCCACCTCAAGAAGTTCCTGTGCTACAAATTTCTGGAAATTTGGGCTCAATAATACCAAGGAATGTACTTTAAATATGCTCTGTTCTTACATTCTTTTAATTTTTATTTTTTTTAAGTTATGATCATTGGCAGAGTCACAGATTCCTAGTCTGATCTGGTACAAACATTCAATGTTTGGTTAGTGTCATCTATTTTTGGAAGCTAGCAAGGATTCCCCTCACTTATTCCACAAAACCATTGAATGTTACAGAGCTAAACCATGAAACCTCTGCCTCTGTGTCAGATTTGTAGTACAGCTACTACACTGTGGATTGTTGCCTTAGCTGGTTACCACTCGAAGTCTTTATCTCATTTCTGAATTGGTATTACTCAGATATTCAGCTATTTTCCTCCAGTCATACAACTTGTATCAGGAAGAACAACTGAAGAAGTCTCCAGCATTACTTTTGCAATTAATAAGATCAGAAAGTGCAGTGACATTTATCCTAATGAAAGACCCCATTCACACATGATCCTTTTTTTTAAGTCACAGTATGCAGCTGTGTAACTGCTATTCTGCCAGGTGAATTTAAATATTAAGGGAGAGCTGAAAATAGGAATAATGGGAGGCAGGGTATTTTTTAAGGCTTGTGGCTGAATTATCCCAGGAGGGAAAACAAAACATGACAAGACACCAAAGTGTGTTGGCTTATCTATCAGTTCATCCAGATGACAAGACTACACAATTTCTGCTGCTTGCTTTCATTTGTGCTTGTATGTCATGGTTTTAGCATTCACAAGATCATTCAGGCTCACAGAAGCCTCATGCAATATTAAAATGTTTATGCAACCCCTCTCTGTGCTTTAAGCAGCAACAACAAGTTCTGAGAGTGCAGAGAACAAGAAAAAATAGGTTCCACATCTCAGAAGAAAATCTTTCTCCAATCAAACAATGGTCTCTGAGCCACATTATGATTAACCAGAACTGTAATTTTTACCTCAATTAGCTCCATTTACATTCCACCACTTCCTCTATTGACATGTGTTTAGGAATTTCTTTGTGGGCTCAGATGCATCAATACGCCAAAGACCATGCTTTTATTTCAAAACATTGTCTCTTCAAAATAATTTAGTTTTACAAGTAAAGCAGTCAAGTTGTATATCATGAAACAAAGATTAAGACAGCTGAAAAAAGCATGACACTTTGATCTACGTGGCAGTTTAAAGAACCACTTGCTGCTTAATGAGATGTAAGTGCTGTAAGCAGCAAGCTTCAGAGGATCTGGAGAAGACCTCCCCTTCATTGTACCTTGGCTTAGCAGCATGAATTGCTTCATGGCAAACTATCATGAGCAGAATAAAAGAGGGAAATAAAAACTAAGAGGAAAAAGGCAGGAAAGGGTCCTGCTTTGTGTGAAGGGACTCCAACGTTTGCTCAGATGCACAGCTGAAATGGGACTGTTTCAGACGCACAGAGGGCTGAAAAAGAGAACATGGGATGAGCAGAGCTCTACCCTTGCACCCTCTGGAGGTTTCATGCCACTGTCTGCACTCCTCACACACCCCCTTGGAGTCTTGAACCACAATTCAGATGGAAGCAGCAGACCTTCATCCCATGCAGTTTTCACCAGCACATTACTCTTCTGGTCCTCTCTATTGCAGAAATGCTCCATTTATGCTGTGTGCAAAGCTCAAGCCTTGGTTCCCGGCTCACATCTGGCTCCCACAGTTAGCTGCAGTTTTGGCCAGAGGCAAGCTTACTTATAGGTTTGGGTTATGTACATGTCCTAGGTCACAATGTAAATATGTGCCCAAAGGTATGTATTCAATCACCATCTCCATGAACTGTTGAAACCAGGAGGGGCAGTGTTTTCTTGTCTCCTCCCCCGGACTATCTCCTGTTAATGGACCATCAATGCCTTGCCCCATGAGTCATTGATAACTCCCTCGGGGAGCCATTTCTGTTTAATGGGCAATCAAGGACCCACCGTGTGACTGATAAAATGACATCATCCCACGGTGAGATGCTCTGCCCAGAGGGAGGAGCCAAGCATTCCCACCTGGATATAATCTGGGATTTCAAACAGAACAGCAGTGCTTAGCCACTGGTTTCCAGAGGACAAGGACCACCAGACCTTTTCTACAGGATCACCACTTCAGCAAGATCACTTCATCTGGACTACTACCACCACCCTAACGAGCAGGGTGTCAGGTTGTATTCTGACTCTGTCAGAGGTTTTTCTTTTGTATTATTGCATGTACTTTACCTTTTTCTATTAAATTGCATTTCTGACTTGGAGTTTCACTGGTTCTTGCTTTCAAACTAGCACAGTACACAAGGGTCTGCATGACCCCATCTACTCACCACTGATACCACTGAGCAGCATATTTTATCTACCCAGTGAAGCTGGATCCTGATACCAGTCTGGGTGATAACCAAGAAATTCTTTACCCTCATTTCCATCAGCTCTTTTTATGGTGTTTCCTCATTAACTATAAAGTTAAACATCTTCCTTACGTCTGTTAAAGATTTTGAGCTCAGATAAAGCCAAGCTGAAAAATTCATGATCTGCCCTTTTTTTGACCATCCCTCACACAGCTGCTGTCATGCTTGACTGGGAGCCCCCTGATGAGAATGGTGAGCTGTATATGCACTAGCAAAGGCCCTGCAGGAACCCCTGGGTTGAACAGCAATTCTCAAAATGGCACTTTAACAAGGCACCAGAAGATTGTTTAATCCCCTGCTACCACCTTCAGAGATAATCACAAGAAGACTTCAATTGCTTTCTTTTTTTACAATTTTTAAAATTACCTTAAAACGGTTTTATTATTTAGAACAGCAGGGTTTGCATCCTTCACTAACAGTGTGGAAAAGCATGTGTTTGCAAACCCCCTAATTGATGTTCCTGCTACAAATAACACATTCAGACATGGTTTCTGAAGACTACCCAGTGCCACCTGAGCAGCCTCGTACCCACTACTGTGCTGCCTGCTCTGAGCCAGCCCACAACCTCAAGAACAGCCTGAGGTTTCCACACTGCACAGCTAAGCACAGCCTCCACTTGCTCATTTTAACCCAGTCAGACACCTCCCAGCAGTACACAGCCCCACATGCATTGCTTGTTTGATCCAGTGATGAATTCCATGTATCAACCAGCCAGATTATTGATCATTTTTAACTTGTTTACTTCCAGAGATTCTCAAAAGTGATTCTTTTCTGAAAGAGTTTGAAGGCACTAGGTTTCACAAAAGGGGAGAAAATGAAAGGCTTGACAAGACTCTATGCAGCATTCATTCAATCTAACAAAAGAGCCGCAGAAAACTAACACCTATAAATATCTAGCAGTGTTTCCCCCTTGTTTCTAGGCAGAGTATTGGCTCATTTAATATCAAAGACAGTTAAAAAATCAGTCTAAATACACTCTTCTATAACCACCTCATCTGCTTGCTCTAAACCCACATCAAAGACCAACTAACTGCTCCCTCCTGAAAGATCTACTGTTTTCTCGTTCTTTTGGTTTTTTTCTGCTTTTTCCCTGCCCTAACTTGCTCATCTCTTCTCTCTTCAGATTAATGTTATATGAGGAATTGAATTCTCAGTTCTGCTGCAGAACTGGGAGAGCATGTGTACGGCAGGGAGGGAAGTCGCTGTGGGAAAGATGGTACAATGTTTTTGCATCTGATATCCCTTGATTTGGTCCATGACTACAGCTCATCCGAGACCTGTCCCCTAGGAAAGTGCCCTACAACCACGGAGTTGCAAGGCCTTATCAGGGAGACTGCCTTCTGTTTCTCTGCTGGAGTTGTCCCTTTTTGTACAGGAGGTCTGAAGGCTTGTGGCTCGTCTAGTGGAGAGAAGATGATGCAGTGAGCTCCTGGAGACACATCTCACCTGGCACTGCAGTGCCAGCTCTTGCTGAAACCAATATTCAAGACCCCTGCACAGATTGGAGCAGCATCTGACAGACATGCAGACAGTCCTGCCTCTCCCACTGAATGCAGCACTACTCGATGGCTTAGTTCTCTTCTGTGATAAGGGAGTTGCATGTCCAAACTCCTTCAGGCAGAGAAAAAAATTAAACCCCAACTTTCTACACTCTGAGTAACCCCTCTAACCACAAAAGAAAGCTGCTGGCTATTTTAATAAACCTAACTCCTGATACATTTTTACTACTGCAACTAATAAGTTAACATATCCAAACGTGTAACTAGTTCCACGGAGAAATAGATTTTTTCCTTCATCAAAGAAATTATTCTGCAGATGTGCAACCAAGAACACTGAGGTATCTTTTGACAGTGACTTCTCCAGGGCAAGGATGAATGAACTGTTCTCTTTACTCAAGGCTGAACAACAGTGGAGCTGGGACCTTGTATGATCCTCAGGCAAAACGTTCAAGAATAGAATTAACAATATTTATTTCATCAGTTTACACCCCAACAATTAGAACATTATCAGATAAAATTCCCAATCAATGCACACGGCACTAGGAAGTGTTTTTAACAGGAACTGGGACAGTGACACCCTGCCAGCCCCTGTGAAGTGCTGTGAGCACAGTTCACATGCATGAACTGCCCTAGTGGCTGGGACCTCTGTCAGCATCTTGCTTGGAGATGCCTGAAACAGCTTGAGAGGATGTGGCAAGGTGCTTCACAAATGGTCCCCAATCTACCAGCCAGCAGTTTTGGGGTTCTCAGTCTTCAACTGAATTGCCTCAGCAGGATTTATGTGGAATGTAGGTGCCCGGGAACCTTTGTGAATCCAAGCCCAGAAAATTCTAAATTGTATTAGCATAAATTAATAATAATGCATGAACATTTATATTTCTAGGTGGAAGGCATTTGCCCATTCAGGTACTTCCTTCTTTCCTTCCTGTCTCATTAGAACTGCCCAAAGGATATCAAAATTGTGGCATTTCAATCAAGGTGTTCAAAATACAGCCTTGTGGATTCAAACTCATCTTGAAAATCAGAGAGAAAAAGAAGACCCACAAGAACAGTTTTCTCAATCAAACAAATTCGGCTCTATTTTAGTCTTTTTACATTTAAAACAAAATACATCAGAATGGTAAATATCTTGTCTGCTTTTTAAAAGCTAGAAAATCGAATATCTTCCACTGGTGAATTTGTCATGTTTGATTTGAAAAGCACTGATTTTTCTCTTGTGCGTTTCATTTCCAAATGAATATATACAATGTAAATGAATTTATATAATATATACAGCCTCCTTTCAAAAGGGGCCATTTGTCAATGGTACATTAGCTGAGCTCTAAGCTGCTAGCACAACTGACACAAAAATAGAGCAACTGCAAAATAAAACTATAGACAGCTCATTGCTGATGCTGAAACCTGTTCATGGCATATTAGGAATTTACAGAGGATATACTGCAACATTTTCAGGCACCGTGGGACCACAATATACACGTGTGTACGCAGCTAAAGCCTCTTCTTCAAAATGCTATTTACTTCTTTGAATGCTTAAGAAAATTTTTTGAGTAGGGGCCCGCTCCTCTCCTTATTTTTTCCCTGCCCTTTTGCAGGAAGAAACGGACTGAAAAAAAAGTAGGAAGGGTTAAGAACATTTTCCACTACCTCACATAAAACTGTAAATCAAAATTCTATTTAAAAGATCTGGCTAAACCAGGTGTGATTCCAACCTGGAAACGTTGCTACAGCAGCTCACAGGCACAACAGCTGAAGCAAGTCAATCTGCTGCTCATTGCTGCAGTCCAGCCCCTGCAGTGCACTAAACCCTCTGGGTCAGGCAAACTCATGGACTGTTGATATCCCTGGCTGAGAAGCACCATGGACAGTAGCTGAGCTGATGCCAACCCCACAGGGGAGTTCACTTCTCCAAATATTCAGAGGCAAGCATTCACATTCATATGTTTTTGAAAGTTTGTGATTTTAAACCTGAGTTCTGGAGGCAAGGTTTGCTCTGCTTTACTTGCTCCTTTCCTCCCACCTTGCCACATGAAGAAGAGATGGCTTTTCCAGAAAAGCTGAACAGTCCCATGGATCCTATGAGTTGTTCTGTGGTTTTGGTTTCATTTTTTTTCAAGAAAAGATAGCAAAAACTGTAAGGCTTGCTATAAAATTGCAGGAGTTGGCAAAAGTGCAGCTGTAATTATAGAGGGCTGTTGCTCTCTTCTGTGTGAAGTTGCAGAATATTTATATATGGGTGGCATCCATCAGCTAGAAGCCAACAGAGCAGTCACTCCAGCATATATCCATGGGCCAGAGCAGGGCCAGGTAGTGCAGGCAGCCCACCAGCCTCACTAGCAGTGATGCCAAAATTATTTTTGTTTTTATATATTCTTCATATATATTCATAGCTCTGTAGACTGTTATTACATAGTTATATAGTTGCCTGACTGCAGTACTTTTCCTATTAAGACAAACAAATTCCTGAAGGCTTGTTCTAATCTTGCTTCTTATGGGAATTAAGGACAAGTCACCTTCCCAAGACACTTTCCAATGTAATTGACATCAACACCAGCAAGGAGGGGGGCTTCAGGAGGGAGGCTTCAGAAAGGACTGAACAAAGAGGGGGAATTACTTCATTACCCATGTTTCTAATTGGGGATTCTTGTCAATTATGCTAATTTGCTAAACTGATAAAACTGTATTTGCCCTGTGTCACATGAGCATCTTCGACATGTGTTTCAGCATCTGGAAAAACCCTTCATTAAATGGTAACTGCATTTTATCACCTAACCTTGCTCAGCTCTTGATTTTAGGGCTCAACAGGCAACAGCAGCACCAGTGCCTGACAATTTGGGGACCTCATCCCAAGGCACCATCTTCAGCACTGAATGGTGGTACTCCAGCTTTGCTCGTGAAGGCTGGGGCTGCAACAGCTCAAAACACAGCAGGTTTTAGCTGTATAGATCCCAGGAGTGAGTGGGGAATATCTAATATTCACATAAATTATATTTGTGGTTTGACACTGTAAGATTCTTTTGGGTTTTTTTTTTATTTATTTTTTGCATACCATCTATGCAAATTTTCAAGAGTGCAATGCTTCCTTATGAAATAAAGGCAGCAATACCATGATTAAGCTGTTTCTCTATGTGATAAAAGTAAGACAGCTATGGTTCAAAGCTGAGATCTGTTTTAGCCAGTATTAGCTTTGGAGAGACTGTACCATGGTTCAGCCATACATTTAGATGTGTAGTTGGTTGACACCTAGGATTTTATGGCTTATTTACAGAGAACTTTGCTTCTCTTTGAGCACACAAAAAGAGAAGGTACTACAGGACATTCAGATTCCTAGAAAGTAGGATCTGAATTGCAATGAGATGTATCTATATAATCAAGATCATGTCTTAACATCCTAATTATACAGTCTTGGCAGTTGGATGAAATATGAGATATTGAGAACCACTGACCAAGCAATTTTAAAGGTTGGTCTAACATTTTTTGTATTTCTCAAGGGGGGAAGAGAACAAGTACTTTACCTTTCTGAGGAATAATGAAGTAGGGATGAAAGCAGTGATCATGACTGACTAATAGCTAATTGCCAAATAAATCTGTGTAGCTGTCTGATACCTATATAAACAAATGCTCACTTCACTCCTATAAAGGCTTTTAATACACTGGAGAGTTCCTCTAACCTGGTTCTGATTACCTTTGGATGACAAATACAATCCTATGGAAACAGATCTCTAGCCTGATCTTGGTTTTGATTCCTTGGAGGAAATCTGCCACATTAATGTACTAACCTGTGTTCTATGTTCTGAAACTGTACCTGCTGGGCATTTCTGGTCAGCAGAAAATGGGACTGGTTTAGTGATTGCAATCCTCAGGGCTGAACTTCTGCTTAAAGATGATATTAGATGCCTCCTCTAACTATTTTGTTTTATATTTAAATAATTTACATAGTAGTGTGTATAACTGAGAAGAGCCCATTAATAATCTGTACCTAGACTAAAATAGACATGCACATAGAAAAGCATCTTCTGAACCAGCTTCCAACCACTCAGACTTCAGACTGAACAGTTCAACAGTCAAGTGAGACATCAGGGGAATCACGAGACAGTGCTGAAGAAACCTTATGTTCAAGGTGAGAGGCAGCTCATGGGAGAGAAGAGGAGATAATCAGCCCCCTCACGTTCCTTCTGTGCTCCTTTGCAAATTTCTACCCATTCATTTCCTATGCCAGAAAGAAAATCAGAGGAAAGAAATGGGGAATAAAAAGAGTATTATACTACTAGGAAAATACAGTCCTCAGAGGAGACAGCAATAAATAATACCTGAAATAACTGCTTTTACTTTATTAAAAAACAACTGTGACTGAGGAACAAGAAATTCAGCTATGCTGTTATTTAAACTCAGTACCTATACCTAAAGTAAGGGAGGGAAAATATACAGAAGAGAAAAATAACTACACGCCTTATGTCCAAACTATTTCATGTAGGTGAGTCCAGGCCTTGATCTGTCACAGGACTAAAAGTTGTTGTTGTTTGCTACCCTCAGCAGTCTCCTAATGCCCTGCTGTCTGACTGCATGAACACTCACACAAAGCACAACAGTACCCAGGTGTGGGCCATGAGACAAAGCTTTGCTTTACACGCTGATTAGCAATTTTGTACACATTTGTACTAGATTTCACCCATTGGATCACAGAGATTTATGGAGATCCATTTTAACGTGCTAATAGTCTCATTACCTGCCCATTTCAACCAGGAACATTATACACTTATTGGGGCTCAGAATTTTAGAACAAATCCTTGATTAAGAGGCAACTCATAACCTTTAATTAATTAGCAGACATCCAAGCACAACATCCTTGAACTTTCAGGAGAATTAGCGTAAGAGATCCAAGCAATTAGTTAGTGCATTTCAGAATCAGACAAGACAAAAGTGCATGAACAGAGAAAAAACATTTTTTCGAAGAGATAACGAGATTAAATCCCTATTCCATGAAAAAAAGAAAAGAAAGAAAATCAGTTGTAAATGTACTCATTCTAATTTCATCAACATTTCCTTCTTAGCATCCGTGGTGTTCTGTGCCTTTTGAATTTTTGCTAAATAATCAAAACACTATTTTCTGAACTGCAGTGGACTTGGCAGTTCAGGCCAACTCCAAGAGACTCTCATCCAGATTTCCCCACAGTCACCTCTCAGCAGAGGGTGCAGTAGAACCTCACTGGCGAATTTCACCACTCCACCTCCCCCCCCAAATTCTGGCAGAACCACAGAACCCACGAGATCAGACGACAATGTGGTGGTGCAATTAAGAGTAGCGACAGGAAAGTCATCTTTACAAAGCCTCACCAAGTAATCTGAGGTAAGTCACTTAGCCATAGTCTACACATTTATGTAATCCACCTACCTAACAGAACTGTAATGAGGATTAATTAATTTTTCAAATGTTTTGAGATCCTTGAATTAAAGCACTAGCGTTTTCTTGCAGTACTTTAACCCTGCTAATTCCAGACCGGCTCAAAAGTGACCAATCACAGGACATGAACAAATCAAAAAGTCCAAGAAGTATTCAAATCTCAGAACGAAAATGAATCAATTCAATCTGGGAAGAGCTGGATTTCAGCCATATTTTATACAATCTGAAATGAGAGAGAAAAATGACAGGTTCCATCCCCATTCTAGGCCACTTTTAGTGAAATTTCATAACATCTGTTGATGCTAAATACTTCAGACTAGAAGAATCCATTTAAAGCTATTTTCTGCAAGCCCATACTATTCTCCAGGGTTACTGCTTGGATGTATTTAAGCCAAGCACCCATCAGAACACTATTTCATGCCCAGAATGGAAAGGAGGGCGAAGACCAAGATCTCACTGCCATTTGAAATGCATAATGTCACTGAGCTGCCAGATTATGACATTTTAAAATCCCATCTCCTATCCATGGCCTGGCATTAGTTCAACAAAAACCAGAAAATGTTTGAACTCAAATTTGATTGATGAAAATTTCTACACAGTTTATTATCTGGCATGTTTTTGTGACACAGACCTGACTTTTTATTCCTTCCCTGCATGGTTGTTGGGAGCCCTAGTAATTTGCTTTCACCAAAATCCTCTGGGCATGGAAAAAGACCTCTTTTCCACCTTTCTCAAATTCTGGTTTTATGTATTGCTTTTCTTAATGTAGCTTTTAATGTAAAATTCTAGAAATATTTAAGAAAATTATTTGTTTATTTCACCCTAAATATCTAACAGAAGTTCAGTATACCCCTTTTTCTGGTGAGGTCCTAATCTAAATTTTTAATCATATGCAGATGAAAAGAAACTTATCTGTTGAGAAAAATGCCTAAGTTCCTCACATGGCAGCTAAGTTTCCCAAAACAGTAGGCTGGCGTGCTGGTTTTCACACCAGTTTCAAATTAAACGCCAAATAAGCCACTCCCTTTCCCCTGCCCTGTCTGTTGAGGAGGGGACTAAAAGGGAGATTATGGGCTGAGATCATGTTTTACTAAAAACCCAGAGCAATGGAATGAGATGTGCACAAGAGTGATGTTAACAGCAGAGGCATTAAATAAAAGAGAAGTGTTTTACCACAGAAAGGTATTCACCACCAGGACCAAAACCAAGGCGGTGAATGTTCCCTGCAGGACATGTCCATGGGGTTTTCCCAGACAAGGACAATATGGACACCGTTCCCGCATGCAGCGGGACATGGGAACAAAGGGAATATGGCAGGGGAGCTCCCACAGATAATGCTTTCCTCCTCCCAGCCCAAAATAATAAAGAACAGGGAGAAAAAGCCCTCCTGGAAGCTAGATTGTCTGAAGAGGAGGGGTGCTGCAGCCCCTGGACACGCGCTTGTGCTGCTGCTTTGAACTCTCTGCCACCGGCGGGTCCTGCCGCTTTTGCTGCACTGCCCCCTCCTCACTCGGACCAGCTGCACTCGCCCCCACACCAGTCCATCCCCTGCCAGCAGCTTCCCGCCGGCGCTGCTCTTCCAGACTATGGCTGATGGCGTTTCTGCCGCTGTGCCTTTCAGCAGCAAAGGCCCAGGGCTGTGCTCCGGAGAGAACGGGAGAAGGCATGGCCGGGGGGCAGCCGAGACACCGCGTCTGCAGCGGCTGATGCCGACACCTTCCCACAACAGGGCAGAATGGCCAAACTCCAACAGGGCGCCCCAGCTTTTCCTGCTGGAACCACGTGCCCAGCGATGATGGGGTGGCCTGGAATGACAACCTGGGCCCGCCCACACAGTGCTGAACTCCACCCCTCTTTGTGACCAGGACAGCGGGAAGATAATAATGCCTTTGGGGGAGATTGCAGAGAGCAGAGCTGAAACACTCACACCGGAGCACACATTGCAGCACCTGCATGTGCTGCTTATCTTCGCATGCACAGGGAACCTGGGCTGCCCTTACGTCTTTTGTTGGCACAACTTCGTTTGTCTTTTTTGTAATAAATCATACTGAACCAAATTCTTCATGTCTCCTTAATCCCAGTTTAGGCTGGGATCACTGTGTAGGTGTGCCAGCAGAAAGAAGGATATATGATCTGTTAGAGGAGAGTGGGAGAAGCCAGTTTTCATTTCAACTATTTAGGGGATTTTTTTCTTCATGTTGAAATGTTACATAGATATCTCTATGGACTTTTCCTTCATCTGGGGGAATTTTCTCAGCCATCCTCTGGCTAGCCATACATAATCTTCAATACTTTTCACTCTACACTGCATAGACTCAAATTTTTCTGTAAGTCTGTTTACCTTGACACAAATCTCATAACACTTGAAAAAACTACCATTTTATAGCCACCAGGGACAGCTGGACACAGAGCCTTTTGATGGCTTACTTACAAGCATACCACGAGGCAGTTGCAGCCTTGCAGGCTTTCTTTAAGAAAATTACACAAGACGTGATCAGAATTTTTTTTTCCCTTGGCCTGACCTTCAAAAATGATCACCAAATTGTCACAAGATCAAGAAGACCTCATTAGACGATTCAAGAATGCAACTACACAGAAACTTTCATTGTCATTTGGAATGTCACAGAACTTTCAGGATGTCCAGATATATATCAAATGAGAAAGATGTATCCCTTGTTCATGAAAAAAGAACATTTCAGAGAGTTCAGGAAAAAAACCCAAAACATGGCCATAGTTATGCAAGCCAGGCTAAATAAATAAACAAACGAAAACAAGGACACCCAAAAGGAAGAGTCTCCTATTGGAAGACAGACTTAGCCTTGACTTCAAGAAGATCTGTAAAAGTTTATCTTAAATGGCTGTTAATTCCAACCTCTAGAGTTTCAACCTATTTTAGGCCATGTATATGTGCTTCAATTTAAAAAAATAAAGCCAACAGAGAGCAGAGGCAAATGTTTGGTTGCATTCTGTGCAGTATTTGTAGCAATCATGAGCCACAATAGGATATTAGGATGGTAATTTTATACATTATAATGTCCATATGCATATAAATACACATCCCTTAGGAATTTCTTTACTTCTGTTGATACTTTGGAAATTATTCATCTGATTAATGAATTATACACTGAATTTATACATTAACGTCTAATACTTATGCCCAAATAATTTCTGGACTAATATATTATTTAAAACCTCGTAGGAAGATTAGAAACTGGGTTAATTTACTAGTATCTAGCTTAGGGCCTCAATTTTCTTAAAGACAAATTCAGTACATGAACAGGCAATCTGACTGTGAGGACAGATGCATTCGGATGTTTCAGTTATTAAGGCTGTTTAATAGATTATCTACATAAAATGGAGATTACAGTATAAGTCAGACTTCAAGTGGTAAGCTAAGAACTGCAAGCCAAAAGCTCCTGATAAGCAATTCATGAAGCTTTGACTTCCCCAAATGGATTAATGTTATGTGAGATAGAAGGAGGCAACATGCATGGCCGTAGGGACCTTTCAGATCTCTGCTCTTGGACATAACAGAAGCTGTCCATAGTCTTGTGGCAAATGCAGTGTCAGATCTAACTCCACAAAAATGGAGGGGAAAACCCAGCCCTTTGTGTAACAGTTACATGCAGTTCACCCTGGCATGTGGGCGTACACACAGAAATCACTTCTGAGGAAACTGGTTATGCCACTGCAGTTCAAAGCTGCAATTGTCAGAAAACTCTATCAGAGGGAAGCCCAGCTACTTTTTCTAAACCAGCCTTTGATAGATTTTAATCTCATTATTTGCAGATGTCCTTAAAAGAGATGGTTTTTTGCACTTTCGCTTCATTCATTTAAAACACACCCACAAAACAAAGCAAATATTAGGGATTAATTAAATTCATGCTGTTAAATTAATTGGCTCCATCTCAATTATATTTTCCTAAAATAGATACAGATCAACTACTTTTGAAGATCTAATACTTGATGTGTGATGGGGAAGTTTGGCATATAGTTTATATGAGTTTTTCAGATTTTACTTATTGTTGAACAAGCAATTCCTTTTAATCAATACTTTGTTTTAAAATTGCTGCCAGCCTTTTGGAAGATGAAAGGTGGCAAAACTGCTCCTAGTGTTTCATTTATATCTTGCAAGTAGTGAGATTTTGCTATTGCTGATATTGCCCAGCAGTCCTTCTATTGCAAGAGAAGCTCCATCTTTCCCAACTACTTGGTTATCAATTTCTTTATAATTTAAGTTTCCCCATAATAAAGACCTTAATATGCTGCTTTTTTTTTTTTTTTTTTTTGAGAGAGAGAGGATAAGATGTCCTAGCTGAAACACTACTTGAAAAGAGTTTTTGGCAGATGATCAGCATGGAGAAATCTCTCTTATGCTTTAAAGGCTGAAAATTATAAGCAATCAAAGGATATTAAAAATGGAAAGTTTTGGGCAACATTTTCTATAGGCACTGTGATCTGGGCTCCAATAATATTTGAGTGCTGCAAGATGCCTCTTTAAAACACTACATCTAAATTAATCCTTTCAATAGTTTTTACACCATGCCTTTTTGGTATGTGGTACATTTTACACCATCTCATGTATTAAAATGTGATATCAGCAGTTCCATGCTTGGTATTAATTCAGGACTTACTATTGCACATCCACAATATGGATATGGCATTGGGCACTTACACAGAGCCTCAATTATTTCAACATATTGCCAGCTTTCAAGGGAAAATGTCTTCCCTTGGAATCACTGTTCAAAAACAGTAGTACAGACCACCACCACCAGCTCCGAGGGGAGATAACCAACTTCAAAGCGAGGTCGATGAACCACAGAATAGATTTACTGATGATTGCTGCATGAGAGGAACCCTTCCCACCTCAGAGTTTCACATGATTGCAGCACATCGTATATCTTTTTCAAATACATTCTGAAGTTTCACAAGCTCTGCATGTTAGGACACTGCAACACAAAAGGAGCAGGGAAAGGCTTATTCCAGCACTTGCTGTACAGCCAACCATAAATATTTTGAATTCAGCTGTCCCTAAGTGCGAAAAAGGTAGAGACTATGAAATAGAAATCAATGGTCATGCTTCATATACTACTTGATGTTTTACTTTTTCCAGGGCTTTGATTATAGAATGTAGCACAGAGTGAACAGATGTGCATCTCCTGCTTTATGCTACTTTTTCTGCTTTGCTGCCTTCCCTGTTTCTTGACCTCGTGCTTCGCATGCTAGGGGAAAGCAGATGAATTTCTGCAGGGAGGTGGTGCAGCCACCACGTTTCTTTTTTGCTGCACGCTTCTTGTGTTTCAGAAGAATAATTCAAGTCAGGAAAAAGCCTGCATGGTATGAGTTTAAGCCCAGACTAGATCCAGGATAATTACAAACAATCGACCGCTGATAGTGGCCAAGTGGCATTTAACACGGGTTGAGTGAAAAGTGTGACAGGCAGTCGTTCCCCCAAGACCATCACACCATGGCTTGCACTCCCCAGAGCAGTCTCAGCACAGTTCAGTGACTGTGTGAGCTAAGGGTGACTCCATTCCTCGCTGCTCCTAAAAACAGTCCTATAAAAGCAAGAATGAGGTCTCAGACACAGGAGCTGGTCATACAACCACCTGTGTTACAGCTCTGCAAATCGAGTCCAGGATTTAGAAACTTAAAGTGCATCAGAGCTTTTGAAAGTTATCTTTTGTGCTATGTGATCAATCATGTACTGAGAAAACTGAATGGCCAATGTGAGCATTTTACAAACTTCCCAAGCAATGAAATATATCCCCTACTTTCTGGACTACTGTTTTTGAATCTGATGCACGCAGTCAGCAGTGATCTGGAAATACAGTAATTTGTTAGAACTATATGCAGAGTTTTATTCAATTTAGAAAGAAAGGGGAATATGAGCAAAGGGGAGTGAAAGAATATTTTATTGAAAACAATGCTCCAGATGCATCCAGAACAGTCATCCGGGAGATATATAAAACCATTATATATGGAATAGAGTTTTTGTGTTTCTCCCAAAGAAAGTAAAAATACAATATAACTTATAATTAGTACAAACAAAAACGAGGTTAAATTCATAGCCATATATTGCCAGAATGATTCTAACAGGCTGAATGGAAAAGCTTATGTAGGCAGAATTTCAGCTAGCAGAAAATATAAGATATTTATCTGAGTTACAAGACAGCAAGAATGACAGAACTACTAAATTCACATGCAGGTTTCTAAAATTAATTTTTGTTTGTAGAAAAAACTGCCAGATTACCCCATCAACTCTCACGTATTTTGGAGCCACATACTTCTGTTGGAGGATGTTGTTCTTATTCTCTTACAGAAAACAACTCATTTTTTGCTGCTCCACATATAATAGTTTAGTGTTTCGCACTGACTAGGTGAATCTTTGACTAGGGGACCTTCCTGATGGAAACGCTGAGCAGGGTGAGAGGGTGGGGGAGATGAACCACAAGACCATTTACATAAGTGCATGGCAATTATTTCTCCTCAATTATGCATGCAGCTGGCTCTATTTTAAGCCACGCCAGTGCGCTGTGCACACGAGCACTCAGGGTGTCTGTCACTCCGTGTGTCAGGCCTTTAACATTCTCACCCACCTGCCTGAGAATCACCAGCAGCAAGCAAGGAGAAGCAGTCAGGCCTGTGGCCACCTGCCATTCATCAGCGCTGTCAGGACACGGCTGCTGCCTCTTCATATTTCTCCCATGTCGAGACCTTCTTTGCACTCTGTGCAAAACACCAGGTCGATTTGCTCTTTTCTACCAAGTTACTCGATGAACTTCTGATTCTCCAGCAAACTCAGCTGCCTCATTTTTGAAAACACAGTCACACACATGTAAGCTGGCAGTTAGAAAAATGCTGAATTTATGAAAAAAAAATAATCACAGTTGTGTTTATATTAACTAAATTAAATAATTACATACTAAAACTCAGCTTGAATTTCCTCTCAAATGAACTGCTGCACTTTTTTCTTTCACTTCCTGGCAAAGATTCTGATTTTTGTACTAATGTTTTGTTCGGACACATATTGAGGAAATGCTATGTTTGTCCAGACTTTCAGAGCATGAGAGAACCTTATCATTGGTAGAAAATAATAATCTTGTTTTGCCAGTGCTACGGGAATCAGGAAAATCAGGAGATGCTCATGAAATGCTCAGGAAAATCAGGATCATTCCTCAAATACAAGACACCACCTAGAAAACTGCCATCCACACACAAGGACATATCACAGCCATAAAATACAAGCACGGTAAACCTGTTCTAATAAGCCCTGGCTCTATCACTCCCACCAAACAGGAAAGAGACAAAAACTCACAGACACTCTCATTCCCACCTGGCAGCCCACCAAGTCACCTCTGTGCTACCACATATGTTCCCAGTGTCTTTACATAGATTCTTGCATTATTCACTAAGTCCTGTCCACCACCTGCAGCCTCTTTGGGACAAAATATCTCATAGACACTGCTCTCCTGGCCTCAGTAATGACTCAACAGGAAACTGTGGAGAATGCTTAATAGTCTAGAAGAGTTAGATATGCCTAAAATAATTCTGTTTCTTAATGGGAAACCCTATAAACCATTGAGCCAGAAACCAGGGTCTTTTCACACGGAATTTCTATGTATGGACTTGGGGGTTTTGGCATTTGCAGCACTGCCCATTCCATTTTCCAGAAATACCCTGCATTTTGGAGATGAACTTGCATGACAGTCTGATTCTTACTAACAGCAAGGCAGCACTGCTACCTTCTCTCCTCTTCCTTCCACTCTCCCTCTCCTCTTCCGCCTTCTCCCCAAAAAAGAAACAGTAATGCAAGTGGCAACATCGGAGTTTTGTCACTTCTTATCATGAAAGCTTATTTTAATTTCAAATACCATTTGCACTTAAACTATGGTGTGTGTGAAGCTATGAACTCAACTTCTGATTTGTGCTAAAACTGACACATAGTCAAGACTGAATGCAAAAAAACACAATAGGTCTTCAGACTGTCCTAAATGATCAGTATAGGCCCTCACCATGTAGTAGACATTAGATAGAATACTAAAAACAGCATTTTATTTAGTACCATATGAAACAAAAGTGATTTCACCTAGTTTTGAATTTTTTCTTGGAATGCTGCTGTGAAAGGTGTCCCACCTGCCTTTGGTATTCTACCCTACAGAGAAACATGGGGAAGAGAGAGCAAAAGATTCAGTTTTATCACACAAAAAATAGTTAAAACCATGCATGCACCACATAGGCAAATGATTCCTATGGTATTCACCACTGAAAGTCATTCATTGACATTAACAAATCGAAGGGGTTGCAGGAAAACAGTACACAGACTCATCAAACACCTTGCTCTAACAGCTATTTTTGAAGCAAAGGATATAGGCTATTAGAGCTCAGTAGATTATGAAACCACGCAAAATCCACTCATTCATGGAGATAAGATTTATCGAATCACTATTCCCCCTGTTCTTTCAAGATATTTCATAATGACACTGACAGATGAAAGGCTTGCATGCCTGGCTCCGTAGCCCAGAACACTGCCAATACTCCAAAATTTATCAAAATGACAATTCAAAGCTATTTTCCCCTAGTTATTATAGAAGGGTCAGTTGGATTTTACACAGCTCATCTTAAATGATTGATGAAAGACACTGGGAAGACAGTCACTGTTGCCTCCAGGTATGCAATGCTGGAATGCTAGACACATCTCAGGATGCAAAACACACTTTATAAAAGTTATTGATGAAGCATGGGCTTCAGGGAAACACCATTGTTTTTTGCTAATAACAATACACATATTCTATTCCTGTGAAATGTATGTGTATCTGAAAGGATGTTTGAAGAAGAAACATGAGAGGGGCTGGTTACTGATGGAGGTTACACAGGTTGAAGAAGCATTCAATGTTACGATGTTACAAAGAATTCAGCCTGTCAAAACATTATGATATTCATCTTACTAGATTAATTTTTCTCTAAAGATCAGAAAATAATAGACTGGTTTGGTTGGAAGATCATCTAGTTCCAACCTCACTGTCATGGGCGGGGATATATATTTCACTAGACCAGGTTGCTCAGAGCTTAATCCAAACTGGCCTTGAACACTTCCAAGAATGGGGCATCCACAGCTTCTCTGGGCAACCTTCCCAGTGCCTCACCACTTCTTCCTAATATCTAACCTAAACTTCCTCTTTTTCAGCTTGAAGCCATTCCTCCTTGTCTTGTACGTGCTCTTGTAAATAGTTTCTCTCCATCTTTCTTGTTCTGGACTGGAAACATATTTATAAAAATGACACTGCTTGAAAAGATTTTGGTGATATGCAATATAAAAGGTAACATCTGAAGCCACTGGAATCCTCTCTTCCAAACCTTCTGTACAGTATCAAAAAGGCCAAATCAGAAATTACTTCTTTTCCTGAGATTTCCTGTCTTTTCTCAATAGAGTCAAGGCCCAAGCAGAATGAAGGCAGTCACATGGTTAATCATATCACCCCAGAAGAAAACAACCCAGCTCAAAAGAGGAAAAGCAGTGTCTGTAATTCCACCCCCTGACTTGCTAATGCCCCACTCCGATCCAAAAAGGCAAAGATCTGCAACAGAGCTGGAAGCCACCTGTGTTTGCATTCCCAGCAATGCTAACACCGTGCAGCTGAAGAGAAACAGCAGTTTCTTAGGGTATTTTTTATAGGGTTGTTTGGGTTTTTTGTGGGGATTTTTTGTTTGCTGGTTCATTTTTAGTATACAGACAAGAGTAAATTTCACAAAGAAATTAGCTATCTTCCTCAATTTCTTGAAGCTAATCCAAATGCAGGACATTTCTTGTCTCTGAGAGTCTTTGTCACCTATACTCTTAGCAGATGTCTATTCAAAAAACCCACAAACTATTTCACAAACAGCAGAAAGCCCTGAGGTCACTTCTACCTACTTTCCTGCAATACATAATCTTCAAAATTAATTTCATTTTTTCATGATAATTTTGTGATCTCTTTTGATGCCAAAAATGTTATTTTCTTCTCTTTCCTGGGAGGAACTGCATTTTTAATCAGGCTTCCCAGAAAGAGCTTTTGCTGATCTTAATGTGAAAAGAAATCTTTGAAAAAAAATATGCCTGGGAAATATTACTTCATAATGACAGAGTTTATTTGACAGCAGAGAAGATGAAAAGCCTTGGGTCCCTAAATTCTCTCTTCTCTACAGACCACAGCAGTGTGTATGGAAAGCTGAACAGTGAAATACTGTCATGCCTAGAGACTGCTTGGAATCTCCTGCACATCACAGGAACATCTGGAGAGATGCAATTAGAGAAAAAGCAGCTGCAATGCCCCCACTTGCTAATCCAAATTGTTTCATTGTCACCTTGTGCTCCCTCACTGACTGCTGCATCTACTGAGTGACCTGCATTTTATAAATCAATTCTCAACTGTGTTGCATTATCATAGAAACATTAGACAGCAGTAGGTTCACTGATCTGTTAACAGAGTGGGCAGGTGTCAATGGGATGACCTGCTGTCTGTTGAGTGAGCCAAATACTTGTCCTGTGTAACAAGCAGACACCCAGGCCGTGCCCAAAAGCAGTTAGGGAACTCATGCATGACTTGGGATTTGACAATCTTGTCAAAAATCTGTCAGCTCCCTAATGAGAGGCACTGCTTTAATCTGCTGATGTGTGTGGTGAGCAATCACGTATGCAGAGTACCATAAATCTGAGCCTAATATTCCAAGCAGATACACTCAGTTTGCTGGCATTCACAAAAAGACAGAATAATACAGCTAGGAACATGTATCACAGGGTAACACAGCACAGCTCAAGCTGCCCTAAAAAAGCCCGGCCAAATTCTATTTGATGATGTCTGCAGTCACAGAATCACAGAATGGTTAAAGGCGGAGGAGAGTTCTGAACCTGTTTAGGAATCGCAAAGACAAAACTTGCCAAAGATCTGGTGTGCCAAGAAGCTTCTCTGCAGCTCCTAATCAAACTGCAGTGGTACAGATGTTCGCATTTCACCTTTCTCATCCAGGGAGGGAGCAAAGCCATGATGTTCAGGCCCCGCTCGGCTGACACTCTACGACAGACACCCAGTTTCGAGTGGGGCGTGAGGGCGGGGCTGCAGTGACCTGGGGGAGCTCCCTGCCGCCCGTGGCCAAGCACTGACCGGGCAGGCTCCAGGCTGTGACTCTCTGCTGCCTTTCGCTGGGGTAGCAGCACGCATTCATCAGCACTAACAAGTAAATCACATCAGACACAAAAAAGGGAGAAGAAAAGAACAAAGTGAATGCCATGAAGTGTTCCAACATCAAAGAAGAGGAGGTCAGAAGCCCTCATCTTCCCTGCAGTATCAGAGATGGTTCCCAATGACTCAGATTACAGCACAATCCATTCAGCACAATGCCTCAGGGAGAAAGCCAAATTCACTCGTATTCCCTTTTGCCTTCAGCAACATCACAAGGTTCATCAATTATTTTATTGAAAAACGAGAATCATGAAGGACCATGGAACTGCTGCAAAACTTCACTTTCCACATCTCTCAACTCTAGCAATTTGTCATTTTCTTGGGTGTCAGTCTTACTTGTGTTGACCTCCTCAGCAGCTCCAAATATAAACACTTTTAAAAACTGTATTTCAAGGAAGACGGTTAACAGGTGAAAACTTAGTTGTTTAATTCATTAGTGAATATCTTCAGTTATTGAACAGCACAGGAATAAGCATGAATACTAGTGAAAAATTGAGTCCTTCACTACTGAGACATCAGTTTAAAAAAACAAAGTAACTCTTCATTTTAGGGATGATTGTGGCTGACTATGAAACAGTGAAACTGCCCTTATCTCTCTCCACTTTAAAGGGTAAAGCTACCGGCCGCATTTCCCATTTTGCCAGCAAAATAGTTGACAAGTCAGTATTTTATCACCTTTTTGTGGAACCTCCCTTAGGTTTGTCACAGATTTAGTGCTACTTAGAGGAGCTGCACACACTGCTTTTATGAAGTGCCTTTCTGAGAGGAGCTACTTGTTCAGAATGCAATATAAAAAAAAGAACTTGGGAAGGAACCTGCAGAAGAAGTCACACCAAGGCAGATCTGTGTACGATCAAGTCGTGACACTGTCAGTCACAGCAAGGCACAACTTCCACTGTAATCAGCCTTTTTGGAGGAAGTTGCTGTTTTGGGAAAGGATTCTGTAAAGCTGTAGTACAGAATCACACAGAATCATAACACAGAACCTAGTTTGCTCAGATAGGAAAAAAAAAAGGCCTTAACAGAGAAGCCTATGGCAAAAAGAAACAAATGAATTTTCCTGGAAAATAAAGCTTATCTGGTCTCTGTATTTAAGGCATCTGAGATTCAGGACATTAGAGCTGAACTCACCTCTCTGCTGCACCTGCTCCAGCATTGGCTCTGATCCAGGAGGCTTTTACCTGCAACATTTTACAGGAGGTGAATTGCAAAACAGAGCCTTCATGGAATTGCAGCTCCAGAAGTCAAGAACCTTTCCTGTCCTTGGGTGTGGAACTGAAAGGAACATCTGAAAACCCCTGTGTGTGACCCTAGGTCACATCTGTACCAACAGTAGATGCAACAGAGAGGCAAGAGATAGCTATGTTTTACCCAGAGAAAACAGAACTGCTTCCAGACCTTGCAGGACTCTGTTCTCAAGAGACACTATGATCGTTTCAGGATGATGGAAGTGCCCATGAGGCTCTGGAGAAAGGCTTTAGAAAAGCAGTGACCAGGGTTGGGAGGTCATTGATAAAGCCTTAGACAGTACTATGTTCTCAAAGCTATCCTGAAAGTCAGGCTTTCATTGATTGCTAGGCTAGAGGAAAAAAGCTCAAAAACTGCCACACAAAACTTCCAAGTTTATACGAAGATGTCTTGCAGTGTACCCAGGAGAAAAAAGTCTTAGTCTTGCCATGAAACCAAAATTATGAATAAAGCAGATGTGTCCCAGGATATTACTCCACAGAAACAATCAATGGACCAGTTTAGAGACTAGGAAAGAAAAGTTGAATTATTCTGGCTTGAACTAACACAGGAGACTAAAGATACTTCCATATGAGTTGTAAACTAGTTTGGATAAGAGTTTCCATTTAGGTACTTTGTTTGTTCTTCCTTCTAGTAATTCTGTTGATATGACTTTAATACAATCTCGTTGACCTTCCTATTATTTTTCTTTCCCTTGAACATTTTAATCTGAACCCCATTCTACCATCTTCAAGTACTTCTGGAGAAAGAGATGAGACTGATGATAAAAGACATGTTAAGAGACAAGATCATACTTTAGCTCTTTATCTTTGCAGATGGGTTTGGCTATCACAGCTACATTGGAAAGAATTTTAGAAGTAGGAACAAGACATTTTCTATCCCTTCTGGAGTAAAAATCACATTCTCCTTTCACATGGACATCTCAATTTAGTTGTCTTTTTCTTTTCAGAAAGGATATTGCCTAATTTCCTCCTTTCCAATCCCTATTTTAAAAAAATAACTTATTTTCAAACTTTTAAGTGTTTGGAATAATTTTAGTATCATATACTGAGAGCTTTTTCATGGGGCAGAAAGGGCAAATTGGTTAACCTTTTCAATTTCAAATCTGGGATACCATGCAGAAGTGCCTTACCATGAAGGCATGACCACAGTAGCACAGGCAGAGTGGAAAAGCTAAAAGGTGCTCACCCTCCATTTGGAGACCTGCCTGGTCTGTTTGTTCTGTACAGTACACCTTGGGGTAAATCAAACATACATTTTAATAAAGGTAAAGAACTTGAAACTAGGTCTTCAAAGATGCAATGCTTAATGAACAGTGGATGTAAAAATTTTAAAAGGTGACTATCAGAACTTCCCTTTCTTTAGGCATATTCTGGTAAGCCTGACAAGCACCTTCCTCCTGTCACTGAACTCTGGAGAGCTGTTTTCCCCTTTGCTTATGCTAGGATGCTCTCACGCCATCATTCCCCTTATTGGGTTGATAGTTCCCTGTTTTAATTCAACTCAAAACCCAGACATATGTGCCACAGGTCTAAGACTGGGCTACAGCAGGAAGTTTGCTGTTTAATGGCTAATACACATGCTACATTGCAATGGTTGTGCCCAAAAGCCCCTTCCACAAGACCATAAGAATTCAAGAAGAAGAGTTCTTAGTATGTCCCATGCATGTTTGACCTGGGTAAAGACAGCATGGACACTGCTGTTCCAACCACTAAACTTAGCACCAAAGCCTTCTCTTGCATTTCCACCTAGACTAAGTGCTGACAAAAAATGTCAGGTTGAAAATAAGTTATTTTTTACCTTCTGACACAAAACATGAAGCGTGCTGTGTCTCCCACACACTGTGCACTCACAGCAGATGGCCCAAGAGCAAAGAGCAGAAAAGGTGGTTCTTGCTCAGTCTGTCTGTACCTGAGAGCAGGAGAGGGGAGCAGATGTAAAATGGGGAGATGTCATTGGCTTCAGTAGGCTTAGGATCAGCCCCTGATACCTCCCACCAAACTCTAGTCCAAAACCTTCAAGGAAACCTGAAAATAATGAGTGCTTGGAAGAGAAACCCCTGACTATGCTACAGCCTAAATCTGGGACATGCCTCCATTCAGTTTGATCACTCTTATGGGATGACAGTCATTGCTTTCTCCACAGGACACTATACTTCAAAGCAAAGTAATGTACTGCCTTCAGTTACACTAATGCAATCCCCTCTGATTTATTTCTTCTACCATTTCAGTCAACATCCCAGCGAGTCATCTACTTACCAGCTGCACATCTGCTTGACAGCTTTAGGGATCCTTCTCAAGCAATAAGTCCTGAATGTCTTCCCAGGGTCTTATGCTTCAGCTCTTTACTGTTTAGAGGATATTGCTCTATTTATCCTCAGCTTCATAGTCCTCCTAATGTTTATCTACCACCACTGCCATCTTTCAAGCCACTGTACTAACAGATAAGGCCTTCAGTATCTGATTACCAGTCCAGTTATTATTTGCTGTTTTTCCTCTATATTTAGATATATTTTACATGTTTGCTGGCTTCATTTCCACACACTATTATCCTTCTCAGAGACAGAGAATAACAGTTGCAGTCATAACAATGATCCTGCAGCCAGCTCCACTAACATTTTGCTAATTCTGCTCCCTGTTCATACTCCTTTAGTCTTGATATTCAGAGTTAATAGCAGCTTTCAACTTAGAATGGAAGGGATGGATGAGCTACACTTTTACCTGTTGGGGTTTTTTATTATTTGAGTATGGAGACATTTGTTTTCTTTTAAACTTGGTATTTCTTCTAATAATAAGATAATTACTATCTAATTGAAAGCAGACACAAGTTGATTTTTTTTTCCAATTAGGTTTCAGTTGTGTGATTTGTCTCAGGTCATTTTTCCACAGGAAAATGGTTGTAAAATAAACCCTGCAGTGCTCAGACCCAGGTACATTCTACTGCAGTCTTATCCTGTATTTTATTGGTTTGCACTTCTTAGAACAGAAAGAAATTCCAAGTTTTCCTTCAACAGCCCTATCCCCCGCTTGACAGACATCCCTTGGACAATCTGCTCCCTTGGTGCACCACTGTACTCACTTGCAGGTGAAGTGGGAACTTACAGTGCACTTTTCTTGCAGCTCTTTGGTGTTCCCTGCCTAGGAAGGTGCTCTGCAAAGGCACAGAGGGAATCTGATTGTCCAGATCCTCAAGACTCGATCTAGTGTGGCATTGTCTGTTTTCAAGCTGGAACTGTCTTTCATTACACTAAAGGTCTCCCTTCCCATTAATCTTGTTGAGCAGCTCTCCTCTCCAAGCTCTGCTGCTCACAATTTGTGATTCCTTATTGTTGAGCATCCATCACACGTAAAATCAGTTCTAAGCACCCCATTACTCACATATTTAGAGATGTCAAAGCAAGGCCTCCATGTAGCTCCCAGAGCACTTTAGAATTCCCTTCTGCTTTCCCATCAAAAAGGCAAAAAGGACATAAGCAGACAGCATCTTATTTGAACTTACTGGGAAGGAAGATTTCCTTATACAGAAAGTTAGGAGGAGAAGCAAGGCAAAAAAGGCAACTACATTAATACAGCTACAGTTAATGATGCATGAACATCGCAAAGTTCAGCTTAGTAAGGACCCAGTCCTGGGTCCTTCAGGTGACTTTTTCAGTGCCAATACAACAGGAGAACTTTCCTTGAAGACCTCATATGGAAACTAAGGTGAATTTCCTTTTTCAGATTGTAAATTATATTTAGATCACTGTGCACAGCATTTAAAGACCTAGAAACTAGAGTTTTATTTAGCTCAGCCTGGTCTTCAGTTGGTTTAGGGACAATCTCCATTCGTTGTTATGATGTGTACAGACAACTATATCCTGATGAGATCAAGGAAACTGGGAAACTTCTGAGGAAAAAAATCATTAATATGGGGTGTCTAAAGAAGTTTTATATATTTAATAGCTTCCATTATTAGGATAAGCCTTAGAGAAAGCTGTTGAACTCATGTCTAAAAATTTTGCATTCTCACACTCATTATTAAAAGGGAAAGTATGATCAATTAGTCTCCAGGGTCTATCCAGTAATAGATTCCTTTCCCCAGGATAGGATTGCTGCAGCTCATTCATGCACTCATTCATTCATTCATTCTGCAATTGCACAAACACACTCTGTAAACAAAAACTCTTCACCAGCAAACTCCCACCGTGCCAGCAATATTAAGTGGCAAGAATATGAACACCCTGCAGAGAAGCAGAGGCAAACAGTTCATTGATGCTTCTCTTTCCTCTTATCAGTATAGTTGATCCTGCTTTACAACCAATGTAAAAAGATAGGTTACAGTGGTAATAAACCTCAATACATTAAGTCTCCGTACAGACTGGTTGCTGAAGGCTTAATATCAGTCATAATTATTATCCATAAAATGTTATTGAATCAGATCTTAAAAGTTAATGCTGCTTTGTTTCAAGAGATAAAGGACAGTTGGCTGGTAAGAGAAAGAAGAAATCATTGAGCTTTTGATCAATCTTTGTGTGATTCAAAGCCTTAATCACAAAAGGGACTCAGCACTTCAAATATCATCCCCAATCCTATGAGCTGGCCTAAGCAGAGCCCAGTGGCAAGAGATTACTCAGAGGGTGTCTTATCTTTGAACTTCATTCCAGCACCCAGATGGAGGATGTAACTCTTTTCTTGAACACAGGCCTGGTGAATGCTGCCCTTTTAAGACAGATTGAAATGTGGAGTTAGTAGGGAAGGGCTTTCATAAAGCCACACCATCTCATGTTCCATTTGAGGCCTTGCTCGCAGCATCAGCTTCATTCACAGGTGTTTTCCCTCAGAGCCCTCATATTAATACAAGATGCAAAGCAGGTGCCCTGACAGAAGGTATCAAGCCACCAGTCAATGAAGCACATAAACTGCCCTAACATTTACAGCTAATAAAGATTGCTTTTCTTCCTGCCCATAAAAGCAGAGGATGTGGCTAAGCTGGCTTGATGGGCCCAGACCAGCTGTATGAGGGCCAGCAAGGTGAAGTGCCAGGTCACAACAACCCCCTGCATTGCTACACTGCAGATGTGGCTGGAAAGCTGTCCAGAGGGAAAGGACCTGTTCCATAGGTGGCCAAGAAGGCCAATGGCATCCTGGCCTGGATCAGCAAGAGTGTAGCCAGCAGGACCAGAGAGTGATTGTCCCCCTGTACTGGGCACTGGTGAGGCCATACCTCAAATCCTGTGTCCAGTTCTGGGCCCCTCACTACAGGAAACACACTGAGGGGCTGGAGAGACTCCAGAGAAGGGCAGTGGAGCTGGAGAAGGGTCTGGAACACAGCTCTGATGAGGAGCAGCTGAGAGAGCCAGGGAGGCTCAGCCTGGGGAAGAGGAAGCTCAGGGATGACCTTATCACCCTCTACAACCACTTGAAAGGAGGGTAAGGGTCAGACCTTCTCCAAAGTAACAACAGACAGATCAAGAGGAAATGACCTTAAGTTGTGCCAGAGGAGGTTTAGATTGGATATTAGGAAAACTTTCACTGATAGTATTAGGACTGGCTGCCCAGGGAGTGGTGGAATCATCGTCCCTGAAAGTGTTCCAAAAATGTGTAGATGTGGCACTTAGGGACATGGCTTAGTGGTGGACTTGGCAGTCCTGGGTAAACAGTTGGACTTGGTGATCTTAGAGGCCTTTTCCAACTTACACAATTATAAAATTGTATTCTATAGAATATAGATTTTATTCAGCTTTCAGCACTCACAATATCACTAATACAGCTCTGCCTTACCCTTTTTGTAGTACAATATTGTAGCAATCTGAAGCCATTACTCATCTCTACAAAGAGCCAGGAAGAAGAAAGGTTCAACAGCTGGAAAGGAGCAAAGTGGACCAGCATGTGTCCTCCCTTCAAAAGCCACAGTACTTCCCAGCCAGAAAGAGACCTTGGCTCCCATGTAAAATAAGTCTCATCTCCTCCCTTGGTTACTTAGCAAATACTAATCATGTTACAGACACCCCAGCATCCTGAAAAGTGAGGACAGATTTTTAAGGTTCACCATAGACTGTAGATCCTTGAGAACAAAGAAGTGTGTTCTGACTTGTGTGCCAATTCTCAGCCAGCCCTGAGTAGATTCACTCCCTGCCTTTGTAACGCACCTGATTTGCAGAACAACCATTAAATTTGGAAGCTTTATGGAATGCAACATTTTTCAAATCTAAAAAGTATGCCAAAGAAATCATGCAGAAGGGTAATAGGAAATACTTGCAGGGAGACCTATTCTAAATTGTCTACACATAGATAAGGCACCAAATTCCTCTCCTTAAAGATTTTATTAACCTTTCGCTGATGGAAGGAGATTACGGATTGAGAGCTAGATGAGGTCAGTGCAGCAATTATATTTTGAAACCTCTTCAAACAAGGCTCTTGTACAATGTAAGAAAAAAGTTGACAAAATGAATTGTTACTTAAAACGAGTCTTTTAGTAGAATAATTAACCTATAATAACTATTCTGGCCTCCTCTCCAGCCCTGAAAAGTAATCCTTTCTCATTAGTTTCAAGTTTAATTAGCATCAATAATGAAACAGCCCTTGGAAATAACCATTGCATCACAGTCTGTAATGCTGACATACACTGCTCTACAAAGGGTAAGGCCACAGGGTGATGTCTGAAGATAGGGAGAGGCTCAGCAGATCACAGATGATCCCAAAATTACGAAAACAATATTGCAAAAGGTGTGGAAGGTGACAAAACTAGATTTATTTGAAGAAGAGTGTCACAAGCACGGTGTGGAGCAGAGGAGACTCAGATAGTTTTGCCAATAACTGCTGCAGTATTTCCAGCAAGTTAGTGAGCCTCTCAACTCCAATTTCTTTTTCTTTCTTGGCCTTTTGGCTGAGAGGCTTCCCTGTATAGTATATTCTATATGAGAAAATTCTATTCAGCACTCGCAGTCTAACATAATCAAATAATGCTTTTTCCATCCCTGGCTTCTATGATCTCTCTGTAAAATAGATACAATAATGCTTAGCATTGTCACTAGGGTGATAAGGCCTAAAGTAGTTTAAGAATCCATGAACGAGGCTATAAAAAGCCCAGACACTCTGATGCATCCGAGATAACTCGTTACTCAACGGGCCAGTGGAAACAGCAGGCGAATGCCAATGTACAAGTTGCAATTAGAGGTCTGCTGCAACTTGCAGAGCTCTGAGGCATCACCACAGATTTCTATTAAGTGAAGTCACAGGCATTCAGCTGCAAGTCACAAGCACTACAGTGACTGTGTTCAGAAGAACCACACCAGCTTTCAAAACCGAGCTGGAAAGAAAACTTCAATAACATAAAATTCTTAGAAAGAGCATGACATCTGAAAAACACCATTTCCAGTATGTGTGCCGAGACTAGTATTTTCTCTTCCTAACAGACATTGAGAAATACATAGCACAAGAATCCACACATGGACATCTCCCTCTGCACTCCCACGCTCACACTGCAGGATCCTGCTTCTTCCCCCTCACTCAGCACCCACTCTTTGCCTTACAGAGAGCCGCCTTCTCTCCCTTTGCCCAGCTTGTAACTTGAAGATAGAGTCAAGGTTTTCTTCCATCACAAGGTTTTGTAGGATATATGACCAGCGAGAGTTGCTGGGAAACGGGGAGAAGCTTGCAGAAGGAGCCTGCACCTCTTTCTTCACAGTACATTACTGCAGGGAAATCCCAGTCCAAAATGGATTCAGCATATGCCCTTGTTTGAGCAGTTCTTCTGTCTTGATGTAAATATTGAAACACCAATGGAAAGTCCTGAGATTTGCAAACTGAGCTGAAGAGTTCTAAAGGTGATGAGAGAAAGGGGATGCCCCACATTTGTAGAACCATGTACTTAAAAGGTTTCAGCCTAGTAACTCCACTTTGCCATCTTCATTCCAGAAAGAATCAGGTAATCCACTAAAGTTTTAAACAATCTCAAATCCCCCATTCCATGCAAATGTCCAATATCTTAAGTAAGAAACCATAAAGGACAAACCTCCTCCCACTGCCTCCACAACATTGTCCCTTCCCAGCCAGGACAAAGAGGGCTCGGTTTGCTCAGCAGTCCCCATTAGCCAGCAGCAGCCAACACCTGCAGCTCCTCACTGCAAATGGAGATGGTGCCCAGCTGCAGCTGCCAAAAGCACATGGGCAGCTGGCCACAGCCTATCCCCTTCTCACTTTTCATGAGGGCACAAATAATCTTGGTCAAAGACTCACGAAGATTTCAATTTCCAATTTCAAATCTAAATTTGACTATTTGGCTTCAAGACAGGTGGTGTTTTAACAAAGACAGGGCTCAAAATTTTTCAAAATAAAAGAGAAACTGATTTTCTCGTAGTATCAACCAAAAGTCTATGTTTCCTGTCACTGAAATGAAGGGAATAGCAGTCCTCTGACTATTAGCAGTGCAGAGATGGGAATAAATCAATATGGTATACTGGCTCTTTTAGCTTTCCTCTTAAAATGCTGAGAGTTCAGACTGCACCTTACTGGCTTTATTCAGGTTCTTAGAAAGTAAAAGCATTATTAATCCACAAAAAAAAAAAAAAAGCACCATCTACCAACAGAGTTCAAAAGCAGTCAAAACTACCCTTGCTTTGCAAAGGAAGTAACCACCACAAAGGGAAGTATTTCATGTCACACTAGATGTCAATGGCAGAGCTGTGTACTGCAAGATAATTAAGTTGGAAGTCAAACTAGAACTCAGTTCTTGCAGCTGCCTACTGAAGTTCTTTGGCCAAAGAAATGCCTGTTGTTAGAAACTTGTCTGAAGTCAGTTTGAAGCCAGCCATCAGCTCTTTCTACTGGGTACACTTAGAACACTTCAACCACGTCACAGATCCTACTTGACCAACAAGGGAAAGGGATTCTCCTTCACTGCAACTGACAGGGCTCACAGCTTCTGCAAGTAGAGATATCTATGTCCTACCTACGCTGTCACGGGGAATTTCTGAGTAGCCATGCTAAATAAACAGGATAGTGACAACCATTAAGTTACTCGGCCATCTCAGTCATAAATCCAAATACTCATGTAAATTAGACTTTAGTCTCAAAATGTGCTTCTTGCCTAAATATTTAAACACATAAATAACCCCCAGCCATTCCAGCTTGTCATTTTAAGCTTTCTGACATTTATTGTTCGCAAGAAAAGAAAGGTCAGACTTATCAAATCTGCATTTATGCTTCCATGACATTTTTTACCAACCAAATCTTTCTGAATTAAAGAAGCAAGACAAATGTGGCACATTTCATAAAGGACATTTCTCAGCCCAGCACTGCAGTCTCAGCAATCATGCTGAGCCTCAGAAGTGGCTCCTCAGGAAACAGATGCTGTTGCTCAGTGGATAAAAGAGATCTGGAAAGCAGGCAACCTGAGTTGGTGTTTGCTATTCGGTAAATCACTTGTGCCAAAAACATAGATCTCCTAGTCTCAGTACTCTAGTTCTGAGTAGCCCAAGAGGATGCTTTGGTGTGAGAGTTAGACAGGAAACACCCAGCCACAGTGTGGAATTTGTTGCCGTTTGGGAAGCAGCTTGGATTCTCAAAACATCATCACTCCAAAGGAGTTAGCATTGATATATACAAAAGGTGAGATCTTCTTTATTAAGATAAGACTCACTTAGTTGGGAACTTTGTAAGTGCTAAATCCTGCCAGTCTCCCTTCAACTCTTCTACTTCTTTTGGTTGATTCACAAACATTGTCACAAACACACATTTATTTCCTATCATGTAATGTTTGGGTGAGATGTGCAGTGAACCAAATGACCAGATTACTCCAGGATCCAATTCACTCAAGCATTGCAAAACCGCCTTTGGTTTTGAAGAATGTCTCTGCTTTTGTATAATAAAGCACTAAAGTTTCCCTGTGCACTTCTTTACTGTAGGTATTTATTCTCTGTTTTTAAGGATGTGGAAATAAAAGCACAGCAAGTTTAGAGAAAACATATTTTTTTCAAAGTGCCATTAATGTTCATTCAAACATAATAAATTGATACTTGTGCCCCTTTTGATGTTTGTTTTTGGCTGTTTCACTGAACATGCTTACGAATAAGAACATTCATAAGAACAATGAGCCTAAAAGTTAACAAAATTTGCAGAAAACAGACCTAGAAATCATAAACATATTGTGCATAATCCTGGCTCCCAATGAGGATCAGCAACACCACATAACTCTGGGAAAACAAAACAATGTGATCACATCACACTTTCTGTGAACCATTCAAAGACTGAGCATAATTTCTAACATTATCTGTCAAATAATCAGCAACAAATTTGCAAATCCCGATGACTTTACTGTGAAAGGCTCATGGCTTTGCAAGCCAGATTTTTGTGGTTGACATAGAAAGAATGGACAAGGCATGATGAATCTAAAGAGTCATAAGCTTTGAGTTTTGTCAAGTTTTCTTAGTGCTGATGGAGTAGGAAAGTGACTTGGACAGGAACAAGCAGGACAGCAGTAGGATCAAGGATCATACTGCCCACAAAGCCAGGCAAACTCCATCACTAGACACTTGGTTTCCTCTTCAAGAAGCATTTCCAGTTCAAGAAGAGGCACTGGTGAACTGATTAAATCCACATTTCTGGAGAGCACCGACAACTGGAGGTCAAGAGGGAAGTGCTACATACCTAATAGGTATGGAAAGATGCTTCTAAGCACACTCATGATTCACTGATTTAGCAGGTGGTAATACACATGCAGCCCACTGGTACCACTGACAACCCAAGGGTAGAACAGGAAAGCCTTGACTTGGACTAATTCATGTCTAGAGTAAGCTCAAGTGCAACTCACACTATCCTTAAGCTTTGGACTGGCAAAGCTGGCCGGGTAGATGAGGCAAAGCACAAAACCCAAGCAAAGAGCAAAGCCATTTGCACTACAGCAGAAAAACCTTTCAGAAGCCCGAAGGCAGTGCCTCAGTCTTATCCACCAAGTTCTGCCACTGCTTCATAGAAGAGCAAGATCAGATCTCAGGTGTGGCACACAGCTGAGGGTGAGAGAAAACCAGAGAGCAACTGCAAAGTGACCAGTATCTTTTGCCAGTTTTCTGCTCAATATGACACAATTCCAAATGCTATCCTTTGAAAGCAGCAAAACAAAACCAAAATATAATGATCAATATAACTAAGAGATCTTGATTAAATGTTGGTACCTCTAAAATACGCAAAAATAATTCTGTGATCTTCACCACAGTCAGATTTCAGCTTGGAACTCTGATTTACATTTATAAAATGTCCACTTTCAAAACCACATTTTTATCTAGTCTGAAGTTCTTTCTAATCTTCAGGCAAAGGGTTCCTCCTGCAAATGAGTTCAGGTGTATATAGCAGTCCCCTAAAGATGTAAAGCCTAATTGCCTCAGCATTATAATAGCATTGGTATGTAGTGAATGCAGACAGTTTCAGGGAGAATACATGTGGCAAGTTAATAAAATTTTAGATGAAGGCCACAGTGCAGGAGTAATATTTCGCCTAGCCAGAGGATGAAAAGTTATGCATTGCTATTTAAAAAATATAATTGGAATGTTAAATCTATTTCATGAATGAAAGTACATTGACCTTTAGAGGGAAGAATGACTCATTCTCCACCCTGTATGCCCCTTCTTAACATAAGCTTCCCACCTTTGCATATGTAAGCAGCAATTAGTTTTCATGGGATGTTATTTTATGGTCATTTCAGCTTATTAAATTTCCTGAGTAAACTCACAAGAAACCTATTTAGCAACATTTGTGGCTCAGGTGCCCTATAGTGAGAGAGCTGGTTACCTGTGAGGTTACCATGACAAAAATCCAAATACCAGTGCAGGGTTAGGGTGGAAGGGCTCTTGGATTATTTCCCCCAAGAAAGCTCAATAGCCTGTCCAGAGTACACTGCTACAGAGACCCACAGTGGCTCAACACTAGACAGCAAATCCTGTAAGACCAGAACTAAAGCTGGCCTGAAAATCTCCTGACTGTAATGTTCACTTTGGGTATTCAGTTCCCCATGGCAATGTACTGGTTTTCATGAATTTCTTTTGGGAAAGGTTTCCTTGGAGGCACAGCAGAACTTCCAGTCAAAACCATAGACAATGACAGCAAAGGCAACCAGCAACCTGGTAGTTGAGAAGTTCACCTCAAATACAGGAGATCTGCAGTGTTGCACTTCTGTCTAAGCTTCTTTCTCCCTTCCTCTGCATTTCTTGTTGTGTGTCTTTCATACAGAAAAGATTCAAATGAATTTGATTTCTTTTTTTGTCCCAGAGAAGCACTGGAAGAAGGCAAATACAGTATTAAGTCTGAAAGCATTTCCAAGAGAGGAAAACTCTCTTGTACCCAATTTTGAAAAGGCCAAGCTGACTCCAAAAGGGTAGGTGGGCTGAGGACCACAGTTTCCTCTAAATGGAAGCTTCTTGCAGGATGCTCTGTTCCCACAAGGACGAGTATGAGAGAAATCTGGCATCAAGAATATATGCAGGAGAGCCCTGTAGAAATCCCTGTGAACTTTATGGCTTGTCAGCTGAACAACAGCTGCCCATAAGTACATCCTTTACTAATTGTTCAGTAACAGACTGAGACAAAGTGCTTTAGGCTTTGTACAAACATGCTGTTAAAAAGGGAAAAGGTTCACTCCAGTTAAATTTATCTTTGAGCCATCAAATGAAAGTGTAAGTTAAAGAGAATAAAGGACTCCGTTGTCACCTCTAAGGTCAGTGGGAATTCATCCCCTTGCCATTTTTTGTCATCCTAAAATATAATTCATTCTCCATTCACATGGAGGATAACATGGTGAAAATAATTTAGCAGGGTAATTATACATTTTTCTGGGAAGTACTGCAACCCTGGACATCTCCAGCAGACAAGAGGGAAGAAAAAAGCCCAGTATGCCAACATAAGTGAAGCAGCTTTCCATTGTTGATGGGAGGATTGTGTTGTTTGAAATCCATTTCCAATTAGCTTAAGCAATGAAGGAAAGGCTCAGTTGCCTTAGGAAGGGCTTTAGTTAAGCCCCGTGCACATTAGCTGCAATGGTGTCAATAACTGCTGGAATCTGACAGGCTGGTGGATGCTGTTCGTGCTGTTATCACTGTGTCAGCACATCCTGCTGTCGGCAGGGCTACACAGCACAAATTTAAGGCTGGCAGTGACACATGGTGTTCACATAGGCAGCACCTTAGCAAAGCAGGAGGAATGGATTTCCTGATGTTGTTAAACAAACCCACGTTACAAAAGCAAGGCAAAGCCACGAACAGTGTAACTGTGCTAAGGTGCTGCTGCTGAAAAAGCAGAGGTGCAATTCAGAAAGAGACCAGGGTTTTTACAGGAGATTATGAACAGCTGCAAGAAGAAGTTACCACTTCGATATAGGTAAAGAAGGTCCATATGCCTTCCCTCTGCTCCTCCTTTTCCTGCATCCTCTGTGATTAACTTTGCATGACTATTGCAGTAAGAACAGCAGAGCTTTCTCTCCAACGTGATTTTACAGGGACATGGCTTCCTACTGATCTGGAAAAACATGCATTTCTCCTCAACAGTGAGACAAGAGACTAAATAAAGCCTCTGAGCTTTACTAGCTTTGGTTAAAGCTCCATCTGTATTGCATTCACATCAGAGAACCTGTTAGTTCTTATGTATACCCTTCCCTCAGGTTAAAAACACACCTTCATCCTGTAAGAAGACAAATGCATGTCCCCCAGCTCCATCATTGCTATAAGAGTGAAGATGGCATTCAAAACTAAGGCTTCACTGCCCGAGGAGATCTGCAAATCGAAACAAGTGCTAATCACAACACATTCCTGAACAGAAAGAAGAAAAGCCAGTAGGTTTTGGTGTCTTTTAATTTTTAATTATTCTTTCTTTATGGCAATGTAACAAGGCAAGACCTGCTGGAAGGTGGGAGCTGCTGGCCTCACCTAGCCACCTTGTGGTGGACAGCACCTCTGCATTATCCCTGCCAGATCCAACACAGGAAGAGCTAAGCTGGGTACCTCACTTCAGCCACAGCTGCAAGACTTACACACAGCTCACCCTGACAGTCGGCTTTGGTTTTCATTTCAGGCAGCAAGGAAGAAAATGGGTTCCATTTGTAGTTCTTCAGATAGCTTATCCCATCTTTTCACACGGGCATCAAAAATCAGTTCCTCCAACTTAGTATTCAAAGCCCAGCAGAGACTTCTCTCTCCTCTTAAGTGTATTCCATGGCCCACTAAGTAGGTGGCTACTCAGGGACACACCATTGACTTCTACAAAGCTTCATAAAAGGTACCTGACTTAACTCACTGTGACAAATTATTTGGACCTGCAGTCCTTTAGGTATTATATTCTTCTAGCAGGAAAGGCTGAATCACAGCTTCTGTTAAAGATACAATGCACACACAGAATGGAAATTTCTCTTGATCAGTAGCCCGAAACAGAGTCCTAATTTGAGATCAAGGAGCTGCCCCAAACTGTGACTGCCAATCACTGCCCACCAAAATTCTAAGAGAACCAAAATTCTAAGCCAGGTTCTCTTTTCACACAAGTAGCAGTGCTGCATGAACCTCCTCAGATATACAACTTCTTGTACTGTAACTGATACAGTGCAGTTCACTAAGGATCCTTTGGGGTTTTAAAATGTCAATCGGCCCTTATCTTTTATGGTTAAAGAAGAGTAATAATATTAATATCAATAGCCAGTAATAGAGATAGTAGCATTAATGTACAAAATCGGGAGCCAGACCCAGCTTTGGAGATGTTTGTGCTGCAAACACAGCCCTGGTCTGCCTGCACATAACCTTGAAAACGCTTGCAGCACTTTGAGGAAGCATCCCTTTTTACGATGGCATTTTGTAAGTTTCAAAGAACTTGGTCTTGCTGTCCTTCGACTAATGACGCTTTAACCTCTGGGTCTTGCTGGCGGCTTTCTAAGCACATAGGAACTGTCGGGCGTTTCGTAAAAGTCCCCCATCACGTTCAAAATAGTCCTCCTGGCCCCACCACAGCTCCTCGATGCATTTCGCACCGGTAAAGCGCAGCCCTCAGGGACAAGCCGTGAGGAGAAGGCGCGCCTGCTCGGGGGAGCTGCGCTTTCCGCATCCGCGGCGCTGTCAGTGACCGGGACGGAGCGGGGCGCCGGACGCGTGTCCCGGCGGGGCGCACGGCACGGCACGGCACGGCACCGGCACGGCACGGCACGGCACCGGCGGGACACGGCACGGCACCGGCGGGACACGGCACGGCACC